>JAVGVS010000004.1:3652801-4000301 GCA_032718565.1 Distichodus sexfasciatus
ACACTTCCGGGTTGTCTGCGTCATGGTGATGGGTTTCCCCTTCCTAATGTGTCTCACCTGCGTGTGATTATTATGTCTACATTCATTGGTTCATGTTCTGTTGATTGTCTGCCTCCGCTATTATTTAACCAGACCGATCCGGTTGTTATTTGTTTGTTTGCCCTCACCCGTGCCTCACTCTGTTTCACACCAGGCTCCAGCTTCGGCCGAGACGTTACAGGAACTAGCCCTCGCCGCTAAAGCTAATCGGCCGTGCTGCGCTTGCTAGCTCGCCTGCTAATGGCTAACCCTCCATTAACCCTCCTTACGCGGTACGGGATCATGACAGACGAACGAACCGGCCTTGTGGACGCAGCGGGGTTCCCCCTACCGGACGACGAGCTGGCCGCCCTCGCCCAGCTGCAAACCCACCAGCAAGGGCAAATTGACCAGCTGTCGCACACACTGCAGGAGATGCTGCCGCTTCTCCGCGCCCAAGTCGTGCCCCTCCCCCATCGAGCACACGCCTCGCTCCCGGAGCGCTATGCGGGCGATCCTGAAGGGTGCAAGCGATTTTTAATGGCATGTGAGCTGTACTTTGCCGAGTTCCCGGAGCTGACAGGACGGTAGAAAGTCTCCATCATCCTCCAGTGCCTCACCGGGCAAGCACAGGAATGGGCCTCAGTGATGTGGGACGCTGCGGCTCCCTGTCTGCAGGATTACGCCCTCTTCCGGGAGCACTTCAGGCGGGTTTTCCATCACCCCGACCAGGGCGGGGCGGCAGATGAGCAGCTCCTCGACCTCCGCCAAGGCACCTCCACCGCAGCCAAGTACACCATCCGATTTCGCATCCTTGCGGCCAGCAGCCGGTGGGACGAGACAGCGCTGCACGCCGTGTACCGTCGGGGACTGAGCCCCGACCTCCGGACCGAGTTGGCATGCAGGGACGAGGGCCTGTCCCTGGAGGCCCTCTCTTTTCTGGCGATCCGGCTGGACCAGCATCTCCGGGTCCGGAAGAACAAATCCACCACCAGGTCAACTCCCACACTTACACCACCGGTCCCAGCCCCCAAACCGATGGAACTGGGGGACTCGCGGCTGACCCCCGAGGAACGAGGACGGCGACGCCAGAACGGCCTGTGCATGTACTGTGGGGCTGCGGGTCACATGACTGCCACATGCCCGGGGCGATGGCCCCCACAGCGAGCGGTACCGAACCACACCCTCGGTACTAATCAATTTATCGTTTTCGGTTCTGTGTGTGTGCAATTCTCTAACTTCTGTTTCTGTGTTACTAGATTCCGGATCGGCTGGTAATTTTGTGTCCAGAACCCTGGTGTCTTCCCTCTGTGTGCCCGTGGTCGACATTGCGAGCCCCATCTCTGTTAAAGCCATAGACGGCCACCCAGTCAACTCCACCCCGGTTACACAAATCACCAGACCCCTACAGTTACAGATACCACCACAGCACACCGAACACATCCAACTTCTCGTCCTCGACCATATGCACACCGACATCATTTTAGGCTTGACTTGGCTTCGCACCCACAACCCGCACATCGATTGGTCCTTAGCCCAAATCCGCTCCTGGTCACCCACATGCACCCATGCACACCACACGGCTTCGGTGCCTCTCCAGGCTACAGCCATCGAGAGTCCGAATGCCCACAACCCACAGCACATACCCCCCGAATACACTGATTTGGCTGAGGTTTTTAGTGTCGCTAAGGCCACACGTCTCCCGCCTCACCGTTCGTGGGATTGTGCTATTGACCTGTTACCTGGCATGGCACCCCCTCGGTTCCGGGTCTATCCATTGTCCGAGGCGGAAACCAAGGCAATGGAGGATTATGTGGCTGAGGCGCTTAGGAACGGGACCATTAGCAGGTCCACGTCCCCGGCCTCTGCTGGCTTCTTCTTTATAGAGAAGAAGGACGGCGGGCTCAAGCCCTATATTGACTACTGAGGGCTCAATGCGGTCACGGTGATGTACCCGTACCCCCTGCCGCTTATCCCCTCGGCAATTGAGCAGCTCCGCGGGGCTAGGCTTTTCACTAAGCTTGACCTCCGGAGCGCCTACAATCTCATCCGGATCCGGGCAGGCGACTAGTGGAAGCCGGCATTCAGTACCACCTCTGGCCATTACCATTATAATATTATGCTTTTCGGCTTGGCCAACGCGCCGTCCTTTTTCCAGGCCTTCATGAATGACGTCTTCCGGGACATGCTGCACCGCTACGTCGTGGTTTATCTGGATGATATCCTGGTGTATTCTCCAGACTACCCAACGCATGTGCAGCATGTCTGGGCAGTTCTCCGTCGCCTGCTCCAGAACGGACTATACGCCAAAGGCCGAGAAGTGTGAATTTCACTGAAGTGAAACAGCATTTCTCGGCTACACCATCGGCCCCCAGGGGGTAGGCATGGACGAGAAAAAGGTGGCAGCAGTCACTGAGTGGCCTGAGCCCACCTTGGTTAAGGCACTGCAGTGGTTCCTGGGGTTCGCCAACTTCTGCAGGCGCTTTATCCGGAGGTTCAGCCAGGTGGCAGCACCCCTCACGGCCCTCCTCAAGGGAAAGCCGACCCGTCTGGTTATGACGGAGCCAGCCCGTCAGGCCTTTAACCAGCTTAAGGTCCTGTTCACCCAAGCTCCCGTGCTCAGGCTACCAGACCCCACGAAACCATTTGTCGTGGAGGTAGACGCGTCCGAGGTTGGGCTGGAGGGGTGCTGTCACAACGGTCCGGGTCCCCGGAGAAGTTACACCCTTGCGCCTTCTTTTCCAGGAAGCTAACAGAGGCCGAGCGGAACTACGACATAGGTAACCGTGAACTGTTAGCTGTAACAGCCATCAAGGTCCCGGAGCCCATCTTGCGGCCCGGCGTAGTGGTGGTTCCGATCACGTGGAACCTGGACGAGGAGATCACCCGACTGGCGGGGGCCCAGCCCTCGTCTGAGGGTTGTCCCCCCGGAAGGGTCTTTGTGCCGGAGCCCCTGCGAAGCCGGTTGTCGAGTGGGGCCACACGATACCTGCTAGTGGGCACCCAGGGGTCGTGGGGACCTTGTGGCTGCTCCAGCATAAGTACTGGTGGCCCGCAATGCATCAGGACGTCCAGAGGGCAGTAGCCTCCTGTACTGTGTGCGCGACCACCAAGAGGTCAAACCAACTGCCTGCCGGAAAGCTAAGACCCGTCCCGATACCGTCCAGACCGTGGTCCCACCTCGCGTTGGACTTTGTCACGGACCTGCCGGCATTGAAAGGGTACACCGCTATTCTAGTGATAGTGGACCGTTTTTCGTAGGGTGTGCGTTTCCTTCCTCTGGTTTCTCTTCCCTCTGCCCTGCAGGTGGCCGAGGCTCTGTTCCAAGAGATTCAAGATTCTTTATTTGTCACGTGCAAGTTATACAGGTACAACATGCAGTGAAATGTATCAAAGACACTGTCAGAAGTGGGATACGAACCCATGCCTCCAGGGGAGACTGTGTGGGTTCCGGGTCTACAGGTTGCCGGAGGAGATCCTCTCCGACCGGGGTCCCCAGTTTGTCTCCCGGGTCTGGAAGGCGTTCCTGAGCAAGCTGGGGGTCACCGTGTCGCTCACCTCGGGCTACCATCACCAATCCAATGGGCAGGCCGAGCGCACCAACCAAGAGCTGGGGAGGTTCCTCCGGTCGTACTGTCATGCCCGGCAGCACGACTGGGCAGAGTTCTTGGTCTGGGCAGGGTACGCCCAGAACTCAATCCGCCATCCCGCTACTGGCCTCACCCCCTTTGAGTGTGTGCTGGGGCACCAGCCCCCGCTGTGTCCATGGGACACCACACCCACCGAGGTTCCTCGAGTGGATGGGTGGTTCCGGGAGGCCGAGCGGGTCTGGGAAGCAGTGCACACGAGCATCCAGCGAGCAGTTCGTAGGTTTACATGTCAGGCCGATCGGTGGAGACGAGAGGCGCCGGTGTACTGGACAGGTGATCGGGTTTGGCTGTCGACCCGGGATTTACGTCTGGCTCTCCCGTCTCGTAAATTGTCCCCCAAGTACATTGGTCCTTTTGTTGTCTTAGAAGTTATCAATCCTGTGTCTGTGAAATTGCAACTGCCGTCTCACATGCATATCTTCCCTGTGTTCCATGTGTCTCTCCTCAGGGCGGCAGTCCGGGGCCCACTGGATTGAGGAGACACAGAGCCTACGCTGCCAGGGAAAGTCGACATCAAGGGCGCCCCCACCTACCGCGTCCGGCGGCTAGTGGACTCCCGACGGCGGGGTGGTCGACTGCAATACCTGGTGGACTGGGAGGGGTACGGCCCCGAGGAATAGAGCTGGGTCCTGGCACGGGACATCCTCAGTCAGGAGCTGATAGAGGAATTCCACCAGGCCCGGCCAGACCACCCCGCTCCTCGACCTCGGGGCCGCCCCCCCAGCCGGCCACGACCACAGTCGGGTCCATGACGGCCTCACCCGTGCCTCACTCTGTTTCACACCAGGCTCCAGCTTCGGCCGAGACGTCCGCTACAGGAACTAGCCCTCGCCGCTAAAGCTAACCGGCTCGCGCTGAGCTCGCTAGCTCGCCTGTTAACGGCTAACCCTTAGCCGCTCTCACCGCGCCTACCCGGACTCCCGTGGTGTTGTTTTGGTTTCGTTTTTGCTCACAGCTTCGGCTGGGATTTCCGCGGACTGTTTTTGTTTGTGCATTTTTTAATAAAAGCCACGAAGCACCAGACCTCCCCGCGTCTGCGTCTCCTTCCGCGGTACGGGATCATGACAGAAATACACTACTGTAAGAACTGCAAGTGGCCATTTGAGCTTCTGGTCTCATGTATTGGCCTGTAATCCTCTTAAACGTCTTTGTGTAGTAAGTTTGGGGCTTAGTTTTTAGTTCCGATCTGATTGTTTACTTAGTTCTGTTACCAATCTAATTGTCCGAGAGGCATTTTAAAACCAAGTCTAAACAAGGGCTAACTAAATGAAGTAAGTAAAGCCATAGGTTATCACCAATGTAATTATATAGTATGAATGCTTGTTAAAATGTGCTGACCATCAATTTGCTGTAGATCGTTTCACATGCACAAAAAGCCTTATATCTATATAATCAGCAGTATTCAAAAAATACAAAATTGCATTTCTGCATGTCCAAACAAAACATCACAGGTCAATCCTCTTATGTCATGTTAAATAAAGTTTATGGATCCAGAATAATCTATAATCCATGCTATGCAGCAATACTGTACCCGAAATGACTCGGTCTTAGTGTAAGCTAAGGTATTTAGATTAAACAAACACACTGAGATCAAGGACCATCTCTAAGAGAGAGAGAGCATAATTTTGAAGGCATGATCTTTCCATAATAAGCCGATTTTTATTGTTATAGTGCGGATTGATTTCGGAGTGGAACAAATGTATTATGTCACTGAACAGAAAGCAAACAGCTGGGACTGTGCAATTGAGCAGTGTTCTTTTTTGGCAAAAAAGAGTGAGCAAAAGCCAACTGTAGAGTTAGGCAGGGCAACAAGACCTCAAACCACTACCATGATTAACAACACATTTTACCTGCATAATGAATAATGAACAATTAATTTGTTTTAGTTTTTTTTGGTTTGTTTTTGTATTATAACTTGTCTCCATTTTCACAGACTGTTTTCATTTCATTCTCAGAATCCAGTTTACAGCCTTTGCTCAAAGTGTGATGTTCTGGAGAGTGTCATAATTATAGCTTAACCTCCCCCAAGTCTAACATTATTTTCCTCTCTACTTTGCCTCCACCAGCACCGGCATTCAGACACAGAAGAATTAATATTGACACATGGAAGGCACATATTCTGCTTATTGACTAAAATTATAACATCAATGTGTCATTACTGCACTCGGCATTCTGCTGGGGAATGTGCAAAAAGAGTAGGCCTATTAGAAGTATGAAAGTGATCAAAATGCCATTGAAGACATTATTATTATTATTATTATTATTATTATAAAAGCAAAGTAGCCAATAATGAACTTAAAGCAAACCACCTTCATTTTGTATGCATGCCCTAATTTTAAAGGCTGTTACCAAGGGTGTGCGCTATTAGCCAAGCAATTATATGCAGAAAGTTCACTTCCCTGCAGCTACTATGAAAATTAAGGTTGCAAGGGGGTCATATTAAAATGCATTCATCAAAACGTGTCGGGGACCTCGAAAAGCTCAATACCATAGACGTCCAGCTCAGCTTGCCCCGGAATGGATGTTTTTAATTCCCCTCCGGTGCACTGCGGATTAAGTGTTCATTTACAAGGCCATTGAATTTCTATTCCTGTTGTTCAGAATAAGGTTGCAGTGGCCCCTGGGGAGATTTTCAATTGATTTGCTCGACTTTTGCCTGTTTGACGTAAAGCCCAGGCGCAGAAATGCTATGAGTTGCTTACAAGGACTTAACTGGAGCCTTAGAGTTTTAACTTTTGAATAGCTACTTCAGTTCTGACAAAAATACATTATAATACAACATTAATGATACTACAAAATATTTATTGCACCTATTTAATAAATTTGAGGAAATACATGAGCACTGAGCATGCTAACTTTTAAAAAGTAGTATGCCAAACTAGTAGTTAATCTTAGAAAAATGTTAGCTAAATGAAGGTTACATGTCAGAGAAACTAGTTGTACTAGAACCATATACCTCAGAGATGGGTAGCCGTGCCTCTTTTGAAATATTTTTAGTATAACTAGCTTTCTGAGGTACAACTAAATGAATTCTAGTTTGCTACATTTAAATATGCCTTTAATATAAACTGGCAGTCAAAAAAGGGATCTCTGTACCATATCTTGGATCATATTATAATAACGGTGAACAATATGATTTTATTTTATGACCAAATTCAACAACTGTGTTTTTTTTTGCAGTTTGCCAGTCTAATACAATTAGAGTTTAGTTTAAGGTTCAAAATTCTACATGGATCATGACATTTAGGAGTAACTAGTGATCAAATTTAGCTAATTCAAGCCCATTTTTGTTGATGAACATAGTCTCAAAATGGCTCTAAAAAACCTCAATCTCAGATAATGAAAATAGGTGACGCTTACATTTCATTAAATACCCAGCTTCACTATGTATAAAGATTCAAAGATTTTATGAAAAAATGTATAAAAATTCACATTTTATGTGCAAGATATACATGAGAATCGAAATGCCATTTCTTGCTCACTGGTGTGCGTGCCCTCCCAGTACAACTAGAAGTTTAAGTTAGATTACAAAATTTTAACTGAATTAAATAGACATTCCATAAAAAGACAGATAAGACACAATACAAACTGACAAGGCAAGAGACATATTGACAAAAAAACAACAAATAAGGCAGTTGTGCAAAAAATAAGGCATAAAATTGAAATTAGCCAAGCTATAACCTTAATTAATGGAAACTCTACTATGTTTTTAAGCATTTGCTAGTCCTGGATGCTATGACTATGCTAAGAATGAATACACTAAGGCCCGGTTTCCTGCTCATGGATTGAGCCTAGTCTTGGACTAAGTTGTAGTATCAATGGAGATTTACTATTGAAAATCAAAACTAGTCTAGGACTAGGCTTAATCCTTGACTGGGAAATTGGCCCTAAATGCCTATGTGGTAATAAAGACGAAAACAGAGACTAGAAAGCGGAGGCAGTCCAAGTACGTAATAAAAAATGACATCCAGGTCCCTGATGACCTCACTAGAGGCTAATAAGCGAGGCTCTGACAGCGTATCCACGAGAGACAGTGCAATCAAGAGCAACCCTGTGTTAGTGCTGTAATCTGAGCCTGAATGATGGATAAGCGTTAAACAGGAACACGATGCTCTCCAAGGACATAGCAGCGCCAGTCTTTATCTTTCTCACTTTGTGTACCGAGACTGTCGTGCAAAGGTGTCGAAACAAGATGAAGTGCCACAACGACTGTCATTTGCAATGCTAACATGCTAACTTTGGATCAAGGGCTTTTGAGGGGTATAATGTATTTATAAGCTTGTAAGATACAAGATGATATTTAATGGTGCAATTAGCACACATGGTCACGTAGCATGGTTTCTAACGAATAAGTAAGCATTTCATTACAAAAACATCTTCTTTCCTCAACGTCACATTAATTCGTAATGTTAACATTCTAACTTCGGATGTAGAGCCTATAACTTGAGGGATCTTGGTTCTAAGTGCCACCAGAAACTAATAAAACTTAAGAAAAGACCAGAACAAAAAGTCTTTAAAAATGCCTCATTTACACTAGCAGCCAAAAGGTTTCCACACGCTAAGATTTGTTATATTTGCATGTTAATCACTTAGTATTTCTTATAAAATACACTTGTTTTCTGTGCTAACAAATAGATGTACATTATGTTCACCATTTGCGTACCCTCATCAGAATATCTTTGTCATGCATTTTAAAATGTCACATCATTGGAATTAATGCCCTGTTGCATAAAGAATGTGTGACCAATGAGTTTGACCATCAGTTTCTAGGATGCTCAGAATGCTAAGGAAGCCTTTCTGATTCAGTATTCCAGTCACTCTATGCAGATTTCCAACTCCTAAAGTTGAAGAACAGACTAGTATTTTCACTGTCATCAACACCCAATCAGTGAATCTTTATGCCTTCAAGAAAGTAGAAAAGGAAAGACTTCTGGATGATGTTGCTCCTGGAATTCTAGAAATGTTATGTTACTCCCTTTCTTGATGTTCTCCCATAATTCTACAAATCTGTCAGTTTCTGCCCTTAAAATCTTAAGATCCTGAATGGAGAAACTACAGTAAATTATTTATCGAATTCTATGAATAATATCTCAAAGAAAATCTAGTAATCCTTCCGTCTCTGCTTTTAAGATGTTGTTACGATTTTTACATTGCAACATTGAATACTGTCTACTTCTTGCAACTTTATGTGTGTTTTTTACGTTTCTAAAGAAAAAAAAAACTCCTGTCAGCAGTCGGACACTGTCAAAAAAAATACTACTCAAAAAGTGGAAGTGAATGAAAGAAAGAAAGATGGATAACGACAGAGAATTTGGAGAGGTTTTTACTCGGCTGTGAGTAATTAATGTGACAGGCAGGAGATGGCTAAAGTGTTCAAGAGGTGCTGACACATGTCGCTCCTCTGGGGAGAATGTTTTTTGTCAGGAGGAAGCTTTAAGACCGGAGACCAGCATTATTTGTTGTTGTCAATCCTTTATTCGGGTCTCTTGGCGACACTGCTTAACCGTCGTTGGCCGGTTTAACAACCCTTCAGCATCACGAAAGACGTTTTTTTGGTAAAATATATCTTGACTATAGAAGCACCACATTATACAAAATATAATTTATATATTACTCAACACCCTTTGAAACCAAGATTTGTGGAGAAAATCTGAACTATATTTTGTATATTTCATGAAACTTCATGACACAAAATATAGTTCAGACTTCCAAATGCCCAATATGCCACAATCTGAATATTTTCTGCAGTGCTGAGCTGGCATGGGGGTCAAAAATAAGAGGTCAGGTAGCTTTTTTAGTTTAGATGACATCAAAGCCTTGTTGGAAAAAAGCACAAACCTGCCTACATTCTGAGAGTGTTCATGATGGAGGTTTGCTGTTTTTTTCTGATTTGAAGCAGGTCAAAGGTTCTGAGACGGAACTAAAGAGGAATTTCATTGCTTCAAAACCACTTGAAGCCAACATTCTTGGGCATCAAAGAAATAAGAGGTCAAAGGACTTAGCTATTGGACTATATGAAGAATATATTTTATTAAGCTTAAGACCTTGCTGGAAAAATAGCACAAACCTGCCTAGACTCTAAGAGGGTATGTGTTTTTTGCTGATTTGATTCCTGTAAATGCACTGTTATTTCCCTACAGTATTTTACAGTGTTTTCAACACAGTGAAGTTAACACAATGAAATACTGCACATTTTAAAGAAGGACCGTAAATTGGAAATCAGTGACCTGATTCACATCATCCTTTACTTATTTCACCACGCCACTACGAACACACACACACACACTCACTTCACTTCATTTCACTTCACAGTCACACAGCTCACACTCACACTGATGTGAATTGTGAATCCTCTGTTTCCTTTCTGCTTCAGAAATTAAAGGGCTTTGAAAAGAATTTTGTGTAATTGCCATAAAGTACAATTCTATTTTTTGTTTGCATTCTAGACTCCATTTAAGAAAATAATGGAATTATTCATTTCCTGCACATTAAGTATACAAAAATAATAGTTATGTATTATTTTTGGAAAAAGATCCAACAGGCTACACAGCATAATAATACATTAAATTACAGTATTATTGTATTTGTGAAATAATGTAAAGTGTCCAACTGTATTTTTCAAATTACTGTATTGTATTGTAAGTGTCAAGTGCAGAATGCTTGCTGTACAAATACAGTACAAAAAAAGGCTGTAAAGACTGATATACTGTAAATTTACAGTGAAATATTTTACAGTGTCGGTCAAAGGTCCAGAATTGGAACTGAAGCTAGTGTGTCACTAAATCTAGCACGAAAGCTTGTAAAACCAGCTTAAGCTTGAAATGGTCTTAGGTGCAATGAGTCTTTGATGGACCGTTTTACATATTTCAGGTGCCTTCAAGAGTCAGGTTGGACTTTAATAGCAAGAAGAAAAAGAAAGGAGAAGCAAATGTTGCTTTCCACAAAATATAATTTAGATTTTATCCTTGACAGCCTGTGAAAGCAAAACTTGAAGATAGAAAAATATAGTTATGATTTTACCCTCAAAATCCCTTGAAACTTACATTTGTGATTAATAAGTAAAATATATTTAGAATCATTAAGCACCACTTAAAGAAAATATAAATTAGCTTTGCACTCAAAACCTCTTGAAAGCAACATTTTTGGTTGAATTCAAAACTGTATTTTGTATATTGTCTGGTACCTTAAGACACACAACTCAAAACCACTTGAAAACAACATACAATGCTGGGGAACAAAATTGAGGCAAACAGTTTATTGCATGATTAATGCTTACTTTTCTTGTTTAACAAATACAGGTAAAATAAGTAACAGTGTTTGTATTGTCTGTATGCATATTGTATGGACTGTCTGTATCTAGTGTACAATTTAGAAGTGGACAGCTTTTCCCTTGTTTGTCATTAGAAAAGTCAACAGTTTGTGCGAGCTATCTTACAGCCTTTCACAGTGTGCTGCATCAGTGCTGTTCCATTTATGTCTGATTACTTCCCACAACTATTCAGTGCTCTTAAATTATCTGCCATTAAGTGTGGCCTTGATATGTGCCAATTTGGAACTTAATTTAACTCTAATTAAAGATCCTAAAACTAGACACTGCCTGCTCTCATCAGTGCCTTAAGTGTTTGTATTAAGCATAGTGTTCACTATTTTATGCTGAAGAGTGATGCTGATAGTGTAGAGTACTACAGAAACTGTGATAAACTTTGTTTGCCTCATTTTTTGTCCAGCAGTGTATGTGGGTAAAACTAAAGCAATATTTTGAACCTTGGAGCACCACAGAAAATACAAAATATAGCTAAGTTAAATTAATGTAGTTCAGATTAGGCGTGGCACTGTGGCACAGTGGTTAGCGTCGCCGCTCACAGCAAGAAGGTCCTGGCTTCGATCCCCGGATTGGCAGTAGGGCCTTTCTGTGCGGAGTTTGCATGCTCTCCCCGTGTTTGCTTCCTCATGTTCGTGGGGGTTCTGGTGTCTTCCCAGAGTCCAAAAGCATGCAATATAGTTTGATTGGCGACTGTAAGTAGGCCATGTAAGGTGTGACTGAGAGCGTGATTTTGTGAGTGCTTTGCGCCCGTAGTTCCCGGAATAGGCTCCCTCGCGACCCCGGTTGGGATTAAGCAGTTTGGATAATGAAGGAATGAATAGTTTATATCCTCTAAAACATCTTGAAACCAACCACTGTGGGTAAAATCTAAACTACTTTTGTGATTAAAATAGCTTAGATCTTTAAGAATAAATATTGTTTAGATTTTGAATCTTGAAACACTACAAAATGTAGTTTAGATTTTACCCACAAAACCTTAAACTACTGTATATTTTGTATTTCAAAGCATCACAAATTTCTTTCTTCCTTCACCAACGTCATTACCCGAAATAAAGTCTAAATTCCTTCCCCTACACGGGGGTAGAAGCAGCAGACATATTGCACTGCCGTGGAAACCAATAAAAGAGAGATGAGCCGATTCCCACCAGTCTGGAGACTGATCCGGCTGGATCTTCGGCTGGATCGTCGGCTGGATTCATTATGCATGCGCTACATCATAAGTCAACTCTGCCTTCCCCTGCCCCGAGCGCGCTCAGATGTGCAATAACATTATCACTGCCGTCTGAGCACTCCAAATCTGGCTCCCACTCCTATTCCAGTTTCAGTTCTGGTTCTCGTCTGTACTTCAGCAGGAGAAGATTCTGGATTCCTAAACCTCATATTATCACTCATATTCTCATGACAGATGAGCGAGAACAGAGATTTGAGGGTGAAATCCATATTTTGTATCTTGAAATATCATATAGATTTTACCCACAAATGTTGGGTTCAAAGGGTTTAGAGGGTGAAATTGAAACTTTATTTTGTATCTTGAAGCTCCTGAAAATAATCAAAATATAGAAACAATTGCTAGTTTCAAGAACTACATTTTGAATATTTTGTGGTGAATATTTTGTGTGTGTGTGTTGATGTGTAATTACTAGGAACATCCCAGTAAAGATTTTCTGCCCCCCAGATCCTGATTCAGTTAATTTAATTATCAGATCAGGACAGATCGACTTTCCTAATCCTGAGGGAAATTGCTCATTTCACTGCACAAAAATAGACAAAAGAAACAATAAAACTACAATTTTATGACAAGTATTGAATTGTATAATACAGTATGTGATATACTTGTGAGACAATACATCTGAGATACAGTAACTTGTAAATACTAACTAGGATTATTTTTAAAAGACAGATGTACATGATTATTACACAACAGATAATGAGTTTCTGAAGCAATATTTACACATTTCTGCACACCTATTCAGAAAAAGAATACAAATATTTGAATTCATAATGTGTCCTGTACTGGTTTTCACACACCTTGAATTTGTTAGCATAAACCTTACCATTGTATGTCGCCATTTGTATGATCTCTACGTTCTTTGATGAAAATAACAAAGGAATTGCAATCTGAGCTGTATCTATAGGTGTAACAATACATCAGTCCACACTGATATACCAATTCAGTAATCAATGCACTCATAGCATCAATCTAAAATGAAAACACATACATATTTTAATGTCCCTCGCCAAGCAGGCATGATAATGCAGGCTATGTGGGCCGTAGCTCATGAACAAAAATGTCAAACGATATTTTGGTTGCTTTTTATCATTTAAAATGAATGGAAGAGATATGTTCAATCAGATTATGAAATTGTCTCATATTAGTTACTGGCTTCTGAACTGAATCAGACTGAATTATATCGTAGCAGATTTTACAATATCGGCAGACACCAAATCGTTCTCTATTGAATCGATATAGTCATAGTCATATCGGGGTGAAACTTGGGATTAACTCCCCTTATCTGCATCCCTCTGTCAAATTGTCTGATACAGATCTTTCGGATCGAATCGGGATGCCTCCCTGTAATTGCTGTGACCTCCAGGGACGGGAAGAAAAGAACTTCTTTACCATGTCCTGCTTCTGTGCCCTTCCCTGCTCCCCAGCTTGTTTTCACAGCATTAAATCCCCGGCCCCTTTTAATCTCCTTACTCAGCGATATCCTCTTTTAAAAAAGCTGAAAAACCTCTGAGCACGGAGTGTCAACGAAAGGAGAAAGGAAGGAGAGGCAGAAATGTGCCATAAAATTGGCCTGTTGACTGACAAGAAGACCTGAGAGATCAAAGCAAAGAGACTCAGAACATTTTTGGAGAAAGGTCGAGTCTGTTCTGAAGATTTATTTTATGAGAAACACAGAAATGAACATTTTGCTAACCTCCTTATCCATATTGAGGGTTTTTGAGTCTAATTAGGATTGTCAACAGAATGGAGATTGTACAGATTTGCAGGAATGCAACCACAAAATCTACCAGGCAAGACAGAGTGGAAAAACTAAATCAGAACCAAAAAGATAATTCAGCCCTATTCACCATTTACATTTATAGTTTTCACAAAGATTCTGACGTTCGCCAGTGTTTTCTTTTCTTAGGTAAGAATAGAGCCTACAAATGGTAAATCAAAATCAGAATGTTTTATTGCCAAGTTCATTATCAAACACAAGAAATCTGATTTGGTGGTTGGTAATGACTAATAGTTGAAGATTTTTGTTATTGCATAGGCATAGAATTTATATTTCCCAAGCAAAAAAACATGGTGAATGAAGCCCATTGGGACCAAAATAGCCCTAACTACAAGATGAAGACTCTCTCCATGTTAATGTCAACTCGCTTAACGAAGCACAAAAAGCCATACCTGTTTCCCAGAAGTACACCGACTTGCTGTCCCCCGAGGTCTGAGCTGGAACTGTCCGGACTCCGAAGCAGCAAAGCAGGACTAGTTTCCAAAAGCGCAGGGCACTCTGCATCCCCCCCAAGGCTGTCCTCATGCCCCTGACCCCCTGCCCCATGTCACTCAAGAAAGAAGAAGAGCGAAAAAGACGAGAAAATTCCAAGCGGCGTGGGGAGAAAAAGAAAGGTGATCCCAAACGAGAGAAAGGGGACGGCGTCCCGTAAGCACGAGGCAAGGATGGAGAGAGATGGATGGTGACCCAGAGAGAAGGATGGATAGAAGAAAGGAGTATCCTGTCCTGTTTTGTCCTCTTCTGTACCCTTCTGTCCTCTCCTTGGTGCCCTTGCTTGAGGGAGCCGGCGTTCGGATGAACAATAGTGGTGTTCCGAACGCTCACAAGCTCTGACTGCTGCTGCTGTCCTCCGAGTACTGCAGCTTACTGACGCGCCAGCAGCTCCCCTCACTCTCTCTTTCTCACACGCGTTTTCTCTCTCCTTCACTCCTCCCTCTCCCTCTGTGACAGCTAGCCTCCCACCCTCCCTCTCGCTTTCTCTCTCACTCTCTCTCTGTCTATATCAGTCCCCACTTATCCCTCTCTCTCTCTCGCTCTGACTCTCTCTCTCTTTCCCTCTCTCTCACTATGCCTCTCTTTTTCTCTCACACATATCTCTCCCTCTGTGACAGCTTCACTCTCTCCCTCCTTCTTGCTTTCTCTCTCTCACTCGGACTCTCTCCCTCTCTCGTTTTCTCTCACTCTCCCTTCATCTGAGTCTATCCCTCTCTAACACGCTTTCTCTCTCCTTTCCTCCTCTTTCTCCTTTTCTGTCACTTTCTATCTCTCTCTCTGCCTTCTTATCATTTCTTATCATTCTCTCTCACTCTGACTCTCTTCCTCTTTCTCTCTCTCTCACCTTCTCTCCTACTTATCTCCCTTTGCCTTTGTCTTTATTATACCTCTGTCACTTCTTTCTCGTGATCCTTTCCTCTGACAGTATTTGCTCTTTGCCTCTCTCTCTCCCCCAGTTTCTTCCATCTCTGTCTCTGCCTCCGTCTGTCAGTCCCTATCTCATCCTTGTCATCCTGCCCTCTCACTACCTCGCAAGAGGACGTTCCCTCCCTCCACGCTCCTGTGGCGACGGAGGAGACGAGATCAGAGCAAAGCCTCTACTGTCGCTAGGGAAGAGAGGGAGAGAGAAGGAACGAGAAAGAAAGAGAGAGAAGAAGAAACGTGGGCGCGTGAGCTGGAGAGTCTAAATTGTAAGTGCTAGGTGTGAATAAAAGGATTGAAGTGCATTCGTGGGCGCAGTGGATCAAGGAAGACAACTGTAAATAAAAAGACGGAAAACTTCATCATTTCACTTCTGCTCCATTGCTACGTATAAACGAAAGGCATTTACGTGGTAGTTTCAATATGTCAAGTCAGTTGGCAATGTCCTCGCCGTAGCGGAGGTCGCTTCGGGTCCTCGTGACTTTAATCCTTTTTTCTAAGGTCAGCGGGACGCTAATAAACGCGCCGCGTGCGGGGTAAAAACGGGGAAATGTCAGCGCGAGAAAGCGGCTGTGATAAGCGCGCGGAACCGGTCGGAGACGGATGCATAAAAGGAGCCTCGAGACCGATGGGAAACCAGACGGGGTTTTAACTGATATTAAAGGTTCTGTCCGCGCTTTGTCTGACGATATGAAAAGAGATTATTGTCTGATGGTATGGAGAGAGAGAGAGAGAGAGAGGGGGCTGCCCCTTATTTTGGGTGCATTTGAGATATATTTTGAGTTCTAAAAATGAACTCAAAATGACAGACAACTGTATTCCCTATTTTCTATTTTGACAAAGTTGTCCCGCAGCCAATAGTTATTCCTTATTTTGTGTGCATTTTTTGAATATTTTTAATAGTGTTGGATATTATATTAATAGAATTGTCTCTCATTTTGTGTACTCTTTGGGTTATTTTCTTATTGAGTTGTCTCTTGTTTTGATGATTTCCTGAAATCCAGTTAGTATACTTTTTTTTTGTTCTGAGCCATACTATTGAAATAAGTCCTGCAAACTAACTTGTAGCTTTAAATTATTCAACTATCCATATAGTTGAACATAAAGTTTGACACTACCCTGTCTAAGAGATCCTCATCTTGGCCTTTGGAATCTTTGCTTCAAAAATGCTTAAAATAATATTCAGAAACATTTTGAACACCATCATAACAGACAGTATCGAAACGGGCTGCATTTGTTACTGCCCATGTCTGGCGCCGAGAAATGTGACTGATAAAGCCCAAGAAACCCTGCAGCCAAGGTAAATTTGCGCAGCCTCTCACTTCAAAACGGAACCTCGTTGGCGCAGCCTCGACCTGTCCGATCTAATCCAGCTCTAATCTCCTCCATGGTGTTCCAGTGCTTTCTGCTTCATCGATTAGAGCTCTATAAAAGGGATTGTGAAACAAAGACATCAGAATAATCTCGTCATGTCCGTGGCATCACCGCATGGACGAAGGTCACAATCTCAGACGTGAAGTCAAACTTAAAAATTATGTGGACAAGGTGTGAAATATTTACTTCTGGAGGAGAGCAACAGACCCCAGTAAGGAGAGAGTGACTTCCATTATTTTCTTATTAAAGACCTAGTCTCACTGATGCATTGATTTTTAGTTTTCTGTTATGCCCTGCTGTGGAAACAGTTGAGCTACTTTTATATTTATTTTGGATCAGGTGCACTGATGGATTAATGAAAACACTGATTATACATATTGTAAAGCAATAGTATATTTATATTAACAGTATTATTATATTAAAAATGATTGTTTTTGCCATTTTGATTTTTGAGCTATGGCCCACAGTACACTGTGTTATCACGCTTACTGTTGTGAGGAAACCAGTGAATCAATGTGTCAGTATAGATATATGTATCGGTACACCCATACTCTTTGATCCCTAAATCGCTTGAACCCATGAGTAAAATGGGCTTAGTTTGTCATATTGTCTTGACTTCAGCTTTGAGCAACTATGTTTATCTGATTTATGTCTCAGAAACGCTGCTGGGTTTTTGTCTTACTGTCAAAAATCTGTTTATATTTCACTTTATATTTTAAAGAAAAAGAGCTACTGCTCCCACTTAAATAAAATAAAATTAATAAAAAAAATTTACTACACATTTTAGCACACTCCTCACCTGGAATTAATTGTGCTTTGCGTTCTCCCTGCAGTCCAACACACTTTGGGAATCACTGCCACAGAGAATTTGGTGTTAAAAGTGTTGGTAAGTCAAAGGTAAGTCTGTCCCCAATCTGCAGGCGTAAAAAGGGAAACATGTCAAGGTAGGCTTGAGCACACTCACACTCCCACTACCTGTATATATACACATTAGACCCTCCATATTCCTGTGTCTCAACTGAATGTGTACACATCTTTTTTTCCCTTACGCTTAACATTAGAGTGCCATGGCTGTAAGTGTGAGGCACTATATGTAACCTCTGCCTGCAGCTTAAGAGTTCAGGAGTGTGAAGGAACCTTGCGGTGGGAGTTTACAGCACCAGGAGTGTGTGACTCATAGCATGGAGCAAATGGCAACAATGCCAAAGTCAAACTGGCCGTGCAAACCTTCGAACTGCTACAGCGACATCTCCAGGGAATGACTCATGCACACGGGACATAATGAATAGAAAATCCTCCCTGTTCGTGATCCCATTGACCCACTGTGCTGACGAACAAAACTGCTGCCACAAGACAGATCAGGTACATTGTAAATTGTAAGAAAAACATAATACTCTTGTTCAAAATTGCTACAGAATCTTTACCTCTAAGCCAATGTTTGTCTACATCATACAAAATACATACAAGAAAATAACAATTGGAGGAAAAATATATTTCACTGAACGCAAAACAGTGTCTTATTTGGAACTGCTGAAAATCTATAGGTAAATATTTAATACAAAGTGATGGTCATTTTAAGTAAATTTGCTACTCCTTTACTTAAACTTGAGTACTTGGGCACTTGAGTAACTGAGTATTTATTTAACTAAAAATAGCGACATGAAAATAGTTGATGTTTTAGGCTTGTTTAAGCTTGTTTTTTAGACAATTACTTATGAACCCATTTACCCAAGTAAATAAATCTTTATTTCTAAGCATGTGCTGCCATTTGAGCACCTTTTAAATCAAGAAACATAGAATAGTGGTTCTGGTGCATAGTTGTTTTTTTTCTGTCAGGTAGTTTTTGAGCATCTTCTTTTAAAAAAAAATCATGAAGCCATGTTTGACTTCATTTTTGCTACATGACCATTTTTAGGATTTTTAATATAGGCATCTTTTGTTTTTTATGACTTACTTTTATTACTTCAGAACATCTAGTTGTGCATATCCCTAATCATAAACTTTCAAAAATTAGGATTTCAAAGAAGCAAAATCAAATGTTACATATATATCAAATGTTGCATATAAACAAACTAAATTGTGCTGTTTTATCATTTGTCTTAATGTCATGTCCATAATCTTGCAAAACCTGCACAAAAATTCATTCAGCACAGAAGATGAAGCTTCTGGTTTTAAAGTGCTTGGGAAAGAAGCAAAAGTCCACTGTGCCAACAGTCCATGATGAGGTTAATACAGGCCACATGGCCATGGATGATTTATGAGCGAGGTGGCCACGAGCATAGTATCAAGTATAAATGACTTGTATTGTATCACATTCATATGTCACATTTAAAACATGTTTCCTTATGTTGATTTTTTTAATGATGTCTGTTAGATAAAATATCACTAAAAGATCTGACCAGATTGTACTTAACTGACAAAGAAGTCGCATAAGGCAATGATTTTTTTTCTAGACACAAACATTGGACATCATTTACCAATATCTTTTTACATTTTGTTTTTTTCTTAAATTTGAAATGCTTTTGAAAATGCTTTCTTTAAAGTAGTATAACATTATACAATTGTTCAAAGAAACACAATAAGCTAATGTTTTGCCTAAACATGCATGCCATAAAATGTGTCTAAGAATGCTCTTCAGCAATAATAGAATCTGTTATTACTAAGAACTAAGAAAACGCGAGTGAATGTATGAGAAAACTGTGTCAGTGGGTTTTAAAAACATTTATTTTCCTAAGAAAAGCTAAACAATAAGAATTAGACCCGTTATTGCTACATTGCAGTTCTAATGGTAGCATAATGATTATGGATTTCGTCCTGCGATTGGAGGGTGCTGGTTCAAATCCTGGACTGGTAAAGGTACCACCGAGGTACTCATGAGCCAGGTACGATTAGTACAACAGTTAGTTTACAACAAACTAACCTTAATTAACCATTAATTAACATAGGTAGCCTAACTAAAATGAATACAGCTACTACAAATTCTTGTGGTACAGTATTGGTAAAATGAGAATGTTTTACGTAAGGATGTATGACTTTAATAGAAAATTCTACCACAGCAGTCTGCCTTTGTATCCTACTGGAAAAAAAAATCTAGTTCATGAAGGTGTGTCAGAATGTATGAATAATACAGTTAATCAACACAATTAATGAAGGACTGTTTATATTTTTGCTTAGGTTTTACTGAAAATAATGTTAGTTGTAAGTTTTATTTTTAAACCATTTCTGCTCCTTGAAACCAATTAATTAAAAAAATAGTTTAAGCATCACAGTTTCTATAAGTAATCTTAACAAAGTACAATGACTTGAGTAGAATATTACATTTACATTTACAAGTACTGTCTTTAACTATATTTCTTAAGAATATGACTTTTATTCCATTACATTTCAAAGGCAAATAGTGTACTTTTGACTCCACTACACTTCTATCAAGGATTTTGTTACTCTTTACTTCAGTGCCAGCATGTAATTTATTTTTCTGAGTTTCATTGTTGTTTGCTCCCAATGTTTGCTCCCAGATTCATGAATGTGTTTCAGATTTGTGGAGTTCAGCAAATGCATTATGGCAACAATGAAAATGTACATTTGAATACTTTTTTTAATTTAAGTACTCCAATGCTTTACCTAAAGTTAACATTTGAGTAAATACATTTCCCTTGTATTGGAGTAATCTATACTTTAAGTAATGTAGTACTGTGTACTTTGTCCTGAATTTGTGTAATTTGTACAAGAGTAACCCTGAAGACCTTGACTGTATAGACACACATGCTAATTGCTTAATCACTACGAGTAATTCACCCCACGTGTAATTCTCAAATAAAAGCCATTGACCACGTAGTGGAAACTGTGACTCACTTGAGCAACCCCACAATCCATTTGGGAAGGTGCCAGGAATACTTCAGACTTCCTAAATCTGCCACCCTATTTAAAGAGGACTGTTAAAGAAGCATCATCAAAGCAGACAGCCAGGGCTCTCAACATACTCCTAAACTCAACTCAGACATAAAAACTGTAATACCTAATTAGTTGCCAAAAAGTGGATTTATGAAAATTAATGGAAATAAATTGCTACATAAAAAAAGAAAAATCACTAATGCCATTGGTTAGAAGCAAAAGGAGAGTTGTTTTTCTGTGGTAATGTCAAGTTCTTTCTGAAAAGGAAGGGATATTTTAAGTATTTTTAGGCCACTCAAAATTGAAAAGCTCATTTGCTTTGCATTTTCTAATAAGAAACATCAATAAACACAGCAACATGTTATGTATTTTTGATCATTTGACTGGTGCAAAAAGTCTGTCACAATTCTTCTAGTTCTGGTCAATATTGATTTGTGGCATTTCAAGAAATAATACTTCGTAAAACACCCCAAATAATTTGGGGAATTTTGACTTCCCCATTCATGTTGAGTGGAACTAATACATGGCAAGAATCAAAGTAATTTAGGTCAACAGAGTTAAAGCAAGCCGGCAACGCTGCCAAGAAAGGAAGAGGTCAGATTGGATGATGTTTCCCCGGCCCGGAATTAATCTGTCCGTAGAAGAGTGAGGACATGAACGCAGAATCCCCCGAATTTCATTTAACTATATTAAAGCACAGCAACTCAGAGACAATTTCAACCTCTTCCAGAAAATTGTTTCAGTGCTTTGGTACATATGGGCATTCTTTTGGATTGAATATACCATTAGAGTAAATAATCCAAACTGACCAATACAAGACAATCAAGACCTTAAAACAATGAACACCTCAACCCAAAGTTATATCCTTGGAATATACGGTTCAACAAATAATCCAAAGGTTTCATCTTTATCTAAAGATTTAAACTAAGGTTTATTAGGTCATAAGTTTCAGAGACAAGTCTTCTGGAGCATGTAAGGGCTGGTTAATGCAGTGAAAGTTTGTAGATTTGTGGTGCAGATGCTTAGGAAAAATGACTTAAATATGACCAGTACAACCCACCAAATTAATCTGGTAGGTCCTCAAACCCTCATTCTTTTACAGTGTGTTTTGTCTTTGATTTTTACTTGTTCCATGAGTATAAAGTGATATTTCTCTGCTGTGTATTGGCAGAAAATGAAGCCATGGGCTACTGGCATGTTGGACAGTTGCAGTTTGGATGGCGTGAGGGAGGCTGGGCATGAGTAAGTGGGTTGGTGAGGTGAGGGCAGCTTTGGCTAAGGCTCGTTGCCCACTCCCTATGGCCTGACCCATAATCAGCAGACGTTTGCTTTAGTCACTCACAGCTCAGCAATCCCTGGAATCTAACTGCAATTTGATCAATTAAAAGGTTATTTTGTAGATTAGAGGGGGGAAGCTGCTGTTATTAAATCCTTTATTCCCAGCCCAGTCGCTCCTGCATGTCTGCAGCCAAACAGCACAGCCTTCTCATGAAAAAGGAAAGAAAGGATCAGAAAATTTCACAGCAAGTGAAAACAAACATAGATAAGTAAAGATAATCTCTTGGCTTGGGCTAGATCAAACATGACCACGCAGCATGTATCCTTCCACTAGACTTCACAAACCCAGATTCAGGACATTAACTGCTCTGAGGAAATAGAAAAAAAATTCTAATGACCAAAGATGATGGTAATGAGATCAACTCTAAAAGGAAGACAGTGCTGGTAATGTCATGTACACCAAAAACCCATTAACCACTAAGAAATATAACTTATATAAGTTACAGTATATTAAAATACTCAGAGTTAAATAGTTGGGTTTGGAGCAAATATCATTAAAGTTGTCTTATTATTTATTGCTAAAATTAATTAATGTTACATCAAACAGAAACATAAAAGTAACAGTTTGATGAATTGTGTCCCACCAAAAATTCTATTTTGAAAAGTAGACCCACTACATCCCTATTCCAACTCCAAGATGAGCAGTCGGAAGATGCTGTTCAACAAAACTCACTTAGTTAAAGGTGCCTATAAATTCCATCTAAGGTTCAAGTTTAAATTCGGAGAACAAGACATCTGGATGCTCTGAATGATCATTTCGTGTCTGAGTAGTCAGTTTAAATAAAGGTTTACAGATTCTTGGTGAAGATACCATTGGTGTAAATGAATCAAAAACACTGGAAGTGGAACCAATATTCCCAAGATGTCAGTATACATTTTAAGGTTAAAAGACGGCAAGAAAAAAAGGGAATTCCCTGCTGAGCCTTAGCAGTGTTATTAATCACAAATGTGATTCTAATGACCAAAGATGATGGTAATGAGATCAACTGCCTCTAAAAGGAAGACAGTGCTGGTAATGTCATGTATTTTTAAAACCATTAACCACTAAGACATATAACTTATATAAGTTACAGTATATAAAAAAATACTCAGGGGATTAAATAGTTGGGTTTGGGGCAAATATCATTAAAAGTTGTCTTATTATTTGTGCTAAAATTAATTAATGTTACATCAAACAGAAACATAAAAGTAACAGTTTGATGAATTGTGTCCCACCAAAAATTCTATTTTGAAAAGTAGACCCACTACATCCCTATTCAACTCAAAGATGAGCAGTCGGAAGATACTGTTCAACAAAACTCACTTAGTTAAAGGTGCCTATAAATTCCATCCTAAGTTTGGTTTAATTGGAATAAGACATCTATGGATGCTCTGAATGATCATTTTCGTGTCTGGTAGTCAGTTTAAATAAAGGTTTACAGATTCTTGGTGAAGATGCCATTGGTGTAAATGAGTCAAGACGGCAAGAAAAAAATGGGAATTCCCTGCTGAGCCTTAGCAGTGTTATTAATCACAGATGTGCAAATCTCTTCACCCAGATACCCAGCGTTTTGGAGCAGAAGAAATTTCTGGCCTGTATCCTTGTTTGTATGCAAATAGTTAGCTCACCTACGTCGTCATCTTGTAGCAGAAACACAATACAGCGTCAAGAAACAGGAAACTATTATGGATTGCATCATATGGGGACATCCAGAGAGTTAGTCAGTAAAATGTCTTTAGTCTCATAGTTGTGAGTTTATGGTTTTATGACCTTAGCACTTTCCAGTGTGTTGCCCAGTGCTATCTCCTCTAAATTATGGTTGTAAATCGTAATTGTGGAAATTTTATCACTCTCTCGGGGTGAGGCACAGAGCAAAATTAATTTCATTGTCATGTCTCAGCTATACGTGTGTGTTCTTGCACTTGATATGAAGTAGAGAACCAAAATCAGTTTTTAACCAGCAGAGTGAGGACAATTTTGGGAAGTGAGCACTTTTTTAGTGGTCCTCACTTCTTTAAACTGCTTTTACAAAAAAAATAAAGATAAAAAAATATAATAAATAAATAAAATAAAATAATAATAATTATTGTGTGTATTAATGTGTGTGTGTGTATTATTATTTAAAAAATACAGTTTATTTTAAAACTAAAAAGTTTAGAAAAGATTAGCTTTTTGATTTACTACTGAGGTTATGGTTAGGGTTATGTTTAGGGTTAGGTGTAGTATTATTTAGATACAGTAATACAGAAGTCAATGGAGGTCCTCACTACTATATAAGTACAAGGATGTGTGTGTGTGTGTGTTTTAAAAAGTTCCTCGTTCTTTGAGCACGTCTTCGATAATTGCACATTCCAGAATTGTCCGTCAGTATGGAAATTCGATTTGACGCTTGAATGTGTGTGTCAAAATAAAATTACTCTGTAAGGGTTAGCGAGTCTCTTTAAGTATTAAAACATAACAACACGGATTATGGACAGACTTAAAGTTGTAACTGTTAAATGATTCACCCAAATGTCAGCCAGGCAGCTGAAAAACTGTCCGGTTAAAAAAATATTTCGTCATTCTTTGAGAATGTCTTAAGTAATTACACGCATGACCTCGTTCCTACAGTAAAAGCATTCAAGGAAAGATTTTCTATGGAGACAATTCTATCATTTCGTTGTATTTTTTTGGCACGTAGCCTTGTTAATCCTGTGAGTCTTCATCAGAGCAGCATAAATGATTAGGAAGACAACACTGCCATCTACCGTGTCTTTGTGACTGTAACGGCACTGCTGGGCTCTATCGTGATAGTCATATTTTAAACATGTATTGTGTTATAGCCCTAAGGTGTCAATTTGCATGCTTGTTTTAATTCTTTTTACCCCTATTTTTATTGTTTTCCAAGCCCTCCATACATTTTTTTAAATAAACTCCTTACATTTCTGGTCAGGTCACTTTGTTCTACGAAACCTCTTGTGACTGTCTGGTGAGTATGTAAAAAAAATATCCATTTCAAAAGTGTATAATCATACGCAGCAAAAAATTACATGAGATATAGCCTCTAATATATGTATTATTCCTAAAATTGACAATTGACTAAAAATATCAACACAAAATGCTTTAGTAAAAGGCTGGTAACATGTGCAGTGTTAACGTAATTGTTTCTGATAAGCAGATGGAAAGTGACTATAGATTTACCATCAATAAATCAATTCATCAGCTTTCATCAGTTTTCCTCCCATGCACCCAATACAGCTTTCAGATTCAGCATTTTTGAAATAAGGGTGTGGTAAGAAATATGACACCTGTATAGGCAGAGCAAGAGAGTATATCAGTCAAAACTGTGGTGTTCTTCCTCATACTTAAAAGACGAGGCTGGTAAGCGGATTCTACACAGGCTCGGTATGTATGTTTACTCTTATTAGATATGCTATAAGAATTCTGTTTTGTGTCTATGACATGCTTTAATCTGGATTGACTGGAGTGAAAATAGATGGTAACAAAAAGAACTTGCCTCAGAACAGTAGTTTATTTTATTTAAGTTGTACCCATAGATAGATAGATAGATAGATAGATAGATAGATAGATAGATAGATAGATAGATAGATAGATAGATAGATAGATAGATAGTCTTAACTTCAGGCTTTTCAAATGCTATATGATTCTTTTACTTTCTTTTACTTATCGCTTTAAAAACAGACAGACAGAAGATAGATATAACATCTACATCAAGTTAAATCACCATTTTTGTGTGTTTGTTACCTTTATACCCAGCCCTAACTAACCCTTAACCCTCACTTTCCCGGAAAGCTCTATAAGAATACTACATAATAACTATTATTAGTCTCCTTAGTCAGGCCTAAACATACTGTGAGACGTTGTGAGCAGTAGTTCACACTTTTCAGTGTCGTAACGTGTCCTAAAATGAAGATTAATCATGTGAACTCCGGTCGGAACAAATCTTGAAATTCTGGTCATTTCTAAATAACATTTTGATCTATTTTGGCAATTAACTCAGGCCTCGGGGGAAGGTTGGGATGTTTAATTTCCTGCCGAGTCAGCACTAGTCTGAGCACGTATGAACAATCATCTTGAAGGTTGAAGGCAACTTTGACAATGTGGCAGTTAGGTTTTTTACAAGGGAGAGTCTTTACTTCTTTACATAATTAGAAAGAATTTCGTTACAATATTCAGGGCTACAAAAGTGTAGTATGCAACTGTGTTGTGTGATTGTCAGTGTCCTAGGGCGTGTGTATATATGGATATCATGTAAGAACTTCCAGTTTGTATTGTTGTGGCATGTTATTCTGATTGAAAATGGGCTTGTCTCTCTATGTATGCTATAATACTTCTAAAAATTTGTGAAATTGAGTGGAGTAGTGGATTTGAACAGTCCCATAGTCAAGTCTTAAATTTATAGCTACTCTGGTCTTACGTCTTGTGTTGTAACTGTTTTAAGCAAACTATCTTAACAAATTAATATATGCGTAAGAGATTATTAAAAAAGTAATGTATATTTCGTTCTGTTTTTAAAGAGTACATAAAACAACCCAGTAGGTTTGTGTAATTACCTTAAAATTATTATTATTATTGTGTGTGTGTATTAATAATAATAATAATAATAATAATAATAATAATAATAATAATAATAATAATAAAATCTTTGTTTATATAGCAGCCCAAAGTTCTTCACATTCAAAATAAAATCAGGAAAGAGATAAGCAGAGTAGAGTTAGAGTGTACTCAGTTGGAGTGAAAGATTGTAAAAAAAAAAAAATTATTATTATAAAATAAAGAAAACTAGAAAAATAAAAATGAAAATATATTTAAAAAAAAAAAAAACATTTCAAACACAATGAAATGATGACTCATTTGAAATTAAAAATGTAAAAAATTAAACCTAATTTAAAAGAGAAAAATAGGGATGACAAATTAAAAACAATATTATTAAGAAGTTTTTAAAAATAGGAAAGTGATTCAGCTTCTCAAAGCTCTTTTGCTTCATCTAGCAACAGGCTTCTTTTGACCAGCTGACCTATTTATATAACATAATTATGTCATCATTGTAAAACAAGTCACCTGGTTTTGGCCGATGCCAAGACAGTAAAACCTTTTATTCATATACAGTAATTGGGGTAATCACAGAGATTAACTAAAAAAGAAAAACAGCTAGAAGATCCTTGTTTGTCTTGTTATATTAAAAGATTAACATCTCCAGAACATCAATAGCTATTGAAAATGAGGATTATAAGGGGTTTTGTATACATTAGACATGGAACATTCTGCTTAGCTGACTAAAATTTGTGAGTCTCCATCTTGAGATTCACCAAAAATGTCTGTTTCTCTACAGTTAAATGAAGTTAAGGAGGCAAATTGCTGTTAGTTTTTTAGAAAATAAAATTTGAAATATAAGCTAGAATTGTAACAAAAATATGCAAGATATTAAAATGACAAATAAATACTGAATGTATAAATTTGATATGCATGTGATTTGAATAGGAAAAAGTAATTTGTCAATAAAACTGTCCTGCCGTAACCCTAGTCTTAATTTAGTCTTTCATTCCTACTGAAGCTTAAGGCATTCACTTGAAGGAAAAAGTTTTCCATTTTGTTTGAAGTAATGAAAAAAGGTTTTCATGGGCAGGAAAACAAGATATAGTTTTTAAGGGGAGAAGCCGCTGTTTTTCCTAACTTAACAAGATAAACTTTTCATTAACTCTGTTTTCCATTCATTATTTTTCTGAATTAACGAGGTAAGGTTTTCACAGAAAGAAAGTTACTCTCTTTTTCTGGATTAACAAGGCACCTCAAATGTTCACATTCCATTCCAAAATTCAAATTCAAAAACCCTTTCTTGAGCAAAAAAGCTGAAGATGAAAGAACAACAGATGTGTCACTAGTGTCAGTTGTATTGCAGATGTCATGTTCATGCTTCACACGCAGCTGGGAATCCACCGCAAAACTTGTTGTGAGGGGACAAAAAACATTTGAGGATCAGATGCCAGGATTATGCGTTTATCTGAAAACTAAGACTGTCATTGTCAGAGAATTAAAATGTATATGAGAAAACAGCGGAGCAATAAATATTGAAGGAGTTGGGAGAAGTGAGCAGGACTCCTTCACAGAGAGGGTTTTTTTCTGGGACAGGTAGAAACTGGGTTAATCCATTCCTGAAACCAGGAAATACAGAAACACAATCAAAATCAGCAGGAAAATAGGTACATCGGAAATGAGCGAAATATAAATGCAGCTAGATAGGCACACGCTACTTTGAAATACCAGTGGACGTATATAGAAAAGCAAAGAGACAAAAATTGCATGTTATATACTGTATATAAACACATATGCATATATTCAAAGTGTATGTGCTCTACCTGAACTCACTCCACCACTTTTTCATTTTAAAAGCAATCTTAAACAATCAGTGTTGCATAATTAATCTGTTTGTATTGAGAATTCTTTGCCCCACCTTAAAAAAGTACCTCCAGATTAAAAGAAGAGGTTTAGTGACATTGGGAGGTTGCAGAACCTGATACTTAGAGAAAATAACAAATGTCAAAGAATGTTCTCACTGACTGTCTTAATTTTTCCTGCTAACTAGATGGATTATTCCACAAAGACACTGGCCAAGGGCTGCTTCGGGAAAGTGTACAAAGAGAAGTACAATGAGTCCTGGGCTGCAATGAAGAAAGTGCCCCTAGGCCTCATCAGCAAAGAACAGCTCGACCGAGAATGCAGAGTTTATTAGTGAGTAAAGTCTTCTGTATAACTCTGTAGTGAGAAATACTTCAGCAGAAATGCCAGTATATCTAGCATAAAGCTTGAATGAAGATCATTGAAAGGGTTTGGATCATGTGGCTCTGACTACAGGTATAACACTTCAGTTTACATCAACACATCGATTCAGTGATCAACGAAGCCATGGTATAGATCCAAAATGAAAATATCAATCATAAAATCATATTTTAGTTGTCTTTTGTGATTTGATATGAACGGAAAGGATTGTGTTCATTCAGTATATGATATAGTAGCAGACTTGTAATATAATAGCAGACACGGTACTGTTGTATCAGTCCATTGGAGCATTGGTGACAGCCTAACTAATTAATCAACTCAGTCTGCTTTCTCCACTTTAACCAGAACCAGTGTTTGGCTTCACTTGGCTAATGCACCAGTAGTCATTCTGCACCAGCATACTTGCAACACATTAGCTAAGGTGCTGAAAGGGCATCAGAGAATTCACACTAAAGGTGGATATACAGTATACTTGCTGTAAACTATCTATGTGTATCTGCACAAAGTTGCGTTGTTAACAATTGTGCTGATGTACTTGCATTGCTAACGTTTATGCGTCATTATCTGTAGTGGTTACTCCTATCAACAGGGGTCAGAGTCAAGGCTAGAGAACAAAATAACAAATACTTATACCTGACATAATCATCTATTATCCCAAGCAAAGATGTCTTTGGTCAAATAAGTTTTAATCTTTGAGTCGCAAATGTATGAGAAATAATAAGGATTATCCCTTACATCAGGTCAGGCTGCTGAGTTTTTGTCTTGCAAATTATAACTTCACAATGGCAGAGAACATCTGTGTACAATTTAAAATATGAATGTTCATCAATATAAATGTTCATCATGGGGTATATTCTTGGCGTTTGAAGGGTTTTTTCCAGCAAATGTATGACTTTACAAAGTCACAGGCTACATTTCACTACATGTTGTACTTTTATAACTATGTATGTAACAAGTAAAGAATCTTGAAAATTGAAATTATTTTTTTCTATGAATTGTATCCCCTCTCTCAGCTCCAATTATTACTTTTTATCTACCGAGGCCCTAATTTGTCGTTCTAGGTGTGGCTGTTGGCAAAACAGTACTATTGTTCTTAATGAGGAGTGACTGGCACTAGTCATGTTAGCACATTTGTTTTCATTATCAGTCATTTTTAATTGCCTAATTTCCCAACTGCAGCAGTGTAAATCACCCCAACGTGGTCAAGCTGCTGGGCGATCCCTTTCTGAAAGAGGGGAAATGGCACATTCCCTTGGAGTTCATCTTCGGAGAGGATCTCGAGACAACCATTTTTAATGTTCAGAGGTCAAAAATACAGGTATAAGTTAAACAAATGTTTAAAAAGTTAAAACCTAAATGTTCCATTTTGTTCAAATTCTGCTATCTCTCTGTAGCTTTCCCCAGCTGTGAAGACCATCATCATCACGGGTATGTGTGATGGCTTGTTCTATATGCACACCAAAAACATTGTCCACCAGGATCTCAAACCAGATAACATTATGGTAAGAAAGTCATATTACAGGATTTGGCTCACCTAAGCTAACCATAACAAACCAGTGATAAACTAGTTATTTTTCCCCAATTTAAAAAATAAACGTCAAGCAGTAAATACAGCACAGTTTGAAGCATCACCTGTGTAATGTCAATGGGCCTCATCCACCAAGCTTTCTAAAACATATTTATACTTTTTATGCCCATTTATACAGTTTTCACAAAGATCCTGACATTCAACAATGTTTTCTTATTTAAGATTTTTTCCTAACAAACCCTAGAAATGCTGAAGAGCACTGATATGTAAATTTAGTTGCATGCTTGTTTGTGCAGAACATTTTTGGATTTTTCTTCAATTTTATAGTCGTATAATATTGTACTATTTACTGTAAATGTCTTAACTTTCTTTAGAATAAAAATGGTGAATGAGGTCCATTGCTTTTTGTAACACAAATGAAAGGCATTGAATTAATGATTTTGAAGAGTAAAGAGAGAGTTAAGAATTAAGAAAGAGAGAAATTGTCACACATTCACATTGATCCCATCAGATCGAGCATCAAACAAACCGGGCCGTGATCATCGACATGGGCTTGGCCAAATTCTCTGTGAATGGCTTGAGCTCAGCCCAGAACCTGGGAAACGAGGCTTACTCGGCACCAGAAATCCTGCAGCGGAACGGAATCCGGGACCAGCGCTCCGACGTCTGGGCCATGGGCAAGATCATAACCGAGCTGATCGCCAGGGTCAGACTTCCCACCACCTCAGTGTCTGACCTGAAAATTCAGGAAACTCTACGAGACAACCCTTACTGCAACCCTGTGGCCCGGATGGTCACCAGCTCCCCGACAATGAGGACCACCATGGCTGGAGTGATTGAGGAAATCCGGCGGGCCGCCAAAATTTGGGTGCCAGAAGTGGGAGCTTTAACACGAACCAAAATGTACAACCCAGGTTTGAACCCGCAAGGGGTCAGTAGGGGAGCAGCAGTGGCAGAAGCTACAGGAAAACAAAAAATGCACCCTCCCACCCACTTTCCGGCTGAAGCGAGGGTCCACGAGAAACCGGCAACAGTAATCCACATCCAGCGCAATCCCCCCCCTGCCAAAGATGCTTTAGTTGCTTTTGGAGGACCAGCTCAAATGGGTCCCAAACTCCCCAACATGCCCTGCCCCCTACCTGCAGACGGTACGGTGGTGCAGCGTTGCTACGAGGAAAATGGGCAGATGGAGTACAAGGAGATTGTCATGCGTAAGGGCAAGGTGGTCAAGTATCAGGATGTGAAAATTACCAAGAACTGAAGTGTGTTAAAGTCGGTTAAATTTCTTTGTGGATGCTTTTGGTGAAGACGTTTTTACTATTTGTGTTTTATAAATTTAAAAAAAAAACAGCAACTGTGAACTGTGAACTATCATTAGACGCATCAGTATAATACTTATTGTATGATACTGCAGAATATAATCATATAGGATAATATACTCTACTATTATGGTATAATAATTATATTGCTTGGCCAGTAGATCTATTGACAGTAAATTGTATTAAGATAACTATAATACAGTTTAGTATCTATCTGTTTATGGCAGCATGAAGTGAAGACTTTCAATCTCTAATAACCATATTTGTATTAGCATGTTTTATATTGTTTCACTTCATCTATATTTCTAATATTAAAGATAAACAGAAACACAGATGCATAGATAGACAGATAGATAGATAGATAATAAACTGTAATAATAACTATAATGTTATGAGACATTATTTGCAAGAATATAATGTACAAAATGAGGACAGAAAATTATTCACAGGTGGTGGATGTTAATGTTTGTCACTGGCTTTTTGTTCATTTAGCCCCTCAACAACAACAACAACAACAACAACAACAACAAGAAAAAGCTAGAATAATTATTCTAGCTTTTAATAATCATTCTAAACTTTTTACACGGACATAGTGAAAGAGTAAACTATAATGTAATATAATGTCATTTTACTGGAAAGAATATACAAAAAGAAGTAAATTGATAGATGTAACTACCTTGTGTACGGTGATCACCCCCGCAATCCCCGGTTTGACCACTAGGGGGCCTTGTAAATTTTCTTGTGTTCCCTGTTGTCAATTGGGAGTTAATTCTGATGCACCTGTGTATTTAAGCCCTACTTCTCTCTTCCCTTTGTCTTTGTCCTGAGTCTGTTGTGTCCTGTGGGAGTGTTTCATGTTTGGTTTACTTTAATATGAGGCTGTTTCTGCTTTTTTTCTTATTAATAAAAGTTTATGTTTAAACTTTGCCTTCAGTATCCTGCATTTACACTGATCAGCCATAACATTATGACCACTGCCAGGTGAACGAGAATTATCAGAATTAAGTTTATTACCAAGTACGACTCATGTTGATTACCTCGTTAAAATGGCATCTGCCGCGGACTGGGGTATATTAGGCAGCAAGTTAACATTTTATCCTTGAACTTGATGTATCGGACACTATGGGCTAAACGGCTCAACAGAGTGTAGAAGTCTTAAGGGAAGTGAGCAGCCTGCGTCTATATTATCGGTTATATATTATAGTACGAGTTTCCGCATGACTTTCTTTGTTGTGACAAGCATATAGCTACATGTCACAGTTTCCTAGAAACTTCCTAGTACGTTTCATTTACTTCTCAAATTCGTTATAATGACGTTCATGATGTTATGAATGTAATGGATGATCGGGGAAAATGTTTTCTAAAGAAATAGCGGTCGCCGCCCCGGTATAGGCTCCGATCTCCGCGAGCCCGATAAGAAGCGGTTCTGATTGAGGGCGATGTTATATGTACGTTTTACATTATTATAGGTGAAAAGGATAAATGGTTAGACTTAAGCCTTATCTAATATTCTCGTAAAAGAAAAGTACCATCTTAGTCCCAACCAACATTTAAAAAGTGCGATTTTCTGTTTCTCTCTATTCAGCCCGTTCCTCGGTGGCTAAAATTCAAGTTTAGAGTTCCTATTTCTTCCACCAGGGGGAGTTTCAGGCCAATTTCATATAAAACAGTTCTGCCTTTTGTTCCTTTTTGCACCTGGAAAAACGCCAAATTAAAAAAGAAGAAAGCGTAAGTGTTGCGTTATAACTTGGCTTTAAAGGCCAGACCCAGTGGACATGATAAAATCCACAGATCAGGCCATTATACTTGGTTTGTTTTAGGTTTACTATGTTTGTTTTGATTTAGGTTTAAAGATTCATATTCAATTAGAGCTTGAACTGAAATCTTTCTTTTGGGCTGTAGGTAAAACCATAACAGACGTTAATAAGTTACTGACTAGTAAGAATCATGGAATTCTATCAGTGACCTCATGGCCACCTGTGCAAACTGTAAAATGCAAAAGAAAACAACAAAAATAATATTTTGATAGTTACAGAAACTAGGCACGTATTTATATTTAGTGTTTTTCATTTTAAGAACACTAATTCTAGCTTTACAAAATAGCATAATCATACTTAATATGTTAGTTATTAGTAATAGATTCATTGCAAATGTTTATGTTAACTTTTTACTTTCTTTTCTTATCTATTTTTGCTTTTCTAAGTTATACACATGTGGATAACTCCCTCCAGTGGAAGAATAGTGTAATTTCCTCTGTCAGATATGCCTAACCTAAATGAGGCACATCTGGGTCACACTAAATTGAGTGACTCAAGGTTCTTATTGTGAAAACTTCACCTAAAATACACACACTGATTATTACAATATTGCTATGTAAGTAAAAATGAACAGAACATCTTTCAGACTCTTCACACTCCTCCCATCCGGTAGACGCTATCGCAGCATCAGGTCTCGATCCTCCAGGATGCGTGATAGCTTTTTCCCACAAGCCATCAGACTTTTGAACACACTCCCAACCATCACACTTCCCCCCACACACACACCTGGACTGTGAAGTAACTGATTCTGTTGCACCACTGCACTTTACACATCACCGTCGCTATGATGCACATGCTGCCCTGGACTATCTCCTCCTCAAATAACTGTTGTTACGACACTGCACTGCCACCACTTATTTGCACAAACATTGTACACTACTTGTATAAATGTTTGCATGTTTGCACATACACTGAACATTTTTACGTATAAATAGTCCGGATATAGTATCTGTCATATTATAACTTTCTACCTCTTGCACATCCAGTGTAAAATGTCAGTTTCCACCTGTAGGTAATACTGCATCTGACTTTCCCAATTCTACCTCTATTTCTATTTCTATTTCTAGTTTCAAATTATATTTAAAACAATTCCATGTCTAGTTTAAAATGTATATTTTTTAATGTATATTTTGTATTTTACTTATTTATTGTTTATTCCATGTGCCTTATTTGTGCCACTGCCTTATTTGTTCTCTGTTCTGTTGTTCTCTGTTCTTTGCACTGAAAAAAACCTGGAGCCACATCGTCCCGTCTCTCTATGTATCTGTACAGTATATAGCAGAGATGACAAAGTTTACTTTGATTTTGACTTTTGACTTCATAGAATGAACTACAAGAAGACACAGGCTGTTTAGTAATACCCAGAATAAATAATGCTAGTTTGGGGTAGACCCTTTACTCATATAGCACCACAGTTGTGGAGCTTAGGGTTTGGAGCTCAGAAACAATCTGTTTTTAACTCAAGACTTATATTTTTATTCAACCTTTTGGATATCAAGTAAAAGAGAATGATTAGTTGTCATTGTGAACGCACCACAACACACAGTGCACCACAATGAAATTTGACCCATCCGTGAAGAAACAGTGAGCAGCTGACATAGGCAGCACCTGGGGAGCAGTGCTTGGGGATGGTACCTTGCTCATAAGTACCTCAGTGGTACCTTTACCGGTCTGGGATTCAAGTCGACGACCTTCTTATCATGATCAATACCATATTTCAAGCAAACGTGAGATGTGGGTGTTCATAGTCATTCGAGATTGAATGTGAAAGGGGGGACTGATGCAGTCGTCCTGTCACTCTCATGTGATCACTTAAGTTTGCTGACAGCATGAGTGTATCAGATATATATTATTATACAGGAGATATGTATTTTGATGTGTTGGGTATTTTTATACTGTATCTGCTCTGACTCACTTTTTAATTATAACATTTCAATAATAATAATGTGAACTTGGAATCTGCAATATAGAAACTGAGAACATCATGACCGGTCACTGAGAGAGAGGGAATGATCTAATTGTTGTGAGAAAGCAATGAGGTCATATCCACCTGAGTCAAATTCCCCACTGAGACCAGTGATTCAACAATGTATATAAACCTCATACTCACACCACACCATGATGCTTAGAAAACTGACAAATGTGTTAAACGTCCTTCTCCTAAATAAAACCCAACAACACTGAATATTTCTCATCTCTCCTCGTCCTGACCTCATTAACATCTGACAGCAGCTAGATGCCCTTTAGGAGAACCAATTTTGTTTGCCATCAAGTATATGGTAAATAAAATATTTATATCTGAGAATAAAAATCAGAAAAAAAAAATGTCACTTAAGCTCTGACCAGGTTTGAATAGCTATAAATGTATAGAAATCACAGCATTTTTATACAAACGTCCTACATTTTAGTAGGTAATTGTTGAAATCAGTGACATATCCATCAATTAACCTTTGACCTCTTGTGTATGACCCCACATATGCACATAAATTGCTTATTTACATTTTTTTCCTCTAGTTTAGACTTTATATTTTAAAATTTACTTGGATATGTATAACCTATGTGCCTTTCTTGTACTCTGTATAAACTGGAGCCATGTTGTCTCCTCTCTCTGTATACTTGTATATAGCTGAGATGACAAGATTACTTTGACTTTACTTTGACTAATTACTAGTAGTAATTAGTATTACTATAATAGTGAAAATGTTTTTACCGTATATACCTCTCCAATTTAAGTATTTCAGTATTGTTTAAACCAACTCATCAAAATCAAAATCATATCTGGTAAAATTATTTTACTGACAGTCATTAAGGATAGGTGATGGGTTCTTTTAGGGGACCATTTTAGCATCATCTGTTCATAAAATTTGGGAAATCTAGAATAATGTTTAGGGTTAATTTTTTATTATGATTTAATTGAATTTATTAGGTATATCCTAATGATATGTTTATGGTTGAGTTTCCTTGTTTTATGACAGAATTCATATCTGAAATCTTAAGAAAAATACTTCCTGGTTTCAAGTGTCTTTGAGACTTTTACTACTGGCAGCAGCATTTCAGCAGCTTTTGACAATGAAGAGTCCAGGCTTTTAAAAAGTCTATTACAAAGTCCTTTTCTGCTGCCAGAACTATTAATACCTCTATTGGGCCCCTGAGTGATGGCCCCCAAGCCCAAGTTGCTCCAGGGAGACTGTCCCAGTAATTTGGAAATGAATCAGACTGCCTGCTAAATGCAGTAAATGGTAATGTTGTAATATATGTCCTAATATCTTTTATTACAATATCACTTTCTAATTCTTATCAGATCCCTGAAATTCTGGTCAGTCGTAATGTAAAAAAATGTGTTTTTGGTTTTTTTTTTCCATTTAAGCTTTGCGTCCTAGCCAATAAGTCACTGGGTTCTTGTGTATCAGTGCATCTTGGTTGTTCTTTTTGCACTTAAGCTAATGCACTGAATGGAATGGAAAGGCACAAAATGTAATGAATGTAAAATGAATTTCAGAATGGAAATGAGCTGCATGAGCACGGAAGCACACCTTTGTCGATGCATGACTCAAAAGGTAAAAGGACAATCAATTAAGCAATCAATTTTGGCAAAGCGTTCCATTGAAGATTTTGGCGGCAGCATGGACCTCTGAAACCCTTCGGTTCCTTGGTTATGTAACAACAACAACAACAACAACAACAACAACAATAACATGAATTAAATTTCACATACAAAAGGGCAAGTGATTTAATGCGATTTCTTTTTTTTGACCTGCTCTCCTTGTCACATGACTTCCCGCCGCTGGTTGCTGCATTCAGACACACTCTCGAGTAGATGATGTCATATTAGGTCATCGCTGCCTATGAGACTGAGATTTGCCTTTCATAAAGAGCTTTATGGATTAGTAACATGTGACATCATCCACGTGGAGAAAACAATCGACTGTACACTTCTGAGGTGCGTCATGTGACCAGAACTGACCATTAGATCACCAACCTTTTGCCAAATATGATTTTACTCCTTAAAAAAGATATACATAAAGATAAAAAATGGGGTTAAAGAAATAAAGGCAGGGGAGTGGGACAAAAGACCCCAGACTCACAGACAGGCCAGGGCAAGAAGGGGCGAAACATTATCCATGATCCATAGATGTTATTGATTTGGAGCTTAGGTTCCCAGTGGACACCATTAGTGGAGGCAGATGACCTTTTGGACATTTTTGACTGTCACTTAAATGTTGGTGCCCAGATGGTTTGGTGGTAGGAAACTTGCCAATGGATCAAGAGGTTGTAGGTTCAAATCCAATTCTATTCAACATTTAGCAATACCACCATTGAGCCACAGAGCAAGACCCTTAATATCAAGTTGCCACATGAAATTCTGAAAATGGAAGTCGCTCTGGATACAGAGATGTTAATATTATTGTTTAAAACACATCCAGTGTAGCTTCACCTGATTTACTGGATGCTCCTTTAGTTTTTTGGATAAAATCAAAGGGCCGCACTCACCAATATTTTCTTTAGTTTTTTTCTTGAAATTGTATACAACTCTAGAACTGAAGAAAACACAATAACCTAAGAGTGTTCTTTAGCAGTTGTAGATTCCATTCTCCTATTAACAACCCATCCATTGCAGGCCCTGAAAAGTGAAGGGTTTCACTTCAAGTCAACATGGTTATAAAATTAGAGCTGAAGACACACAGTCAGTTTTTGTATCTCAAGCTTCATATGCCTAAATGGCATTTGTTGCATAAATGATTCAATATTTGTAATAAGCATAGTTACACAAATACAACATATAGTGAAGTGGAATAACTTGTTAACCTGTACATAAATAAAGGTAAGCAATTAGGAGCTGGGGTAATGGTGCCTTATAATATTGATCCATGAACCAAAAGGTGGTGGGTTCTATCCTTATCCAGTCAATCTACTACTGAGGTACTCATGACCAATGTACCATCCCCAAGCACCGCTCCCTGGGTCACATTTCATTGTGGTGCACTGTGTGCTGTGCTGTGGTGTGTTCACAAAGGCAAATAATCACTCACTTTCTTCCAGCATTAATGCCCCTGAGCAAGACCATTAAACCCAAGTTGCTCTGGATAGACTGTGCATGAAATTAGGAAATGGAAGTAGATAAGAGTGTCTGGTAAATGATATGAATGCAAATTGTTTGTCAGATGCTGGTTTTATTGGGTTCAAGGTAATCAACTTGTTTCCTAGCAATCTTTTCTTAACTTTTATATGTTATCATAATCTTCTTTTAGTGCCCAGTGTCCTTTTAGTTCCAGTGTGAACCAGTGTTTCATTTCACCTGTGTAACAATGTACGTGGCAATACAATCTTAAATCTTCAATCTATTTAATAATTAATATTTATATAAGATAACCTTATTTATACACGTACGTGGCTTCCTTTTGTGCTTTGAAAAAAAATAGGAAAAAGGGAAGTGGTGAAGAAAATATGGTCTTTATGCTACTATTAAAATTGTTTCTTGAATTTGTATATAATAATAATTATTAGTTTAATTAATCTATTTCTTGATTTAAAGAGTGAAAACATTGAACTGTTACATAAAATTTTAACATAGTAATAATTATTATTTGTATCTTTATTATTACTATCAATATTAATATGTCTTTATTACTATATTTAACCTTGATTAAAAAGTAATGAAAATATGTACCCTTTATGCTGCTATTGGACTGTTGCTTGACATTTTTATATAATAATCATTATTCATATTTATATTTATATTCATATCCATATTATTATTATTATTATTATTATTATTATTATTATTATTATTATATCTCATTTCTGCTTCCAGATCGGCACTGAACAGGGAGTCTTTACGGGCTCGCCGGATACGGGAGCTGCTCTTTGTTCGAGCTTGTTTGCACGCGACGCCGCAAGTGCCATGAGGAGGAGCGCGCGCCGTTTCCGCCGTTGCGCGCGCGAGAACGAGTCCGGTGCTGCGACGCAGGTTCCGCACCCGCGTGTGTCTGCACAACCCCATCCGGCCTTTTTCTTTTTTCTTTTCTTTTTTTAAAAACTCACAGGAGACAAACCCTGACATCTGAGCGCGCGCCCCAACGGTGGTGTTATGGCGAAGGCGCGTGCGTGGGTGAGCGCGGAAGGTGGGCGGAAACCCCGCAATTATATCGTGCCAACCGTTTTAAATTTCTGGGCGCACACACGCCATTCCTCCGCTCCCACAACGCACACACACAAGAGCGCCCGTTCAAAATCGGACTTCCAAAATGGCTGAGTGGCACGTGCGTCTCCGCCGACGAGTGTCTCGTCTGTCTATCCACGTTCGTTTTCGCACCTGCGATGGAAGGGCGAAGCTCAACTCGAACATGCCTTAATGTTATTTATTTGCACCACTATATATTTTTAAGGCACAAGGAAAATATAACGGTGCAAATAACTTACTAACGACGGACAATTTGTACCACTAGATATATTTTAATACACAATAGAAAAAATCGGTTGGCAAAAATGGAAATAAAATAAAGATGCGTTACAGCATCGCATGTGATCCGTTATGCAGAAGGGCGGGAGGAGGGATTTGCAAGTCGGGGAAAACGGTAACGGAATGCCACGAGAATGAAAAACAGACGGCGACAGTCAGCAGCATGAGCAGCCGTTTCGCACTCCCCCCAACCCCGAAAAGTGTGTGTGTGTGTGTCGTGGGGGGGTCGATGTTGAACCAGACGGGGCGTGGCGTCGTGGCTCCGCCCCGGCGCAGACGGCCTTAGTCCCGGTTGGCTTGGTGCACAACAAAGAAGCTTGGAGGTGGGGGGGAGTGAAGTGAAGGGGGCCGGTCTATGGGAGGGACTAGCGCAAAAAAAGGAGGGAGGGTGAGCAAGAGGAGGAGGAATCGGAAGGGTGTGCTGTTGGGTCCCAGTCTGGTTTTGCCGTGTTCTTTGTCTCTCCTACTCTTTGTTAGCCATGCCTAGCCTGCTGGTTCTAGCAGGACTGGCGGAGAAAAATGGGGGCTACGGCGGGGATCTGGCTGGCTTCGGCAATGAGGGTTCGCTAGCGTCTCCCTCCCCGACGAGGAAGAAGACGACTCCCGCGCCCTGAGAGTCGCCCTGGGCCAGCTCTCTCTGCTGGGGCTCGGGGAAGGCGAGGACGGCGGCACCGCTCCTACCGGTGCAGTTCAGACTCCAGAGAGCAGCAGCAGCAACAACAATAACAGTAACCACCACACGTTGGTGGTGGAGGCGGTGGAAAGTATGACAGCGGGATTTTACAAGCACAAGTTATGTCTGTACGAAAGCCTCAACTGACAAAGGACGTGGCTGCAACATCACCGAGTGCGTCCCGGTGCCGAGCTCCGAGCATGTGGCGGAAATAGTGGGGAGACAAGGTAAAAAACTTGTTTCCAACTTAACGTGCATGCATGCATGCATCCCTCCATCGGAACCGGGGGGTGGGGGCGTCTGCAATGTTGCCGCAGTGTGTCTCTAAAGGACGTTAGCTTTTATCATTGGACAATGAAAGGAGGGTGGTTGTGGTGGTGTTCTTGTTTTTGCTATTCACACCCCACTTCATCACATTTGTAGTCATACACTTGGGTTCAAACTTGGTGTATGGCAACAAAATGTAGCTGAGCAATCCCAGACGTTTGTTAAGGCTTTGAGGTCTTAGGAATACAAACAAAAAGCCAGGCTGTGGAAGCGCTACCTCATGGTATCCACGCCGCCATCAATGTCAAAGATAGCAGACGCAATTTTCAGGCGTTCTTTGTCGTCTGGGCTGTGTTTGTTTTGAGAACGAGAATATTTTAGAAACGAACTCGAGTTTGGGTGCCTGCGGTCTTTAAGTTTGCTGTTCTGTGCCGTCGAGTTTGTTTTTGGCGTCATGGAGTACGTTTAGTTCCCAGAGTTGCGTTTCGTTTTCCTAAAATTTTCTTCGGTCGCGGTGCGTGTCTCGGATGGATAATGATGTTCTGAACTTTTTGTTTGGTCTCAGGTTTGTGACGTTCTTTTTTACATGCTGGAAAGGTGAAGTTCTGTAGACGCATGTTTGTAGCTCCCTCTGAGACTTCTTGAGATTTTTTTTGCTGTCAAAACAAAGACGAACTGGAAAGTGGTTGGTGAGATTTGAGAAGAGGCGCCACGTTTGAACCCCCAAGATGGAATGTTTCCGGTTGGAAAAAATCCTGACAGTTATGGAAGAAAACGTGGTGGTCGTTCTGTTCCGAGACGATGCTTATTGTTGGTACAAGTTGATAGTGAGATCGCCAGAAGAAGACTTTTTAAAATGTCGGGTAAGGTCCAGAATGGAGGTCAGTGTCACTGCCAGCAATAAAATTGGTTTGAAGTTCGTCTAGGAAGAATTGTGTTAGTTATTTCGTTTAGGATTTGGAGATGGGTCTGATAAGAAGGGCTGCCTTGCAACTGTAGGGGAGTCACACCCAGGCTCACACAATCTTATTATTCTTCCATCCATCACCGTTTTATATCCAGGGGTCATAGAAGGCATCCAGAAGCATCTACGAGGGTCTGCTGGCTCCAAGAGCTTGCATACATGCTCACCTCTATGCTGGCACCAGCTAGCATGAACTAAGTCCCATGTTCTTGTATTACTATGGTTGTGCAATTGATTATGTTTTTGAAAAAGGCACTTATGTAGATTTTGATGTACAATTATTCAAGTATAGCTCTTGAATTTCCAAATGGTGTGTGTGTGTGTGTTGAGAGTGTGCCAGTGAGGTGAAATAAATATTGCCTTGTCTGAAAGTGCTGATTAGGAGGGTTTTGGGGGTAGAGCTTAAGATTTGATTCCTTATTAGCCACTCTAAGTCCAGATTAGCCACTCTGACAACTTGGAAGTTGTGTGTTTTCATTTGTTGGTTTTGTAACATGGATAAAGTAAGAATTGTGTGTTTAGCACGAGACTAAATTTGAAAGAGGTGGATTTTGAATTGAGACGCTGTACCTTTTCCTCCCTTTTTGTGTGGGTGTGTATGTGAGAGTGCATGAGCTCATGTGTAGGTGGGTGGGTGGCGTGGGTGGATTTGGGCATTTCTGCATGCAGGTGTTCCCATCTTGCTTCTTTTTCCATTAAGGATTGTGTATAAGTCTTAATGCATAAGTGACCTTTAATCCTTTCACTGTCTGAATTAAAAAACATCCAGAAAACAACAAGACTTGCTGAAAACAAAACATATAGAACGGAATTAGTGTTCAAAAAATGACGCCTCAAATTTTTTTCGGTAGTACTCTTCAAGGGATCGCGCTGGGCGCATCAACTTGACTCGCCAATATGAATGGCCGTAGTAAAAACGTGCTCCATTCAACTGCAGCGTCTGCTGCCAAGGCTGCTTGGGGGTGGGGGTTCATCGCCCCCGCAGTGTGGGGAGCTATTTCGCTTGGAAGGGCCTCTTGCTGAAAGTGCTAGACGATCCATCCACATCCATGTCCACATCCACAGCCCTCATCAAACTCCACCTAGAAATAAAGAAACAATGTTTGCAGCAGTCTTGTGCTGTTGAGCCACCCAAAGGTTTCCTCTCTATGTGAGGTTGTCGCTTTGTTTTCTGAGATTTTCTCTTTCGGCGCCAAGTAGTCAAATGCATGAAGAAGGATTAATAATGAATTATATAGAATTTTCCGCTTTTGACACGCATGGTGCAGATTCCTTTCTTTGTCCTCAGCTGACCTTTTCCCTACTGGCATGTAGAGTGCGCCATTCCAGCGTGAACATATGCATAACATGTCTAGAGAGAATCCTGCCGAATTTTCTTAGCACGATGAGAAAAACGCAAGCGTACCAGTGTGTTCACTCCTGCCAGTATCGACATCCCTTTTAGCGACTATCTATTAATAGTATATTAATCAGTTAGAAGTTTCATTGCTAATTACCTGCTGTTCTTATTAAGTAGAATTCTATAACACTTAAATATTGCTTCAGAAAAAACTAAAAGGCCTGTTATTTGTTCCAATGTCAATCCTGAGAGGGGAATAAAGAAAGCTTGTAAATAATTAATTAATTTCCAACAAATGCGGATTTATTTCTAATTAAAATCAAGTAAATACTATGAGCTTTGGAGAAATAATACATCAGAGGAGCTGGGAAGCCTAAGTTTGGAGGTGTGACCCCTGATTGAAAGGCTTAATTTATACATCAAATACTGAAAATTAAATAATTTAATTAATAAAATTAGAAAGGAAGAAAGTTCCTCTTATCTTCAGTGTGTTAGTTATAATAATAATTAAATAAATATTATGTAATATAATAATATTATTATTATTATTGTTATTATTATCAGAAAAAAACAAATATCTCTTCCAGTGGTGACTTTAACCATTTGAAAATGTAAACAAAAGGTTTATTATTGTTTTAGCCTACAATTAACAAAGGATCCAAAAATATTTTTTAGAAATATTTTAATTTTTGTACAATGAAATCTTACATGAAATCATACAAACATTACTGATTTATACAGATTTGTATAATTATAACCTGGATTATAATTGTCATTATTACATCATCCCATTAAGGTAAGCACATCACTGTAAAAGTATGCCTAAATCACACTGAATACTAGCTTGAAGTGTATTTTATTACCTGCTTAGTTACACTTTTTGAATAAGAGTTGAGAGTTGAGTCTGGATAAATTCTTCATATCTCAATACAATATCCTTTGATTGTGGCTTATTTAATGATGTTGGAAAAAAGTAAGAAAACGTCTCTATTCCTCAGTGTGTTAGTTTTTAAGGATGAACAGAACCTAAATTGAAAGCAGCTGTAGTCAGACTGTGGAAATAAGCAGGTGATGTGGAGCCGTGATACATGATTGTGTAATTGTGTGACTATAGAGTGCTTATGCTGAACATTGGGATAAACCAGTCCAACTTTCCCCCTCCCGATATAGAGTACCTATCCAATACCAGTGACAACCTTTGAAGGGATGTAAAAGTACCAAATAAGAATAAAATCGAACAAATTAATAAATAATGTATCCTGTACACTTTAATGATAAATCATAATTCACACAAGTAGTAACCAACTGGAATAAAATAGGAATTAAAATTCCAGTACAAAACTACAACTGTTTGTTCTCAAATGAGAACAAATCCACAAAATAACTAGTTCACACAAGTAGAATCAAGAAGTTACTCAGACCCAGTGCAATATGACCTCACATTAAATCATAATTAATTGAATATTTTGCCTGGCTTACAATGAATGAACAATTATTTTTGGATGGGGTAACTTGTGATTTTTTTTCACCATAAATATGCTCAACTATTACAGCTGATGTAATTAATTAATTGAAGGAACTACACACAGGTATATTAACAGAATTTTTGAAAAATGATTCAAATAACTGACAATTGCAAGATTACGGTCTAAATGTTTTCATTAATTGCTCAGCCCTAGATTAACATCATTAGTTCTGCTGTTTCCAGCCATTAGAGTATCAGCCAGATACTCGAGATCGACATCAGACTGGTGCATCGTTAAGTTGAAGAATAATTAAGAATCTTAGTCTAGAGGATCCACATGATGGACATCACTGACCCATCCCTCCCCCTCTCGGCTTCTTCACAGGTTGCAAAATCAAAGCCCTGCGAGCCAAGACCAACACCTACATCAAGACGCCAGTGCGGGGCGAGGAGCCAGTGTTCCTGATCACTGGCCGCAAGGAGGACGTGGCACTGGCGAGGCGTGAGATCATCTCGGCGGCAGAGCACTTCTCCATGCTGAGGGCGTCGCGCAACAAGCTGGGTGCATCCTTCAATGGCTCACCGCCAGCACCACTGCCTGGCCAGACCACCATCCAGGTGCGGGTGCCCTACCGGGTGGTGGGCTTGGTGGTGGGGCCCAAAGGCTCCACCATCAAGCGAATCCAGCAGCAGACCTGCACCTACATCGTGACGCCCAGCCGAGACCGCGACCCTGTCTTTGAGATCACTGGCTCGCCGGGTAATGCCGAGCGGGCGCGCGAGGAGATTGAGGCGCACATCGCTTTCCGCACCGGTGGCCTGCACGACCACAACAACGAGAACGACTGCCTGGGTCCCCCTGACAGCGCCAACGGGGGCCTGGATGGACGCCTGCAGCAGGTGTGGGGGCTGCAGGGGGCCCAGCGCAAACCGCTCGCCAGCAGCTACCGCCAGAATTTCTCCGACGCCATGCTCGGAGGGGGCGGAAACGGGGGCGGCATTTACAGTAAGAGCGACTTCTCTGCTGCCAACACAGCCGACAAACCCTCCTCCTACTTCGGATCAGAGAGCTCCCCGAGCTGGGGTGACCCCGACTATCCCAAACAGGTGGCGTATTACGTCCAGCAGCGCTCCAAAAGCTTCGGAGGACTGCCCCTCCCCCTCACCAGACTGTCGCCTGGCCTTCCGGAACCCTGCGGAAGCGGGAACGGAGGTGGCAATGCAGGATCAGGCTCCCCCCATGCCCAGGCGCGACGTGCCCACAGCGAGCCCACCTCCGCCTCCACCCCATTCGCCGGCCGGCTCCCTGTGCCGGACTCTCCGCCTGCTGTGGCTCGGGACTGTATGACCTGCTTCGAGAGCAAGGTGACGGCCGCCCTGGTCCCCTGCGGCCACAACCTCTTCTGCATGGAGTGCGCCATCCGAATCTGTGAGCTTAATCATCCCGAGTGTCCCGTTTGCCACACCCTGGTGACCCAGGCCATCCGCATTTTCTCTTAAAAAGAGCCTTTCTCTTTTTCTCACTCATTTTTTTAGAAAATCGGTGAATTCATTTAAACTTTTTGTTTACATTTTTTAGCCTTTTTTAAAAAATCAGTATTTGCCCCGTGTAAAGTTTTTTTGTTTTGTTTTGTTTTGTTGTTTCCTTTCCAGAAAACAAAAAAATCAAGACGAGCAGATATTTTAGAAGAAACTGCTTGGGTTTACTAAAGAGTTAAGAAGTATTTTCAGATTTTTTCTTTTATATATACACATATATACATATATATTTTATAAACGTTTTGTTAAAATGGGAGAAAAATTTAAACTTTTAGCGTTGTTGCTTTTGTTAATTTAATTTAAGGCGTTTTCATTTTTATTATTATTTTTTTTTTACTGCTGCTGTTTGGCTGCACCAAATCTGGAGCGGCTAGATACAGAGGAAATGTGAAACGTTTTACAATTTTTTTAAGGAAAAAAAAAAACAACAAAACTTGGAAAGTTTATTACCATTTTTACAAATATTGTTGATTTTTTGTCCATTTGGGGAAAAATTTGGGTTTTATGTCCCAGAGTTTTTTTCCCTGAAAAGGAGTAAATTTTGCTTTTGAAAGGCAACATAGATATTGACTGAAAAAATGTCATTGCACCTTAAAAATTGATGGCTTGATTGTCAACTCTGCAGCAGACCGCACAGGAGGGGGTAAAAAAGAAAAAAAGGCAGACTCACACACGTTTTCCTTTTGTCTCCTCCCCTGTGAAGATGTTGGTTTAAAATTGGAACAAAGTCTAAAGGCACATACTCAAGATGGCTCCTTTTTTGATGGCCAGCTACCTAGCATGCTACTAACCTTCCCATAGTGACATCTCCGATCAGCAACAAAACTGTTTTCTGTTGTTAGGTTTTACTTTCATGCCTGTTTTGAGTTTGCAGTGGTGGTTGGGACCTGGCATAAAATCCACTCTCGTTTTATTTTTCAAAGGGGATAATGTCATCTTGTACAGACAGAAGTTTGGGGGGGAAAGGGGGGTTTTGCTTGTAGTTTTGGGAAGGGTGAAGCATTTTCCTCCCAATGCTTCTCTTGGTTTCCACCCTTCCCCTCCAAATATGGTCACCGCTTTTTGGGAGCCTTTTTCCACGAAAATGTATGTGCACGTAGGCCGAGTTTGTAAATCGAAGCTTTCAATGGACAGTGCACAAAAGAGGGCGAAACTCCAAGCCACTCGTACAATACTCGGCTCCCCTTGGTTCCCTGCTTTGCGTTGCAAAGTGTCCCGGTCTTTATTGAAAGCTGCCCAGGAGCAGGTGTTTCATATTGTGCTCCTGCACATCTGACCTCATACTCCCAGCCCCCCTTTCCGTACTTTTCTTTTTTCGGGAGCCCATGCAACCCTGGCCGTCTTCTTCTAACCGTTCCTCGAGAGCTGCATTGTTTTTGTCGCAGCCGCGGGACGGTGCTCGCCCAATCAGTAGACGCTAATTAGTTACGTGACGTGAACCAGGTGCAAGCCACCGCCTCGTGGGGTGTGTGTTTTCAGGGTGGGGGAGTAAACGGGGAACGTCCGGCGTCCAAAACAAAACAAAACAAAAAAACAACGCCCACACTGCCCTCTTCCTCTTCAACTTCCCCTCCCTCATAGTGGAGCTTGACTAGGTGCAGCTGGGGCCCCTCCCTACATCCATCTCTCTCTCGTTCTCTCCTCCCTCCTTTCCCTGCTCTCCTCCTGCTCCTCTGAGCCCAAGTATTCCCATTGGGGGGGCGCGGTGGTGAAAAAGGGGGGCTTCCTTTGTCCTGCCGAAGAAGGGGAGAGGGAGGAGAAAAAAAAACCAAGCACATTTTATTTCAAAGAAAGGAACCGAATGGGTTTGAGGGAGACGATGGCAAACAGTTATTACGCTGGCTTAAGACGTCTTAGAACCATCTTTTAAAACGTTTTTTTTTAAACCTCAGGTGAAGGTTTTACCGGCCCAACGGAAAAGGAAACGGGCATTGCTAAATAAAACAGAAATTGAGTGGTAGAAGTGGCAATGTTACCCCAACGTTTTTATTCTTCTTGCATTTTTTCCACTCTGTTCTCAATCTCAACTTTGCACCAACTATTAAAGACACAGCTAAAATGTATAGATACAAAGAAAATAGCATTTCTAAAAAGCAGTAGCACTGCTGGCATGGTTTTCTAGAATGGTTATGGAATTGTTTTTTCCCCCATGTTCATTCTTTTTAAATGCCTCCCATAGGAATGTTTGCACCAAATCTAGCTTCTCAACAAGCAGATTTTTAGCACAAATGGCACTGGTTAAAATGTAAAGACATAGATGAAATTTTTAGATTAAAGTTCATAAGGTTTGATGTATGTCCAGTTGTTACAGGTCTAACAGAAAAGAAAAGGATATCAGAGGGAATAATGTTTTCAAGGGAGGTTATGAAAGGTTTTTCCCCTACATTCGTTCTTTTTAAATTTCCCCTTTGAGTTTTGTCAACATTCTAGAACCAATTAAGGAATTAGGGCATGTGGACCTTACTGTCCATTAAGAAAAAGGCCTAATGAAGTCAAATTTCCTGTCTTCGAGTTTGTTCAGAGCTCTCTGAAGTTTCATACCAAATTTCAACCTTTTAGCAAGATTCTTAGCAAATACTGTCATAAAGAAAATTACATACAGATTAAATTAAGTGCTTAGGGTCTGTAAATCTTGTTTGTTCAGGTCCAACAAAAAAGAAAAGTTGTCAGAAGTTGTCTAAATTTGCTGAAAAAAAAGATGCTGAGGTTTTTTACCCTCACTTTCATATTAATCAGTTTTTGGCTCTTCGACTAGGAATGCTTACAAAAAATCTACCTTCCTATCGTGTTGATTTCCAGTAAACAGAAACTGCAACTAAAATGTATACACAGATTAAATCAAGGCATTGGGGTCTCTAAATCTTGTCTGCTCAGGTGAAAGTTTTACCAGACCAACAAAAAAAAGAAAATAAGTCAGTGGTGTCTAAATTTCCAAAAAAGATTACATAATAGTTTTTTTACTTCTTGGAACGTTCACACCAAACACAAACTTCTTTGTGTGTGGATTTCTGGCAAATGACAGTGCCTAAAATGTATACACTCGAATTAAAGTAAGGGATTAGGTGGCACCGTCTCTCATCAGTGTTCCTTCCGTGCTTGGCGGCACCGAAAATGTCCGTCCCTCCCCTGAAAGGATCTCCAAAATTTTGCAGGCTCAAATTTGCGTGAGAGGGAAGGCCATCTTGGCCCAAGTTTCCATGGAGTCTCGGCCGTACGCGGGACGTCCTGCCGCTAACCTCCGCCTCCCCCCTCGAGAACGAGTTCTCCATCCGCCGGCCAATAGGAGCGTGACCTTGCTCCAAAATGAAATCAGACGATTGTAATTGACGAGAGAGAGAGCGAGGAGAGGGGGAGGAAACGCCCCATTTAGCCACTGCTCAAGCTGAATCGAATTACACTCCTACCGCCCGGTGCATATCAAGCTCGGGGATTTTGGAAGTGGAGATTAGAGTGTTTTGGGAGGATAGGCGAAGGCCTCTCTCTCTCTCTCTCTCTCTCTCTCTCTCTCTCTTTTCCTTTCAGTTTTTTGTGTCTATCTCCCCCTCCTCAACCCCAACCCTGAAAACCCTTGCATTGAAAAAGAAAAGGACCGTTGGAAAAAAATTTAGTCCATCTGAAATGGGTCAGTTTTGTCCCTTTGGAGACGCTATGCACCAACACTATGTGTGTTGCAAGCTCATGGTTGTAACTACAAGCAAACAGTGGAGCCAAGAGAGTGTTGGGCCTTGAGTTTAAAACAAAAATCACAATTGTTGGTAACAACTATAAGGGTGCCACTCTAGTACATAACCGTTTATTTTGGCCTCAGTCTCATGTAAATTTTTTTGCCTATATTTTTTTTTGACGAATTCAACCTTTTCTGGATAGCCGCGTGTGGTCTTACACATTCTAATTGGGGAGAAATAATCGGACGTAGCAAGAAATGAAGGTTATTTAAAGCACTTACGCTCTACAGTTATGTTAATAAAAAAGAGAGAAGCACCTTAAGAAAAAACTGGTGGTGATACCAAACCTACTGGTTGGAAAACAGCTTAAGACAGTTTAATGTATAGTGTTATTATTATTATTATTATTATTGATGTATTAATATTTTTTGTTGCTTATTCATAAGTTTCATTTCCCCCAACCCCACTACTTTGCACTGATGTATTGGGAAAAAAAGTGGTGATGAAATTTCTTTCAAACATTTTTGGGGGATGCAGTTTTTTGTGTGGGTTTCTTTTGCTTAGTTTTCACATCTTTTGAACAAAACTCAACTGCATCAGTCCCATTCACTGATTAAACGGAAAAAAGACACAAATGGCCTGGTTGAAAGAATGTACGTATGCACATTTTGTGCATCGTTTGAAGCCAAACTCCTAGAAGAATAATTATGCAAAAGCCTATTCATGACTGAATTTTTTAATTTTTAGAAAGAAAAACTGTGCCCAGGTAGGGAAGAAAAAAGGTTTGAAAAGTGTATTCCTAGACCTCCATGTTCATCTTGTCAGGGAATAACAGCAATAACGTAGTATATTTTACCAGAAAAAAACAACCTTAAACAGTGACTAGTTCACAAAGTTTTGTCTTTTTTTATTTAGATGCATTTTACTTCTTTTTTTAATTTAAAAAGTTTATTATTCCACTATTTAAACAGGAATGTCTATTGTGACACTATTTAATCCTAAACCTTTTTTGAAGTTATTTTAGTATAGTTCATTCTATAAACAATCAGCATTTATACAGTGTCACTACTTGGACCCACAAAAAAATTCCCATATAAATGTCAAATACCAAGTTTTGAATAGTATGGATTTTTTTGTTCAACAGAATAGCATTTATTTGCTAATAAAAATGTATTTTACTTGTAATGAGATAGATATTAAATGGAGATACCACAGGCATATCATATATTTCAGTATTTAAGCCAATTATTAAAATAATATTAAAATTTTAATGACTTTTTGGGCAGTTTGTTTATATTATAGTGTAAACTAGTTGTCATCCCAGTATAAAGTTTTAAGTGTTTTATGGGAGCCAAAGAATTGAGAAGAGATTGAAAAAAAAACAGATACAAGTTAAAATATTAATATTTAGACAAGCAGAAATCCTCAATTATAATAATGATGCAATTAAGGAAATGAATGCAGTCAAATCAAGAGACGGTCAAAAAAAATTGTCATAGAATGTAAAAAGAAAACTGCAATAAAATCACTTAACTTTGGAACTTCTTTAGTCTTTACAATGCTACAGCCGACAAATTAAATGTGTGTAACATTAAATACACTTGTTAAAAATGTATAATTGTTTTGTTTGTAGGACTATATCCAGAATAAGTGTTCTAAAAGCAGACGTTTTAGATGACTTAAGAATGATACAGGGCTATAGATCCATTCCAATTCAGAAACTGAGAAAGAAAGGAGGACTTTTCATTTTTAAATGCTGTGTTGTATTTGTGACGGTAAATATTAAGGAACACTGTGGTTTATACTAAGTACATAGTGTTATATTGTTTGATAATTCCATTAAGGGACATATTTGGTTATGCATGCCAATTAACAGACAGAGCATTTTACGTTTTATTAGTTAAACTCTGTGGATATAAGAAGTGTAATTAAAGAGCTTTAGTAATGACTTCATCTAATGTTTTGAGATAACGATGTATTAAACTAATTTCTTTTGCATTCCCCTAACCTTATTTATTTTCTTCACTGACCAACTTAGAGTATATAATGCACAAAAAATTTAGCAGTGGCTGTCATGTCCAGAAGGATACAATCTAACTTAACAAGTTGTTAATAGTTTATGTTCTTGATTTGTATGAATAGCTTACAGAAACTCCCCCTTTTTTTAAGGAATCCAGTTAGCAGAGCTGCAAGCGTGTGTCTTGTAAACGCAGCAGCATCAGTGTCAAGAGACAATGTACAGAAATACACTAAAGCAATTTTAAATGCCTTCTCAATGTGGACAGGCAAAAGCATTTGAATGTAAAAAAAAAGAGAGACCAGCCAATCAGTGAACAATTCTGCCTTCTGACCAAGTCAAAAACAAACCAAAAAACGTTTGTTTTTGATGCCATAAGAAACTACTTGGTCCACCGTATGTCTAGATTCTCCCTATAGAAAGCAACTAATGAAGAAAAAAGTTTTTAAAAAAGTCGTATAATATCATTTTTGCGTAAGATTCTATTTTGCTAACGTGGGTTATTATTTCATAGAAAAGGGGGAAGAGGTCAGTATCTGGATGTTATTTATGAATATCTTAAATGAAACAAACGTATTTATAAGTAACTTCGAGACATTTTGTTTTTTTATTAAGAAGTAAATGTTAATATATTTCTAAAACGCATGAAGTTGATTTCTACTAAAAGGATTAAAACTATAGAATTTTTATTTATAAAGAAAAAAGGTTAGATAAATCCTTCATACTTCTGACAGTGGAAAATGAAGCAGGCGAGCTTTGGAATGCTTATATTTTAACTTCAGATGTGCGCAGTTTTAGTGAAAGAGAACGTACGTTAACGACAGGATCATTTCAGGAAAAAAAAGAAATATTTTTTAGGATTAGGAGGTATTTTAGTCACTTCAAGTTTGTGCCTCAAAATCACATTTTTGCATTACAGCAGTGACACTTGGCACTAAGTGTTGTTTGCTTGTCTTTAAACCAACCCCATACTGGTAAATGAATACAGAATCTTATCCTTCCTCATTTCCAGTTAAAATCCAGATTCTTTTTTTTTATTTCTTCCTTGTGCTTTAAAGTGCTTCATCTGGTTTTGAAGTGAACAGGCATCACAGAGTTGTCTTGAATGGAGACGCAGGTGGATAGTTGTGCATATACACATTTTGGGTCTCGCACACATCTACTACACAATGTTGCATGAAAAAAAAGGCTGGTAGCCAAAAATCATGAATCTTCAATATTCAAATTTGGAAAATCTTCCCAAAAAATTGCTACACCAAATTTTATTTAAATAATTGCCCCTCAGACTGATCATGGAAAATTAAACCTGCTTTTCAGGCGTTTTTTTCTAATTTTATGAAATGTAGTAGATCTGTGCTGGATTCAGGATACAGACACACACACACACACACACACACATACACACACCCAAATATTCCATAGTACAGTAGTTTGCATGTATCTTGTATCAACACCCGGCCTAGAATACAGTTCTGAAAATGTTTTGTTGCTTACAAGTGGAGGCTTGTGTACAAATGACACACAAGGGCTGATGCGTAAAAAACATATTTTTGTTCTTCCTCTTGTAGAGTTTTCACCATCACTACACTCTAGCATAACATAATTAACATAATGGCGGCCCGCTCTTTTCAAAGCCTGCGATGAAAAAAAACGGGACAGGCCTCAGCTCTTACTTTATGGTGAAAGTGTAATCGCAACTGTTTTGACTTCGTAATGGCAAAAAGGTAAATGTGTTAGCGTGGTATGTTTTTTCAGTATGATAAAGGACAGAAAAAAGGGGGATTTGTGGGGACGTGATCGACGTGCTCTCGCTCTTGCTTCAGATGGTAAAGCTTTCAGTCCGGCCGGTCTGTCTTTTGGTAGGTTTTCAGAATCTTCCAATACGGTAGAAGTGTTTCATATAACTCATGTAGTGGTTTTTAGTGCATTAGCTGGGAAGAGCATCTCCTGCTGTTAGTGTTTGATTTTTCCTGTCAGTAATAACGCAAAGCGGGCTCGGCCACGACCCGCTTCTCGGCCGACCCGCTATGTCCAAGCGCTTCTTTTTGACGTTTGTCACTCTGTCCGAGCGCCCGTACGCGGCCTAGCGAATTTTGCAGGTTTTTTTCTTAGCACATGTTCTTTGTGAGTTTGATTTTTTTGATATTTGATTGATCAGTGTATCTATGCCATAATAGTTTTCAGTTGTTATTTTCAAACAAATGTATTGTAAATGTTTCTAATAAAAAACAAATTTAATAATCGCCACATTTGTTGCTTTGTTGAGTCCTGTTATTAGGCAATGAGGCAATCTGCTAAAAGCAAACATTTTTTTATTTATATTATCATCAAATATACATTAAAAAAAAAAAAAAACACCTAATATCGCTCATGTTAAAGAAACAGTGTCACAGTGTTCCCCCATATGCATACAAGTGATGATAACAGAACAAGATGGGAAATCTACCAGGAGAAGAGATCAAGCATCTATGAAAGGTGCGTTCCCATCATCATGCAACAATCCAGCCTTAGTGCATTTTATTTCCCTGTAGTGTTTCATGGCAAAAACAAACAAAAAAAACCCTTATTGCTCCTTTTGTTAAAGGCCATTATACTGCTAGTTTGGGACGCTGGCTTCATGTGATAGGCTTGACAACTCAGTTTCACAATTCAGATGAGGTAAACGGCACAGCCCAAGCGATTGTCAATTAAATGAGGACAAACATCGCTCTCTGAGTCTTCATTTGACAAAAAATGTTTAAAAACAACACATAGGAATAGAGGCAGCACTACAAAAACCAACAGCGATGACTGCTTTCTGTCTAACCTGACAACTTCAAGGGCATCCCAAGTGTGAAACTGGATTAGTTTTGTGGTAGAGTACTAACATATAAAGCATATCCGGGTTGTAAAGACAACTAGGCAGTAAAGCGGAAGGGAGGATGAGAGGGAGTAAATGAGAGAGAGAAATGTGGGATACATTTAAGATATCCCAGAGCACAAAGCTCTCTTCGGGTTACATACAGCAGACGATATGGGTTGGGCAACGAGGATCAGACTTACAGTAAGACAAGCCCCTTCCATGTACCAGAAACTCCACAGCGAGTCACTCTGAGCACTGCTGTCGCCTGCAACATTATACGCCCACCTCAAAGGATGTGAGCAGGAGAGGGATTGCTTGCTTGCTTTCTGTTTTAGACTCTGGCCCTGGAGTGTTCTAGCCAATGGGAGAGAGGTTTAAACGACTATTACTGAAAGGACAACACCCAGGAAAGATGCTAATGCTAGAGTGAGATCTTCTCAACTGAGGCACACTGCTAAAAGCCAGGAGAACAAGCTTTGAATGTAACACAGACCAAGAACGATCTCTCTCTCTCTCTCACACACAGACAAAAATTGGGGCCCCTATCAGAGTGAGTTTCTTCACCTAAACTAGAACCACTCTCACTAGAGAGAGCGTATAGTGAATACACCTATAAATAGTAGACTTCATTTACGCAAAATAAACACCACCAAGTAAAAAGTTTAATTCTTTAAAACATCTGCAGGCTATTAGAAGTCAGAACAGTAATCTCAGATTTTCCCCAACACATTAGATAAGCAAAACCCCTATAGGACTGACAGTATGGAAGTTTGATCAGCAAAGAGAAAAAAGACGGTCTGAGGAAAGCTTTCCTCTGAAACTTAAACAGAAGCTTGGCCCAAGGTTTAGTGGTTAATAATGGTGTTGAGTATCATTGTACCACCCGTCTTTAAAAAAAAAACCCAAAAAACATTTAGGCTTCTTGCCTACCGCCACTGGTCTTATAGCATTTGTTTCAGGATAACCTTGTTTTTTTGTTTTGTTTTATCTACCAGTTGCCACTTCTGATTAATTAGTATTAAAACATCATGAACAAAGACTCTGTCCGTGGAAAAATAAATCCTTATTGCTGTGTCCTTGTTCCCCATATTAAAGCTTTTGAACTTGCTGAATTTGGCCATAACCAATAAAGTGTACTGCATTTCGACAATGCCAGGCTGCACATCAGGTGAAAATGACCAGACGGGGGGGACGAGAGGAATAAACTTGTCGTGCAGCTTGACCCCCGTGGCCCACCCCAGTGTCCCTTTTACCCACGATTTCACCTGGGACATCAATTGTTCTGGCAGCAGGCGTTCTGCTTTGAGGAGCTTTGGGTGGGCTGCACTGTGATGGGTACCACGTTGGAGTTGGGGGAGAAGTCGGAATCACTGCGTCCTGAGATTTGCCGCTGCGAAACGATGCGGTAGATTGCTGTGAGAGAGAGATGTTTATTCAAATTTTGATCAGAAGTGAAAAAAGTACTGCTAGAGCAGTATTTTTACATTAGTTAGAGCAATTTCTGATCAATGAAACCAAAAATCGTTTTCAATCAGAGGAGCAGCAATTGGTAGGACTTTACTGCCACCTAGTGGCAGAAAATAAAAACAATAAAAACTTCTCTGGTTCTGCACCAAATGGTGAGCTGACCTGTGAGGATGGTCTGGAAGGCAAGTTCGACATTAGAGGAATCCAAAGCAGATGTCTCCAGGAAGGAAAGTCCATGCTTCTCTAAAGTATGTACACAGATATTAGATGACTGCATTTCAGACTAAACAATACATTCATTAACACCGTTTTATTTGGAAAATCCTAAAGGGACAGGTGTACAAATGTCTGCATTACCTTCATTCAATTCATTATCAGTTACATAAGGGCCTTAGGGTAGAGTGTCCCTTTTAATAAAACTACATGCATAGAAAACGGGTTTATATATTTGGCATATTTTATTTTAAAACCTTCAAGTACTTAAGAAAAAGTATCACATATGTGCAAAGCATGAATGTAAAATGATTTACTGACCTGAGAAGGCCTTGGCCTCGTCCGTGGGCACGGCCCTTAGATGCCGCAGGTCACTCTTGTTGCCCACCAGCATGATGACAATGTTGCTGTCCGCGTGGTCCTGCAGCTCCTTCAGCCAGCGCTCTGCATTCTCGTACGTCAGATGTTTGGCGATGTCGTACACCAGGAGTGCACCCACTGCGCCGCGATAGTACCTAGAAACACATGTAAAAGAATAGAACCAAAACAGTTTAAAATTAGTGCCATGTACTTGAAGAAGGCTAGTGTAAAACATTAACATTACATAAGCTATCTATGTATGTCATATTAACTCAGGTATGTCAAAATTCTGCCTCAATCACTACCCAAGCAGACATTTTAACTAGCTGACAGATTTTCCTATCAAATATATTATATGAGAATTTAAGCACAACATAGTAACTAGCTAAGCAGAGCCAATGTGCTCACTAATGACAACAACTTTAGATGGCATCACATCTCACCTCTTTAGTAAAACAGCACTGTTGATAGTGTGGGTCATAAAATTAATAACTGAAGGTAAACGCTATATATCCTCTTTCACTTACATTTTAAAAGGAGAATGTTGCTTTGCTCATGTTTCAAGTTCATATTGTATACTCAATTTCATATTCTATAGACACTTTCAAATTCTTTACTAAAAATGACACTAAAATTAACATGTTAAAAGTGTGTCATATTGGTAGGGGTGTTCTTTTCAATCTTTTGGATATACTAATCCATATATATGGTCGTCGGCCCTTCTGATCATTTCTGACCTGAATTAAATGTTTTGTTATTTAGAGATTTCCATTTCAAGTCATAGGCACATTACCACTGAGGATTTAAAAGCCATAACTCTTACGCTGAGGTGATGGCCCGATATCTCTCTTGGCCGGCTGTGTCCCAGATCTGGGCTTTGATGGTTTTGCCTTCCACCTGGATGCTGCGTGTGGCAAACTCCACGCCAATAGTGCTCTTGCTTTCCAGGTTGAACTCGTTGCGTGTGAAGCGGGACAGCAGGTTGCTCTTCCCAACACCCGAGTCTCCGATTAGCACAACTGCAAGGGGTTTAGAAATGACAGTGACCTCCAAAATTAGCCGTTTCAGAGGCAGTTTTTTGAGCAGCAACAGGACAACAGCTTGTTTAAAAAACTAGGGCTGATATTATAACATATTATAACTTGACACTACATGTCCTATGATGTGGCTTTTGGACCTCATGCTCCCAATGCAATGATGATGCTGAAATAATATATTGTGCTGGTATATTGAAAACACCTTGCAACTCAGACTGTTAGCTTTAAAGAATGCAGTTCAGTCATGAAATGCAGGGTAGATCTGTTGAGATGATGTAACAGACCATTATATGAGTGGATAACAATAACTGGGGTGTTTTTGGTTGCCAGAACATTTTTCTATGTGGTCCCAGCAAACACACCCAAAAATCAGTCAGAAGGAAGCAGGTAAACACCCTAGATATGACAACACACTGAATATTATAATACAAAGCAGTGATGAAACAAAATTGTGCAACATAAAATATTTACAGTCCCAACAAACACCCACAATTTAGAAATAGGTTTATAGGCAGACTAGACATGGAACAATATACTGTATTTTTCAGTACAAAGTTGTGGTGAAATAAAATTGGGTCCCGTAAAATAATTAAAGTTAAAACAGAAAAGTAAACAGCTTACAAAATAATGTTTAGGCTTTTCTTATTGCAGTGATCATGTGGATGGAAGTATCATGCTTGAAAAAACAGACCAGGCAGTCAGGATGACGCCGAGCCGTGATTCACTAGCCCTGATTGACTCACAACCAAACAGTGAAGGGTGCAGCAGTGATTAAGAGGTGGCGCTCAGAGAAGATTTCCTTCTCCCAAATCACTCCTTTTATATGAGCCCCTCCAAGACATGCCCAATACCAGCGAAGAGTTCAGTGAAGATCTTTTCTATTTTTTTGAGTTCTTACTAACCAATCACAAACTTATAAATCAAAGCCACATAACGTTCCATCTCTCCTTTTTCCCGGCCTGCATGGAAAACATTGTGGAAGTAGCCGGCACCGGTCTTTCCGGTTCTACCGCATGCAAGGAGGCCTTTCCGCTTGGGAGCTAAAGGCGACAAATTCTATTTGTTTCCCTGTACAGGATAGATACTTTTTGTAGAGCCTGTGTCAGAATGTAGTGTAGTTAGTACTGATCTTTTACCTTTTATTGAAAAGATTTTCAAAATCAAACACTTTTTTGGAGAAATAAGGAAATGCTGAATAGACCTTCGCTGGGCATTTTACACGGGAAGTGATACGGGAACTTTTGAGTTCATATTACCTGGGTTTCTGAAAGTGGATTATTTTTTTAGATTTGGCAACACATGAACAGTATATAATTTAAACGTTGTCAAAGTTAATCTCTCATCTCTTTCCTTGGTGTCACAGCCTCCCTTCAATTTATATGAATATTTTAAAACTTGCTGAACATTTCTAAAGTGCCTCCCTTTCGAAACAGGTACAGGTATAAACTTACACTTTTCCTCCATTTTAAGAATTAAACTAATCATACAATCTTTAAAAGTATAATTTAAACAACTCTGTTGTTTAAACCACTGTGTTACCTCTTGTTATGGCCCTACTTGGTATAAACTTTTTAGGTATAAACATATTTCCAACATTTTTAATCAAATTCATGTGAGCAATATCCCACTTATTAATGACCGGTTAACAGATTGAAAGAGACTGTAAAATTTTAAAGCATCATATTCCTTTTTACTTTTGAAAATTACACAAATTTGTTCAGTAACTCGTGAGAGAGGGAAAGACGGATTCCAAATTCAACAAATCAATACACCACACTATATTGTTAGAAAGTCTGTGAGAACTTGCAAAAAAGACAGAGTGATTATTTATACTAGATACTACTTAACTACGGCTGACTAACATGGCTAATTCAGCAAATAAAAGGCAAACTTTGACAGAACCTACACCAGTATTTTGAGGTTTTGTTCGAGGTGAAGGACTTGAAGTCGTCACCTGACGTAATTACCCGTAATGTTGGTCGTTAACTTACCTTTAAAAAGATAGTCATATTCGTCTTCTCGGCCCGTCATGGTCCCTATATGTGAATAGTGAATAAAACGGCGGAGTTTAAGCTCAAGCTAACTTATACCAACGTAGCTTTTAGTTGACCGGCTAAATAGCGTCACACGCAAACTGTCACAAAGATAGCCAGCTAACTTCAGTCAGTTCGTCGGGTTAATTAAGCCCACAAACGCGCATTTCGTCCTTTAAAAACTGGGATTTATTTCCAAGCTTGTTAGCTTTGTAATAAAGTCTTGATTTACAAGTTTAAGAAATATTACTAAAAACCATAATATAACGTTAAATTGTCAAATAGCTTGTTCGCCTGCGTCACCAAAGTTTCTCTCTTTCACGACGTAACGCCGAAACTCGGTGTGGGCGCGTTCTAAACCAAGTACTTGTTTACTACATAGTGGACCAGAGCTATTGCGCCGTGTTTTTTGAACATACTTCTTAGCACGCCAATGTGCGTTTGCGAATGCGGCCGTAGCCCTGCCTTCATCCCGTCAACGCCTGACACTAACGTGTCAGTGATTGGTTCTGTCACCTGTCAGTCATCAAAAGGCGGCCAATAAGAGGCTGAGTTTGGTAGCGCAGGTGTGTATCGCTGAGTTGACAGGTTGATAAGACCGGAAGCGGCCGCCCGCAGGTAACACTGCACCTGAAACGCCACGTAGGAGACAGTGGTGAGTTTAGTGCATTAGAAGGAAGCGCCGAATCTTTTTGTATGAATCATCTTACCACAAGCTTTTCTTGTCAAAGACTTAATCTCCCTAAATGTTAAATCTCCAGAGACGGCCCCTTCCATGGCTAAATTGTAACATCAAGTGTTTTGTAACTAATTAGTAATGACTACACATAAAATTGACGTCAGTTAGAATTCATTTTCCAGTTATGCTATATAACACACACACACACATATATATATATATATAGAGAGAGAGAGAGAGAGAGAGAGAGAGAGAGAGAACATATATTTAAAAATGTAAAAAGTTTTTTGTTTACATTTGCTTTCAACAACTGTGATATGTGATATGTCTAAATTCCTATAATTGATTTTAATTCGTTAAGAGGAGAATAAACTGACAAAGAAAAAGACTTCTGATCTCTGTACAAATGATTCAACAGTGTGCACCAAACCTTTAGGTTTAATAATTAATAAAAGCACCTTTACCACCAGCCTGGCCATAACTCAGAAACACTTGGTCCATGATAACTGCATGATGGGTGATTTTTACAAGTTGTGCAGTGTAGCCCCAGACTTGTGCAGTGTAGCCCCACTTGTTCTCAATCAATCCCACAATTGAGTGCATGTTATAGTTATTTATTGAATACATTAGTATTTGAAGTGGCACCCCCACAACACAGTTCATTTTTTCAACTGTTAGCATATTGTTAGCAGCATACACTGTCTCCTTAAAAACATTAGAATTGTGAAACCAAACAGGTATGTAAGTTATTTTATCCAGGATCCAAATATTCACATTTTTTAAAGATGTGATATTTTCTATACATATTCTACAGTGTGAAGCAGAAGTTAGGAAGTGGTAATAATACAGTCTGAAATAGAAGTTCAAATCATTGGATCAAGCAACAAGAAGAATCATGTAAGATAAAATGTATATCCAGAGTGAAAATAAAAGTGAAAGAATGGTTTGTTGACTGTCAAATGAAACAAACACAATAGTCTCATGGGAATTATAATCAGTTTATTAACAATTATCAATTACAGCCCCACTGTGCTGTGTTTAAAAGATCAGATTTTATAATTAGTATTTAAGAAGAAATCAGTATTAAGCATTCAAGTTTTTTTATGTGTAGTTCTGCTACTTTTGAAACAAATCTCAGTCTCAAGTTGTGACAATCTCAGATAAACTCAAATTTAACTTAATGTCCAGAAGAAGTATTTTTTTCAGAAATAAATGAAAAACATGAGATTGAGAAGGTAAAACTAAAGCCATTTAAGTGAATTGAACTAATGCAAAACCTAAAACACACAACAATACTTTAGACTGTAGAGTCATCACAACAGTTTCATGCCATTCGGGAATACATACATCAGATGGACAGAGCGACTTGTGACGCTCTCTCCCTGATTTGTGTCTCCACAGTTTGCTCTTTACAAGTTTTTACAACACGCTTTCTTCTCTTCCTGAGTGTCTGTTGGTGAAACGGGATTGGACAGCGAGACAGCACTGATCGACCCCCGTGTCACTTCTTTGCTGCTTACTTTCTTGTGGATTTCTGGGAAAAAAAGTTTGATAAAATACCAATCCAACTGTCAACTCCAAGGACATACAGCACCTATATTCAAACTCCTGTCTAATTTAAGAACCAGTTCAACCTGGAAGATAAATACACAGAAATATGAGATGAGATATTGACAGTACACAGTGCTTGCCTGTGAGGACGTTGTTGAACGCTGTCTCCACGTTGGTTGACTCCAAGGCCGAAGTTTCCATAAACAACAGTCCGTTTTTTTCTAATAACAACACCATGTTTTCCAGATTAAATCTTATAGCATTAGGTGTCTTTTGGCATTCAATATTTCTGCCGTAACCAGTGAGTGTTGATTCATTACCTGCAAAATCCTTTGCGTCCTCTGTTGGGACTGACCGGATAGAAGCCAGATCTGATTTGTTTCCCACTAGCATGACCACAATATGGGGATCTGCATGGTCGTAGAGCTCCTTGAGCCAGCGTTCTGCACTCTCATAAGTCAGGTGTTTGGAAATGTCGTATACCAGCAGAGCGCCAACTGCACCCCGGTAATACCTGGTGTTGAAGAGGAACAGAACATGGAGGTTAGTAATTGTCATCATAAGCACAAGCTGCAACACGACCTCTGCATTTAAACTATACTTGTTGGGTTACAGAAGGCAGCTATTCAGTTCCCAGGTGCCTTGTTCGAAGTAAGAGCAATGGTAATTGTAATTATAATATGGTAAATCTAATGATAAAAGTGTAATTGTAATTGTAGGATGTTGGCAGTCTAGTGGTATGATACTTCTAACAAGAAACAAGAGGTCTTGGACTCAAGTCTTAGGTGCACTGAAGGTTTTCCCGCAAAATGAAAAACTGTCCAAAGAGATCATTCTTGGATTTATTCTTTGCATAAAATAGCGAAGCTTCTGTGTCATCAGGTCATCAAGAGAAACACTTTGCAATTTAGGGTTAACTGGGTGAACTTTTAAATGTTTCGTCTAGGGAGAAGAAGTGTCTTTTTCTCCTGTCATTAAAGAACTGTTTAGAACCTTAAATAATGTTATTGTGGCTAATTTATATTTTTCATTCATTTATTCATTCATTCATTCTCCAAACCGCTTAAACCCAACTGGGGTCACAGGAGTACTGAAGCCCATCTCGGGAACTTACTTGTGCAAGGCGGGGAACAACCCTGGGCAGGCGCCAACACACGGCAGGGCACACACAATCACACCTTACGGGGCCAATTTAGAGTCGCCAATCAACCTATTGGACTGTGGGAGGAAACCCCCGCAAACATGGGGAGAGCATACAAACTCCACACAGAAAGGCCCCACAGCCGACCTAGGGCTCGAACCCAGGACCTTCTTGCTGTGCCGTGCCACACTTAATTTATATTTTCAGTCAGGATATTACAGTAGGAACCAGAAGCTGGGTAATGCTAGTTATAATATAGGTTCCTGTCTGTCTAAAGGAATTCTACCATTTTCATATCCAAAGTAACTAGTTGCCTTTTCTCCCACCTTCTGAACCAGGATTTTCAGCATTTTACTTCCAACCTCGACCGACACTTACGCGGAGGTGATGGCCCTGTAGCGCTCCAGGCCGGCTGTGTCCCAAATTTGGGCTTTGATGGTGAGGGTGTTGATCTGCACGGTCCTGGTGCTGAACTCCACGCCGATGGTTGTCCGGCTGTCGTGGTTAAATTCGTTCTTGGTAAAGCGTGACAGCAAGTTGCTCTTGCCCACGCCCGATTCACCGATAAGAACCACTGAAGAAAGGAAGGTAAAGGCTCTGAGACATTAATTTGGAGGCGGGTGGGGATCAGTATTTAGATACTTTATATACACCTTCGTGTGTTGGTCACGTTGGAAATGCAGAACGCTCCCTGTTATACTTTAACCTGAAGCGTCGTTCATGTGTTGGTCACGTTTGTTGGAAATTGATGACGCTCCCGGCTAAAGTATAACAGCAGATCAAAGTTTTTTCATTGTGGTGAGCCTCAAATTAAGCCTCATTGGCTAAAACCACCATTTTACCTACTACGATTATAAGCCGGCAAGCATTCATTCCAAAAATTCAGAAAAAATCATTTGAGGTTGCAATTACAGGGCTTATAGCCTTACAAAGTGATGTAGTATCACTTTCTTTTACGAAGACAATTTCACTTTGATCGTTGTCAGTGGAAATAGCAGCTTGACAAATATGAGACGGAGTCTCAGATATTTGAAGCTTTACCTTCGGAGAAATAAAAAGTCATCATCTCGAGAAAAAGACTTTTGTTCCGAGATAACGAGAAGAAAAGTAATGCTGACGTCTACCGACGTCGGCAGAATCCATTTAGAAACAAAGGTTGAACTGCCCAGCTATTAAATATCACAGGATCTGTCTTTCACTGACAAATGATCCTTTATCATCTCTTTAATTTCTTTAAACCCAAATCATACTCCCTAAAATATATAACATCCATTAGAAAAACCACACAACCGAGACGAAATGTTCAAACTCGAGGTTTAGCTATGGTGTAGGGTTTTGATTGACCAGGTCAGAATTAGGTAGGCCGATGGTATTGTGAGTCATTTTAAGCCGCCGTCATTGTTACACTCCCTTTAATGGGTTGGGAAATCAGAGGATAGTGCAGCATATGTCTAGGCAAGTCTAAAATGTGGGTTTCAAACTTTTACACCACCCATCCCACTGTGAATTACTGCCAGGTAAATAAGGAAGTTAGGTGGAAAATTCACTGGATCGCAAATCAGGTTTCTGTGAAACTGTAAGACTGATTAGAACTAATATTAACCTCTTAAATTCATTTTCCTATTGCACAAGAACGGCTGGAAATGTTAAATGCATCATCGAACTGACGTTTAGGGATATATTTTGTCCCAAAACTGGGATTTCGGAAGTCAACAGTGAAGGAATCTAAAAACTCAGGCAGCTTTATCATTCACAAATGCATGAGAATCTTTGCTCATTTAAGCTACTGCTCATTGCAATACCAGGCCGTAAAACAAAAATAAGATGGAAACTGCAGAAAAACTGCACTCCCTTACTTGGTAACCTATCTTGTGCAAACAACACACTAGTTGCTATGGCAAATCAGATTTGCGACCTTGGTGCATTCTGCAGAGCTTCTGTTTATACGCCGGGCGAGTAGGTAATGCAACGCCGAGCCAAAAATACCCAGGGTTTCGAGTTCAATCGCACGGCACCTGCATATCATCTTAATAAGTAAACGAAACTGCACGCCATCTTAATAATTGCCTCTGGCCACCTGTTTTGTGTTTGCCGGACCGTGGAAATCGTGCTATCGTACCAAACTGGTCGCACTAAATGTGACTCGTGACCGACATAACAGTTACTGCCTCATATTTCTATCAGTGTGTCACTGTGAGGACAAACTGTTTCCTCTTCAGGGGCAAGTGAACACACACACACACACACACACACACACACACACACGCACACACACACACAGACATACACACGCGCGCGCACGCACACACACACACACACACACACACACAGAGGAATTACTATGAAAGAGCGATCTACAAACGTAAGTATCTACAACCCCTACATGAACTTTCAAAGTACAATTGTACAACTGATTGCAATTTTTCATCAGACCTACTTATAACATTACAACCAATTTTTGTGTCTGCAGCATCCTCAGTTGCTTGTAAGGAAGTCAACCTTAAAAGATTTTTCAGACCAAGAAGAATGAGATTGTGTACTAAAAAGTGCTTCTGCTATCTAGTAAACATGTAACATGTGGGCCATTGGTTTGTCTGGTTTTTAGTTGGGACTGAAACTGTATCAGACATTTGTTTCCAACCAAGACATTTATGAAAAACAGTAAGTCTGTACTTGTACCTTTAAAGTAAGACAATTCCAAACTGGAAAATTATTTCATAGCTAGGAAAGAACAAGGTAACCCACCTTTAAAGACAAAGTTGTAGGCCTCATCGGAACCCATTCTCTGTCCTCACATCAGTTCTTCTTTCTGAAAATCTGAACAAGTGCGTGAAGGAAGAGCCCGAGTGTGTCAGTCAGGAAGGGAGGAGGGAGGGAAGGCAAAGATGACAAAAAGTACACTCCCACACCACGGGTGCTACTGACAGATATTGCTGAAAATAAGGAAAAAAACTTAGAAATGACTGTCTACAATCTTAACATTGCTGCTCAGTCTACCCGTCGCTGCAGGGAACCTGTGGCTAGGCATTTCCGTCCCACAAGCGGTTCAGGAGCTGGGAGATGGGGTGGGGTTAGGAGCAGGTTGGACAAGTAGAGTAAGCACAGGTGCAGTCATATGAAACCAACCCCATTGCTACACCTGCTAGACCAATCGGAAGCCAGGAAAAACTCAGGGATCACCTACTTGACAGGGCCGACCAATCCCCGGAAAAGGAAGAAGGTATCGCTCTAGACTTGAAAGAACTTCTGCCAGTGCAAACAGGTTCAGTTACATCTGTTGTTGGGTGGTGGATCATTTCTCAATTTTGGGGGGAGATCCCAACACCAACAATGGTAATAATGTGAAGGTAAACATGACAATCTTGAGACTCTTTGGTGTGTGTGTCTAAGGCACAATGAATCAAATATTTTGACCTCTTTGTCAGTTGAAGGAAAGACTTGCCACAAGGAAAATCACATTCCTTAGACAATGACATGAGGGAAAAAAGGAAAGTCTTACACTGGGTCCTTGCTTGAAACAAAATCTGAAATTTACTGTATTTGTTGCAGCTTCCTGATCCACGTCTTGTTCTCTTGATGCATTTTCCAAATAGTTTCTGGAAATGAAGAAATCTAAGATTTCAAATATTTTGGAGTGAATGTTGGATGTAGCAAGTTGGGTGAATCCTTGCAGATCTACATAAGAGATCTCAGTGCGATTCTGTACATTGAATCTGGGGAAAAATGTTCTGAGTGGCTAAAAACCATGTGTTCATGGACAGATGGGATTTAAACTCCAGATAAACCTAAAAAACACTGCAGCCCATAAACAAGGCCCTTAACCCTAACACTTTCTTCATGATTAGGAAATGCAAGTGGATAAAAGCCATAAATATGTCAACATAAAAGGTTCAACCAGCAGCTCAACTCATTTCTGGAGGAGGAGTCTGGAGTGTGAGAGGTCCAGATTGAGAAACTCTAGACAGATTTGAATTTTGCAACTCCATCATAAGTTACGGGTTTATGCTTGAACACACCTTGGTTAAAGGGAAACTGCACCGAATCATGTTAATGTTGCTTACAGAGAGCGAAAACTGCGTATAATGCATGCTTCCTGCATTTTAGATTACAGGGAAAGAAAGACGTGAAGAGGAAATAGGAAGTGGAAGGATATTTACATATCAAAGTTAACTTTTCCCCCTAATAGATTCATTTTAAAGAGCAACCAAAGGCTTGGTTTATTTAAAACATACTTAGATAATCCAGAATTATAGTATTCTGACAAGAATATAAGGTTATAATAATAAAAAATAAGGATATCATCTTGAGTGGTGCTAGACATATTTTAGTTTTTTTAGGATGCCTAATAATTGATATTTATATTACAGCATTTAACAGACTCTTTTATCCAGCGCAACTTAGCTCTGTTGCTAAGGTTGCTAACTAACATCAGTTTCCTCTAACACATGCTAATGTTCAGTAAGGCACCAATGGTAATCAGAAACTGTTGCATTAATGTTAGCAAACAGAAAAATTGATTAGTTGGTGACCTCGTAATGGCCTGTCGTAATGGTTGAGAGTTGGCTGCGTAATCGGAAGGTTGCTGGTTCAAGTTCTGGACCGGAAAAGGTCCTAAAAAACGCTGCCAACAGCCCTTTCACAGGTGGGTCAAATACAGAGGTCACATTTCATTTTGTGCACTTTCTGGGGTGCTGTGTTCACAGTGACAAAATTATCACTCACTCAGTAAAAGGTTTGCATTTGTTGTACTTGTGTTCTAAAAATTGTAATTATTAAATTTTGGTAAAGAATTGGCTACAACCACATACGCAAATATTAATAACATGACAGCAGCAAAGGAAAAAAATGCAGGCTTGCAATTTAAGCAAATACTAGATTATTTATGATTTTCAATTCACTTGCTGATTATGTGCAGCCACAAAACAACACAAAAAGATTAAAGGCTAACAACAGATGTACATATTTGATGGGACATGTGATGAAGGGATCACATTCAGGCTTTCAATTCAATTTGTTAAAAAGATAAGCAGAAAACTCAGCATATAAATAAGTCCGGAGAAATAAGAAGTTTGATAAAGTTATAACCAATGGTCACATCACATGAATCCGGGGAGCAAGGACCATTTATGAAGCTGCCACTTGAGTTAATGGCTCTTGAAGGTACTCCACCAGGGCCTCGGCCTACAATAAACACAAAAGATGATTTTCAGATTAGAAATGATACGGTCAAGCATTAAAAGATTTTTCTTTTTTCCAATAAAAACGTTCAAGAAATAGAGATGGCATCAATTTCATATTCACTACAAAATTACATTTTCTTTTTCTCAAACAATTCACCTACAACACAATCCATGTTGTTGGAAAATATGAACAATCTCTCAAAACAGCAGTCAGTATGAGTAGAAGCACTAAATTAATTTCTAGCTTACCTTAGCCTTAAGCATCCCAAAGCCCACAGTCTCTTTGGCATACATGCAAAGTAGTAAATTTGCTACCCGGGTAATGGCCACTCTGCCCTCCTGTAAATCAAAGTATTTTAAAATAAATATAAGCAAATATGAATGTCCCAAAATAACACAGGAGAAATTTGTGTAATCTTAGATGGTATGGAATATAATTACATTCCAGTCACCTGGAACGTAATGTTCATAATAGTGTTTTATATTTTTAGAAAGTGAGTCATTTCACATGGAAAAAAACCCACAAAACTGTAATCTGCATCAAAACTCATGCCTAATAAGTCATATTCTATCACATTATTTAGTTTTATTTCACTGACAGCACAACTCTTTAATAGTGTTCCACTGCTGGATGAAATGTGCCAATTCACCTCAATTATTACAGGCAAAAAAAACTTTTGTAGCCTACAAATAACACCTAAAAGGCAGCAATTTTATTCTTAATTCGAGTGTTAATGCTCAAAATACAGTCAGAGTCGATAACAGAAATATGCCAAATTAAGCATCTTCCAAAAGACATACAAGGTGTTGATGGCAAGAGAAAAGAAGTCACCTACAGGGTTAAGGGCTGGGCATGAAAATAAGGGACTTATTTGTGCTTTATTGCATTTAAAGCAATTGATTAGAGGATTTATGTCTTACTTGGCCTTACTGGACTTTTCTGCTACTGTGCTGGTTGTTGTGTTACTTTACATTACTTATAGGGACAATCTCCCTGGAGCAAGTTGGGGTTGAGGGTCTTCCTCAGCGGCCCAGTGGTGATGGTGGTCTAGTGGTTAGGACACTCGCCTCTGGACCAAGTGGTTGTGTGTTTGAGTCCTACCTCCAGCACTACCATCATTACGTCCCTGAGTAAGAACCTTAATCCCATGGTGCTGTGGTTACATTTCACTGTGGTGCACTGTGTGCTGTGCTGTTCTGTGGGGTGTTCACAATGAGAAATAATGTCACAATTGGCATTTTCATTGAGTCTGTTGTTGATCTTAGCAATACTTTCATATTAACAGTACACAACAACTTTAACATTGAACAATAAAATGCCTATTTATGACTGTTCACTGTTAAAGTTGTTGTCTACTGTTAATATGAAAGTATTGCCATTTGTGATAGTCACTTGGCAATGTACTATAACTACATGTTTAAAGTATGGTGAGCAAGTATCAAAGCATCATAATCAGTGTTTTGAATATTTAGGTATGTATGCAACAGAGAAAGAAATATGAAAGTGAGTGATTATTTGTCATTGTGAAAACACCAAGGCACAGCACAGTGCACCACAATGGAATGTGACACCTGCATTTGACCCATCTGTGAAGGATCAGTGGGCAACTAATATGGGCAGCGCCCAGAGGTACCTTGCTCATGAGTGCCTCAATGGTCAAATCGGCGACGTTCTGACCATGGGGCGATCTCTCTAACCATTACGTTACCAACTGCCCCAAAGTGTGAAAACATTTACCAAAGTTAAGGGCAAAAATACAGAGTCCCCAATTAGACTCACAGTATGTGTGGATGTAGGGTCAGGGTTACATTATACATATATACACACATGTATATATATATATATATCTGTCTCTTATACACATCTTAGGAAGACAAGAATATATATATATATATATATATATATATATACATATATATATATACACACATGTATATATATATATATATATATATATATATATATATATATATATATATATATATATATATTATTATTATACATATATATATATATATAATATATATATATATGCGATATTATAAAATTATTCTATACTTTCAATTTATTTTTGTCTTTTTCCCCTTCTCCAGCTCCACCACTCTACTTACCATACAGTCCATCAGAATGAACTTCAGCTTGTCCTCGTTAAAAGCCTGATGGCCGTTTTTGTCGTAAGCTGCCCAGATGTTGCTGGCGATCGCGGCGGTGACTCGAGCATCTGTGTCCCCATAACCCGAGTAGGCCAGGAGCGAACCTTCATTATTCAACAATCTAACATCAAACATTATTATTATTATTATTGTTATTGTTGTGTTTTTAATCATTGGTCGGCTGTGATTTAGCACCAACCAAATTCTTTGTATGTGAGACGCACTTGGCAACAAACTCAGTTCTGATTCAGATTCATAGTATTTATACGGTCCATTTCTTTGTATCGATATAGTCTGCAGTGCTAGAGACACTATTTCACTAAAGAAACGCCCACAGTCTGAGCATCAAATGAAATAAATAACGCGAAAAGGAAGTTTGCTAGCTAACCACTTAGCAAGTTAAACAACAGACTCGAGTCTGTAACTAAAGTTTACATATACTCACAACGTGCTCTGTACGCCGCTCGTGTTGGCCTGACTGAGAACTTGGGTTAAAGCTTTTGGTCGTAACATTTCTGTACTGCAACAAAAACGTATAAATCTGAGGAGAAAATCTATTACATATGCTAACGGCTAAGAAGTTCCATTACAGGTCAGGTGACAGCAACCACGGCAATGATCATGCGCCGACGCGATTGGAATCATGGGATATGTATTTTCGGCGCCGCCGACATGTTTGACTCGGTTTGGTGGTTGGCGTAATTTCGTCCAGATAACGTGGATATAAATAGAAACATGTAGTATCTCGCAGAATTAAGCTCATAGGCGGTGTCACCTTAAAATTGATCAAATTAAATATATTTTTTTCATAAACCTTCTTTATGAAACGTTTTAATAAAATCTCAATTAATCACCTGTGTGTACTTGTAGGATATTACTTGATAAAATACTTCATTTTACTTATTAAAGATTAAATAGTGTAACGCTGGGACATTACTTGAATTTTCTGGTACCAAACCATCCTGACAGTGACATCAGTTGTTTTGAAGACCAAACTTATTTGCAAGGCAGCAAATGCTCGTGTACAATCTTAATGATGTGAAGATCTGATTAAAATCCGTCTTCAACAGGAACCGTTTGAGTTAAAGATAAACACATATTACAATAACCAGTAACCAAACACTAAGTCGAAAACTACCAAAACCTTCACATCTAACCTAATGTTAATAACCCAGAAACATTAGGTAGCTTGAGGTCTAAACCTTACTGCAACTGTACTGAGCACAAACTAAATCTGTGTTGTAGCAATTGTATTGCATTTTAATTCTTTTCTTTCTAGAATTTGTTTAAAGCAAATTCACTGATGTTCAAAATTTAAAAAAAAATTAACACAATTTATGTGTTCAACAACAGCAGTAAGGTTTAGGCCTCAGAATACCTAAACCCTACTGCAAATGTTACTGAACAAGAAGATTAATGGGAGCAATACTTTCATTCATTAATTATCCAAATGACTTAACCCAAACTGGGGTTGTGGTGGGGACCGCAGCCTATCCCGGGAACTACGGGCGCAAGGCAGGGACCAACCCTATGCAGGCTCCAGCACACTGCATGGCGCGCACACACAATCGCCCTCAGTCACACCCCACAGGGCCAATTTAGAATCCAATTGGGCTCAATTTTAATGCTGTTCAAGAAACCCACTCTGCCCAAAGAAAATTCATTGATAAAGATTTAAGAGGGTATGTAGATCGTTTAACTCTGTCCTTAGTGCACAGTAGATGAGCTATATTTATTATTAAAATAAGACCAAGCATTTCATGTCCAGTATTGGTGCATTAGGAAAAAGCAAAAAAAAATCCCAATCCTGATTTGTGAATGTTTTATCAATTACTGATGAAGGGATCCCAGTTTTAAATAACATGAAAAAGTAATTTAGCATTTGCAGGATTTCAACAATATTATCCACAGCCATTTTCATCAGTTATCAAGGACAAATTTCATGGAGATCTTTATGAGTTAACGGTCTTGCTGAGGGGTCTAATTGTGGTAGTGCTGGCAGTAAAATAGAGCTGGATTTTGAACCTATGACCTCATGGTCCACAGGCAAGTATCCCAAAATAAACTCCAACCATGCAATCAGAAAGACTAAATATTCAGTATTGGTGTTCTGGAAAGGACCACAACAGTGGAATTCCTGTTGTGTTCAGCTCAATGAAGCATAGCAAAATGGTTACTGTCAAGCTCCTATTATCCTTGTGAATGTCATATGAATCACTGCAGTTACTAGAACACCAAAACTGTAGTACCAAAACCAAATTCCTTTAAAACCTTGATTGCAAACTAAATACACAATCTTCCCTCTTCAATCAATTAAAAATATTTTGTGCCAACTTGCTCCGTTCGATGTTAAAAGAATATCCCAAACTCGAGTGTAGTTTCAGATTATTGCAATGTAATTACTCAAAGAAGATGAAAGAGTGGATTATGAAGTTGCAGCAGAAAAAAGCAAAAACTGAACACATTTCATTTAATTCACATCAAAACTCAATGGTTAGTTCCATTAGGTCACTGTTGGTTAGCACTGAGATCTGTGCACAGAAAAGCTAGGCGCCATCACCTTCATGTTGTCACCGGCTTTCGCTACCAGACAGAATATTTCATTTTTAAGTGTTTTCCCACACTCAAGAGTACTTCTATGTCAAAGCATAAAGATATGGTCAAAACAGTGTCGGCTTTCTGCGTTGCGTGTAAGCTGAGAATTTAATTTTGTTTCTTTTATTGATACTTTGTTACAGCCTTCACTCCATCACCACAAGCTTTAGTCATCTTTATTCTCTCACTCCTTCCTCCCCCCTCTCTCTAAAAGGCAAAAAAGACTAGAGACGTCTGAATATCTTCGATCTCACTTTGGAAATCAGTTGCAGGCTACAAAGCTGAAGAATAAGCGATCGTCTGCATGAGGTTGGTATAAAGCTGGAAGGGGGGAGTTTGCCAACCAATGTCCATCTATCAGATTTCAACCAACAATGTTTAAAAAAAAAAAAAAAGTTGTCTTAAAGCACTGTGAATCACAGAAGGGTGGTGGTAAAGGAGTAAATGGTAACCTCTACATTAACTGCAATAAATACTGGTTTAGTCAGGGTGTGAAAGCGGAGACGAGAGTTGGGGGGAAAATTAAACCGACTGTCCTTGTGACCTTCCTGTCTCCAAAAACCATGAAGCAATGACAATTAAGTCAAACTGTAAGGAACTGTTACCTATACTTGGTTCCTCACCCCGCCACAGTGGAAGAGGTTACACACTCATAAACGAAACAGAACTTAGAATCTTGTCATCCCAATGTGATCTGTTTTTATTTCTTTTATCATTTTCAACCTAACAAATTTGAAAACCCCAATCGTTTCAAGAATCTCAGATCTTAGATCAATCTGCATAAAAGAGAGAAGTAGTAATTGGAATTCAGTCTTATTTGTCGGGTGCGGGGAGAAAGGGGCTTGCCAAGATATTATGTGATGAAGGACTGTGTTCATGTCTCATCTCTAAGGTCGCTCCAGGCCCCTGGCACAGGGCGTGGCATGATCATGCCCCCTCCACGATTAGGAGGGCTGCGAGCCGAGCAGTCTTTCAATTGCGGCGTTAATGTCGCCCCCCGTAGCGATGAGGGCCTGCAGGTTGGCCTCGCGGTTGATGAAGCCCATGGCGCTCAGCTGCTCCAACTGCTGCTGGAAACGCACCTCCGGAGTCTGGGTCTGCGGAGAAGAGGTGAAAGTCAAAACAAGCACACCAAGTAACTGGTTGGAAAGGTCATGAGAATATAAATTATTAATGTTTTTGACAACTCAATTGTTACAAAATTACCCAAAGAAACTAAATAAACCAGATGCATTTCTTTCAGATTTCTTCAGCTGACTATGATAAGACTAAAAGTCTTCACATACACAGTGTAAAGGGTTTCTCTATTTCTGACTTCCTGATTTGTATTATTAAATTACATAATTACATAAATGTTCACAGCACCTTTTTGTGTAGTATGATTATTAATGTTCTGTGTCTTTAAGACAGTAGATCACATGCATTTTATTTGACATCTGTATTACTCACTTTTTTGTTGGAAAACTTTGCACCCATTGCAACATTAAGTTCAAATACATTTGGTGGTCTTAATGATTTATGGGTCTGATTAGAGTTTTGAACCTTCACTGTTCTCACAATTCAATTCAATTCAATTATGAGTATCATGTCAACGATCGATTTGATGCGATATCTCAATGCATCCCATCAATTTCTCTCCATTACTTCACACTGCACGCAAACTGGGCATGGATCGCAGATCGGGCAGCGATAGTTATTACTGGGATGTTCTATTCAACTAGAATTTTTATGCCATAGCCAGAAAATCACAAAGTCATTATGTTCTGAAGATTCCTTATTACAATTGTTATTATCTTGGGGTAAGAAGATTTTGACTCATGTAGAGTTGTGTTTGTGTTGCTGATAACTATCTACTGTAAAAGCACTAAAATGCAGGGTGTCAGTGATCTAGCAGTAGGAAAAAAATAAGGTCAGTGGTTAAAGTCTGGCTGTGACCTTCCTCTAGCTACTGTGCTGCTTCTACAAGCCCTTAAACTCCCATTTTCTTAGAAAGTATGCAATAAGAGTTTAAAAATAAAACTTCTAAAACACTTCTGAACAAGTGTGAAATCTGTTTCAGGTAACTGCTGGCTGTACCGATGCGGATCCTCCAGCAAACATTTGTAGCATCTGCTGCATTAGTTGTTGTTGGGTGGGGTTGGATCCAGCAGCGGGGGCCGAGCTCTGTCCAGAGGAGGGGGGTGGAGCATTCTCGGGAGTCACGTTGACCCCCATGGGGATGCCACCAGGAAGACCACCACCGATCATGCTGCAGCCAGGGAAGAGAGAACGGGCACAAAGCTCAACTTGAAGTAATGTTTTTTTTAAACAAACACTAACTTGTGAACTCTTCACGCTTGTCACCAACCAGACATTTAAGATTATAGGTTATATGTCCATTTCACAACATATATAGTTTTACATAATATGCATATGTACAAATACTGCTTATAGCTTTAACCTTTAACTCTATTTAGGAACTTATTTTTATTCTTTAGATATAGTTCCTTTACCTAAATTTGTTGTTTATCTCTAATTTTCTATGTTATGCCTTAGAAATGATCAGAGTACATTTGACTAAATGTTGTATTTGTATAATTATGTATGTGACGGAGAATCTTCAATCTTAGATAAAGCTGTTAAAAGGTTTTAAGACAAAATTTCAGCTGCTTTTTCTATAATGTGTTATAATTAAAAAGGTAGTAACTTTGAAAAAGGATGTGCGCTTTGAGAATTCCAGCACAGTGCAATAATGGAAAATTTCTCAAGGCGGAAACAGTAAAAAGTACCTGGGCATAAGTCCTGGGGCTTCAGTCTGAAGGGTCTGTAAGCCCTGCTGGATCTGCATGAGAGCCTGCATGGCCCGTGGGTTCGTCATCACCGAGAGGGCTTCAGGGTTCTGCATCTGAAAACCCGGCAGTGGCACAGTTTCAGCTAAACCGTTTTATTTCAGTTGTAAATTGGCATGAGCACTGGGACTTAATAATAGATGTATTTCTAAGCAAATTAGTTTCTCAGCCAAAAAAACATTTTTACATTGCCAGAGATTTCCTGATCACTTGAAACCTGATTACCAAATTAGGTTTCTCTGTTAGGGAAAAGAGTTTAATGCATGCAGGAGTTTATTCTCGTGAAGAAGGCTCACATTCACAGAGTAGGTCTGACGAATAGAATCCCTGAATACATATAATACCAGGAATTTATCAAGTGGTGTTACAGGGCTTGACTACCATGTATGGATCAAGAGAATACAAGGAGACATAACTGCCAATTAGGAAGAAAAACTGTTGAATCTTGGATCATCTCAATCTTGGCTGCTTATCATCACCTTGATAAGATACAGAATATGGAGTTTCTTACAGTCTCCCATTAGGAAAAGATAACGTTCACACAAGGTGTAAGAAATAGAATTCTCAGCATACAGTATTTAAATTTCTCTTAACTTTGCACTAAAGCATTTTTAATTACCAAAACAAACCAAACATTCTTTGGATTGTTCATAATTTCAAACTGATATGTACAGTCTTATGCAAAAGTTTGGGCACCCCTCCGAGGTTGCATGATAATTAGCTCTGTCTTCATAAGAGAAGATCACAGCAAGATGTGTTTTTTTTCTAGAGATATATAGACAAGGAGATGTTCATCAGAACAAAATTCTCAATGTAGCATTATTGAGTTGTATGAAATAAAATAAAGTTTGAAAAATGGGACGTACGAAAGTTTGGGCACCCTCTCACTTGCATTACTTTAAAGACCTGCAGACATTTAATACTGACAGTTTGCAGCACTAAATTGCTTTGATTAGCTCATTAGACCTTAAACTACAAAGACAGCTGCAACCAATCAAAAAAAATGCTTTAACATATATAAATTGCTAGTGGTACTTGTCCTTGGTTTCCTCTTAGAGAGTGGCAACATGGGAACCTTTAAAGAACTCTCTACTGACTTAAAAACTAAGACAATGCATTTTTATGAATTAGGAGAAGGGTACAAAAGATTATCACAAAGGTTTGGACTGTCTGTCTCAACAGTCAGAAATGTAGTTAGGAAATGGAAGGCCACAGGAACAGTCCTTGTGAAGAAAAGATGTCGTAGGCCAAGAAAAATATCTCAAAGGCACAGGCGAAGACTGGTTAGAATTGTCACAGACAAACCACAGACCACCTCCAGAGAGCTACAACAACATCTGGCTGCTGATGGTGTCATTGTACATCGTTCCACAGTCCAACACACTTTGCACCAGGAACAGCTCAGTGGAAGGGTGATGCGCAAAAAGAAGAATCGCATGAGGTGTGCTAAAGAGCATCTGGACAAGCCAAAAATATTCTGGAAAAAAATACTGTTGACAGATGAGACTAAGATAGAGTTATTTGATCATAACCAGAGGCGCTATGCATGGTGAAAAAAATACACAGCATTCCAGGAGAAGAACTTGCTGCCAACAGTAAAATTTGGTGGAGGGTCCATCTGTGTGGCTAGCACAGGTATTGGAAACCTTGTTAAAGTTGAAGGCCGCATGGATTCCACCCAATATCAGCAGGTTCTTGAAAAGAATGTTCTAGAGTGAGTCACAAAGTTGAAGTTACGCCGGGGTTGGATGTTTCAGCACGACAATGATCCAAAGCACCGCTCAAAATCTACTAAGGAATTTATGCAGAGGCACAAGTACAATGTTCTTGAATGGCCATCCCAGTCCCCAGACCTGAACGTCACTGAAAATGTACGGATTGAGTTGAAGCAGGCAGTGCATGCCCGGAAGCCATCGAACCTGACTGAACTAGAGGCATTTTGTATAGAAGAATGGTCCAAAATACCACCAGCCAGAATTCAGGGACTTGTGAGTGGCTATTGGAGGCGTCTACAGGCTGTTATTTCAGCAAAAGGAGGCTCTACGAAATATTAATGGGATTACTCCTTTGGGATGCCCAAATTTATGCACCTGCCTATTTTTGTTTAAATGAGCATTACATTGTTTCTGTTGGCCCAATAAAAAATATTTCACTACTGAATTGTTGCTGTTTCCATAAGTTATCAAACATGTTAAAATTAAGTTGCTGCCTCTCAAGCTTAGCAAGTTATGAATTAATACAGTTATTTTTATCAGGGGTGCCCAAACTTTTGCATAAGACTGTATACAATTAGGAAAGACAATGAAAAGAAATTAGGAAGTGGAAATTATTATAGAATGAAACAAGGTAATTTAATGTTTATATTGTCCTGATGTGTTTATTTTATCATAATTATTACGTTTGAAACAAAAATCATTTTATTTAGAGGGAGTTCAATATTCCACTTAATTTTACTTTGTACTAAATATATTCACTAGCTTAATACATTTTTACATGCATATGCTAACAAACAAAGGCCTAAATTGGACATCAGACATGTCGAGTGATTTGAAAACCTCCCCTTTAAAGAGATTACAGGCAACAGTTTGCATGTGCAGTGCTGGTAAATAGCTGACAATTTAATCCGCAGACATTCCTCACCTTTTCTGCACAACATAAAACAAGCACAGATGAAAGGTAAGGAACGTCTAAGACACTCAGCACACACTGCCTGTTACCTTTTCATGTGACACCATTTAACAAACATGACGCTGCTGTGTTGAAACAGGACCCACCTGCTGAAGAAATACAGGCAACTGATGCCTCATCTGCTCCTGCAGTTGGGGGTTTCCAGCAAAGAGTGGGTTGTTCATCAGCACCTAGGGAAATGCAAAGCAACATTCCAGGTTGAACATTTGGTTTCAAAAAGGTGAAAACCCACTTTCATGTCACTTATTGCATTTATGTAATGCAGACTCAAAACGGAGTAGAAGCAGAAGTAAAAAGCTTGTTCTAACACAGCTGGCATTAAAGTTTTTGAATTATTTTTCATCCGTCATTAGCCAATCAACTTTGGAAGAAATCTGGCAAACCTGCGAGGCGATCTCGGGATTCTGGGCCAGAGACTGCATCATGCTGCGCATGTACGGAGCTGAGAGCATGTTCTGCATCAGCTGGGGGTTCTCAGAGATCTGCTGCATCAGGCTCTGCATGCCAGGGCTGTTGAACATGCCTGAGAAAAAACAAAATAAAATAAAAATAAACTTAAAATAAAAATAAACTTTAGGGCTGCAACAACTAATCGATTAAAACGATTATTAATATAGTTGGCAAGCAATTTAACAATTGATTAGTTGGGTCTACGTTATTATACACATACGTACAGTGGTTACCGCCTAACATGGGGGCAGTAAGCTAACCAAAGCCACAGTGGCAGTAAAAAAAAAGAATAATAAGGAGACAAGAATCATTGCCGCACCTTGCCGTCACAAAAACTGTAATTGTAGAAAGGCATGTATGACATCTTTGCTAGCAAGCACGACTATCATAGGGAAGTCCAACATTCACGGAAGGCAGTGCCGTACCGTCACAAAAACACACTGCATTTGCTAGTGTGCACAATTCATTCAGGGAAGCCATTCACTGAAGTGCTCCAGTTCAGTCAAATCTTCTCATTTATCACAGACAAAACTCATTTTTAGCTGATAACAAAAACAACCAGCGTTCTACTCACAACACAGCTATTTACTTGTTATTTTCAGTGATTATTATGACGCGTGTACTCCACGTTATGCGACTCATGTGGAACACCATGTTGTGCAAAAATGTAGTTTTGTAGGTCAAAAATAAGTTATAGGTCAAAATGAGTCCAAATTGACTACAAATGGCCAAAACCTCAATATTTCTTCATTTTTAATTAATCAGAAAATATGTTGTTTCCATTTATAATGTAAGAGAGTAAAAAAAATACAGAAAAACAGAAACAGACAGTTTGGTTTTTTGAAAATGCTGGAAATGAAAGTTTTTTTTTCTTTTCATGTGATCAATAAATGATAAATCGAAAAAATAATCGGCAGATTAATCAGTTAACAAAATAATCGTTAGTTGCAGCCCTAAATAACACACAAAATAGCAAATTTTCAAAGCATAAAATTGCGGGCATTAACAAACCTCCTTAACTCATTTAGTGTGTATGAAGACTGTGGAAGTTATGCAGTTTGAGTCAGAGTGAAGTTCGACTGCTTTCATAATATTAAAAATATGAAGGGGGAGGATTAGAAGGTTGTAATATTCTGACTTGCAAAGCTTGCAATGTGTCCTGAACTAACTCAAGCTGCTTACAAGCTCCTAACATGCTTTAAACTTCAACATGTTTAAAAGTTCGATTCAACAGGTCAGAACTATGTTACCATCCAGCACACAGACAGTATGCATTTATGTGTCTGCAAACAACTGTGGACAGTCGGATGCAGCCAATTGTAATGCACAAATTAACTGCAACATCATAATACAGGGGACACTGATCAAATTGAGAGATTGTGTCTTTCATTTAATTGAGACATCATGTAGTCTTGATTTTAGTATAGTCAGATCATTTTATCTTGCTGGGCAATAAATACAATCTTCACTATTTGCGAAAATTATATTTTTAATGATAATATACTCGTGGCTTTAAGTTTACACCCAAACCAATGTAGGGTGAAAAAAAAAAAAAAAATCACATAGCCTACTCATACAAATTTTGAGTATGTATAGGACTAAAAATGTCCTTACGAGATTTTACGAGTCACATCCAGCCGTAGCTGTATCCCTTCTAGAAACAACCCACTAATGCTTGGCCCTCACCACAAATCTAAAAGACGCTGTTTTGTGTGTTCAGTCATTGCAAGACATGCACGTTACTGAACACCTGAGCAAGTCATATATTTTAAATGTCCCCTAATCAACTTCTAAACAGTACACAAACAGTTTTGCATGTGATGCTCTCTGATTATAACAGCCACCAAAAGGCGTCATATTCAATCCCCAATATCCAATGCAGCATTTCTGGCCAGTACAAGACAGATACAGGCACTGAGGACCAGAAGAAAGAACTCCCGCAGAACTGCATCTATTGTACAACAATCCTTTGACAATTCACCAATTCTCGAAAACATGTGAAAGGACAGGAGGGAGGTGGTACCATTGCCCAGGCTGGGGGAGTTGATGCCCAGGGGATTGGAGACACTAGGGGTTGTAGAGCTTGTGGTTGTGGTGGTGGTGGTGTGGGAGGAGGAGGAAGAGGTGGTGCTCCCAGTGGAGGTGGTGTCAGGAGGACCCCACGGATTAGGCAGCGGCTCCCGGTTCTCCGTCCTGGACGGCTGTGCACCCGAGGTCTCCGGGTTCCCGCCCAAAGCAGAAAAGGGGTTGTTTCCGAACTGTGAAAGGAAGCAGAAACAAATGTCAGTGCACTTGATTAGCCTTGCAAATGTTCAAGTACATCAGATTTTCTGAAGCAGTCTAGACCTGTTCACGTGCAGCACTGAACATGGGCTCCTGGATGTCAGTGTACATCCTCCGTAGAGCATTGTATCCCCCGGGGATGCTTTCTAGGTTGCTAAGCGCCCGGTCCTGGTTACGCATCATTTCTTGCATCATGGCTGGGTTCCTTGCCAACTCCATTGTCTAAACAAACATAAAATAGTTAGATCACTGCACAGAAAGTACAAAAATGGAGTCTCCTTAAAATTAAAAGGGATATGTGAAAGTCTAAAACATTTAAGCTGCTTTTACTGTTTTTTTAGCAATTACGAAACGGAAGTCGCTCTGGATAAGAGCATCTCCTAAATGCCATGAATGTGAATGTAACAATGCGAAATGGATGAAAGGAATGTTCTGGCCTGTCTTAAATTTGCATTTTTTCCCTTAAGAATGTAACATTATGAAACTATACCAAAAAAAATGTTGTCCTTCATTCACAAATGCAAGCACAATAAAAATATGAACTATTAACTTAACATTCTATCATTGCTGTTGTTTTTACTGTTGAAATTTTAACAGTGTTCAAATCAACATAGGCAAGTCAGGTACGCTGAAGAATTAAACTCTTGCTAATTAAAAAAACAAAACAAAAAACAGTAGACAGTAAGACGTTGCTGCCCCACCGCTTCCTACCTGTCTCATGAGCTCGGGGTTGTTAAGCATGTGTGAAATCTCAGGGTTGCGCTCCATCAGCTGCTGCATCTGTGGATTGGCCATGATCATCTGCCTCATCAGGTCCGGGTTGGACATCATGTTCTGTACCAGCGGGTTCTCCATGATCTGGGACAGCATCTCCGGGTTGGACATGAGCTGCCGCTGCATCTGCTGCTGTAGCTCCATGAAGTTGGCTGAGCCCATTCCAAGGTTGGCCAGGCTGGACAGGTCACCAAACCCAGCTAAAAAACACAGACAAGCTCAGTGGTTAATAAACATTGTCTTAAAAAAGAAAAACAAACAAAATAACAAATAAAATTAGAATTTATAATCAAGCAGACTTTTTAAATAAACAGATGATGTTTGGCAAGAGACTATCACAAATGCCAAAATTATGCAAATATTGCAAGTCAGAGGAAGGTTTCACTTTGTTTTTTACTTTTCTTTTGGTTTCGCTCTGAGAGAAGCCTGGCAGAGCTTTTGCACCAGGCTAGAACTGGTTGAGACCAGGGCAGAATCGAGTTCAAATTTGGAACAGGCTCATGTTCTCACTGTTAACTTGCTGGTTCAACTTATTTTGGCACCTTCAAACATCATTTGAATTTCTACAGAAGTACAAAGTTGATGGATGACCTGTTTGCCATCAACTCTCCCTCCATGTTAGACAGTTGCTTGTACGCAGAAACATTTCTGTCGACTCATGTTTTGTTGCAGTTCACACTTTGTGTCCCTACTGTCTTCTGGTCCTGAATCGGGAACCAAAGTATGGAGTTCCAAACTGATATTTTACAGCATACATCAATTAAATAGAAATAAGAAGAGCCTAGAGCTGCTTTACATAAACTGTCCTGACTGATAGCTTGTTCTACTTAGGATGTAGTAAATGACTATTGTGAACATCAAGTCTCAGTTTAAACCACCCAGACTCAAAACACATTCAGATCACACATACTTGTCTGGCTGGGTATATCTGATGCACAGACATTTATCTGGAGTGAAGATGTTAAAGGGCCAACGAGAAAAAGAAGGGAGTCTGGAAATTGGAATCATAAAATTTAGTTTGGGGGAAAAAGTAATAAAATACAATTCAGCACATACTTGAAAGTTGCTCATATAATAAGTTTCTGTTCATTTATTATGCATATAGCAGTCTACAGGGCAAATTCTTAGCACACATGCAGCTAATTATGTACCACTGTTGAACAATCGTGGCAAAAGCTATCATGTGCCATTCTGCCAAAACAGACTAGTCAGCCTGCAGGAAGTCCTTTTTTTTATAATGACCACAAACTGATGTCCACTTCATGCTCCACCTCTTTGAGCATCTCTCAGACATCAAAATCTTCAGATGTCACAACACCCCCTACTCCTCCTCTCACCGAAGATATTGGCGGGCTGCGAGGGAGATGGCGATGGCCCACTGCCTTGTGTTCCTGACAGGCTTCCTGCTGGGCTGGGGTTAGCGGTGCTTGTGTTGCTGGGGGTAGTCTGCGACGCTCCGGAGGTGGATGAAGCAGTGGTGGAACTACCTCCCGTGGCCCTGAAAAGGGTGTTGGGGGGGAAATTGGATAGACAATCTTAAATGCTACAGGAAAGGTACTAGGAAATTTATGAAATAGCCAATTAGTAGAGCTCAATTCAAGAGTAAACCTTTTGTTGAAGCAACATTTTGGTCAATATTACAATTTAAATTCTAGTATAAAGTACCACAATAGTATCAAGTAAGAGCTGAATGTAATCATTAAATCACAAACTAAATTTAACCATCTTGATTAATTAACATATTTCCTCCCCTCCCCCACTTCATTGCATCAATTACCAATAGCAAGGCCATAGTTCGATATCATGAACCGTCAAATTTACCAAAAAAAAAAAGAGGACCATAAGAGGCATCTTACTTTTGTGCCGTCTTGATGACAAGGTGAACGGTGAGGCCGTCCTTGATACCGTGCTGACTGAGTGTGTCTCCATCCTTCAGGATTTTGCCGGCAAAGATCAAGACCAACTGGTCCTGTTTTGCCTTGAACCTTTTCGAGATTTCTTCTTTAAACTGCAAAGAAGGAAGACTTAGGGTAATGACTAGCATGGCAGGAATGTTAAAGTACAGAAATATCCACATTTTGAAAAGTTCCTGTTCTCTTTTTTTACTTTTCTGATTTGGTGACTTAGTTTAGAGTTACAAAATTCTCAAAACTTACTATATCTGCAAAGTGTCAAGGAAATTACAACTATATACTCATTGTCTGTCTTCACAAACAAAAGTTAGGCTTAAAACAGCTGTGCTAAAAAACATCAGTACCAATTATCCTAAACTATCATTAAACTAAATAAGATGATTAGCGCCACAAGAATGTCTCAACAATCAGCAAATTTTCAATAAGCATGCTGCACTTTTACAAACTAAAAGTTGTGATCATTGTTAAGGCAGTTATGGTTTTACAATACAGCATTTTGTTATTCATCTCTCTTCGCAAACATTTTTTTTGTCCTTATACCCAAAAACCTGGTATTTTAACAGATTAATTAGATTTTATTTTAATCTAAATAAATTTTAAGGCAACCTAAGGCCTAACTCTGTTGAGCAAAACTAAAAATGAGGTAGTTATGATATCTATGCCACTCACATAATCAGAAATACAAATGACCTCAGATAATATTTATGAACAACAAATTAGACTATTTTTCCAGCGTTCTTGCTTCCCTGACATTGCAGACAGTCCCTCAAAATATTGCTAGATCTTTGTCTAAAACCCTAGGTCACAACAGTCAACACCACAACTACTACACTGCAATAACAACTATCTACAGTCACCGCAATCTTTGGTCTGTAAAGTCCACGCTTTGTCAAGTAAGGCTGCATAACACAATGATGGGCATCAACAGCGTAATGTATGCAACAGCCACAAACTGCATTAACCTTTTTTGCTACATGATTAATTTTAATTAAACCTGTACACCGCTTTTTTCACAAAGCAGCTTTACATATTACTGGGACCAAGCCCCTTATGAGCAAATATGGGGAAACAGCGGCTAGGGAGAAAAAAAACAACTTTAAATAGGAAGAACCACAACCCCAAAAGGAGACACCTCCAGTTGACCATGCAGCCCAACTCAGCTGATACCGATTTCAATGGGTGTCAGTGAGATCTGGGTACAAGCTCATTTACTCCACACAGGCCCTATTTCTTTCTCAAAATTCACTTCAGAACAGCCAAAGCGCTCACCAGTTTTTCTATATTGTGAATCCAACTGTACAGTTCTGTTTTCCCAAAAAAAATCTACACTGACTCAATTTATTCATATCACAATATATACGGAAAAAAATACAATTACGTGATTTTACCGCAAAATCACTTAGGACACAGTGTCCTAAAAAGGCAATTATTCATTAAACATACAATTTCTGATATATATTTGACACCAAATCACAACCAATTCTCAAACATTACATGATTTACTCTTTCACCGTATGCTTATACGGGGTTCCAAATCATCTCAGCTGTTTTTGTGGCGTCATTCAAACAAAATTGGTGCGCCAGTTTCGATCGTCACATCCTTTTTTGTTTGTTTGGACTTTTAACTCCCGAAAGGTGGAAAAAAAAACTCAGGACAAATACTGACAGACATCTCACTTTCCGCTTCGGATTACCCTGGTTTTCCATCAACGCTACCTGACAAAGACTAAGTGGGGGAAAACAAGCAGCCATTCTCACTAGAACCTTCTCGTAGCCCGCGCTAAAGCTAGCTAGATAGCTAGTTTGTTTTATTCGGTATACGACGACAGGATTCACGGCATGACGAGAATGACTGCGGTTAAATGAGTAAACAGTACAATTACAGTTTCATCATAGTAAAGTGATGTCTTAAGTTGACGTTTTTATGTTTCATTTAAAGTGGGCAACGAAGCATCCTCTCATTGGCTGCCGCCTACAGTCAACGGCGAACGAGCAAAACTCACAGCGTCACGCCGAAGTCGGTCTTATTTCTTCCGTTATTTACGCATTCATTCTGACATAAAATGACTCTTAGTGGGCTTGTGGTGCCTTGTAAGAAGACAACTGACCAAAAGGTGTGTTTGTGGGGGAGTTTTCGTGTCTATTAATGGCGAGAAAGGATTGGAATTTATTGTCGTCGTTAGCTAAGCTATGCTATGCTATGCTAAGCTACGCCAAAGCCGTTCGCCATTCTCAGCTGACTGAAGCGGGGGAAACCAGCGCGAGGCCTCGGCTCCGGCGCGAGACTTTTTGTACCTGCGAGACGGAAGCGTCCTCAGCGATCGCAATTTCCTCCTTGTCCTTGGGCGTCTTAACGGTGACCATAATGATAGTGCCGCCGGCGGCAGCATTTTCGTCGGCGTTCCGCTCCACGGCAGGGTCCGTGCCGCTGTTCTCCGCCATTTTTTCTCTCCTCTTTTTACTTCATTACATCACCGAGACAACAGAAGCCGAAAAAGAGCTCGTGAGGCGTTTGCGTGCACGCGCGCGCGTCACAGTGCCCTCATGAGGCACGCCACGGTACATGCGCTTAAACCGCGTTAAAGCTTTATTCAGAGACATTTTTAGTCAAATATAGTTAATAGTTAATTCATAGTTTTAACTGTTAACTGTATTAACTGTTGGAGTTAACTTTTATTTTATTTTGTACTTTAAAACTTTCATACTCATGGAGTCAAGCTCTAAGCGCTGAACTAGAACGGGATGCAAAACAATACAAATGCCATGATTACGAGCAAATGAAGTAGTAAATAACTAAAAATAATTGTTATCAATAATTGACCAATTAATCAACTATTTTAAGAATAACCCTAAATTTGTAGCTTTTTAATGAAGTTTTGAAGGGACAAATCTGTTTTATTTTACTTTGTATGTATTACACTGGCAAACAAAGATTTTGCTACTGGAAGTAAAACATGTGATTTACATGGAATCGACTGTGTTGAATCCAAATCTGCACTCAGAACTTTCCTAGCATGTACAGATTTTAAGTTATAGGCATAATATTGTTTTATGACAATTTGGTATTTTGATACACGTATTGTTGCACAGCAACACAATAACAGCTGTTTCTCACTAACCAGCAAGCTGTTAACTGAACTCATAAACAAGATGCTCACATCATACCAGCAGACAACATCTGACACTCACAAGCGCAAAAGCAAGTGCCTAAAGCACTTTTGAACAATATATTACACTGCATCACAAATAAATAATTTCTGTCTGCTACTTGGTCTGTTTCATGTGTCCTACAGTAAATCCAGTGTGCTGAATTCAATTCTGAAGGCACATTTTGTCTATCACATCAAGATCTTAAGTTATATATGCCAAAATACTTCACATAAGGAAAATTTGCCTTACAGCTGTGTGATGTTTGGAAAATGTATTTGTTGCAACTAAATTACAGATAGAAGTTCACCTGAGACTTAAATCAAAACAATATGTACTGTACAAAAGTGCATTAGGCACTTGCTTTGGTGCTTGTGTCTGTTGTTTCCCACTGCAGAAAGGAACTAGTTGTTTATCATGTTTTTGTTACAGCGGCCCTGATATCTTGTGTTCATCACAGACATATCTTAATAGAATCTCTCCCCAGTGCAACTGCTGGAACCCTATTGGAATTGTGCAGATTTTTTTTTCTGACTTAAAACGCGTTGTGTAGCAAAAACCGTATGACCTACAGCTTTGAAATTTGGCAGGTAGGTCCCGTACCCCACTCACTACTCAGGAAAAAAAAAATTGCACCACTCTGCCAGTTGGTGCCGCTATAATAAGTTATTTTGCGTTTTGCGTAATAAATTTGCCTTTTGCCTAATAACTTTTCAACCGTAGCTCCGATTCTCAAAAATCTTATACCATCTTACTCCTTCGGTCAAGACTGCATGGACCCCGCAATCACTGCTTGCAATTATAATTATAAACTAATAACTGCAAGCAGTGATTACGGGGGCCATGCAGTTTGCGGCCTTATAAGTTTTTGATGAATCGAAGTGTACCGCCGTTGAAAAATGACACGTTTCATCCTTTTATCTAGGGTGCTACGGTTCAAAACTTATTAGGCAAAACGCAAAATAGCTTATTAAAACGCCACCAACTGGCAGAGTGGTGCAACTTTTTTTTTGGCTGAGTGGGTGGGGTACCAGACCTACCTGCCAAATTTCAAAGCTGTAGCCCCACCAGAGGTGGATTTCTATGACCCTCGGTGTGTGGCTTTGCAGTCCTATGCCAAGCCCACCACATTTATTTGCATATTACAGCCATATGAAGACCTAAATTAAAAATCTGCTTGATAATAATTAAAGAAGAGTGTCTTGGGATTCAAATGATACCAGTTGCATGCAGATTGGACAAAAATCCAGGGACTAGTTCGCAAGAGATGGTTTTGCATATTATACAAACTTGCGAGAAATCCAATATGGCAGAAATATATATGAGGGTGTATAAAGATTCAGTTTGACCCATGGAGTAAGACGGTATATTTTTGAGAATCGGAGCTCTGGTTCAAAAGTTATTAGGCAAAACACAAATTTATTAGGAAAAACGCAAAATAGCTTATTATAGCGCCACCAACTGGCATAGTGGTGCAATTTTTTTTGCCTGAGTAGTGAGAGGGGTACGTATGGAAGCCTGTTTCCGCCATATAAAAAAAAAAAAAGTCAATATAACGAAAAACTTTCTCATTATTTCGACTTAGTATCTCAAAATAACGAGAAACTTTCTCATTATTCGACTTAGTATCTCAATATAACGAGAAACTTTCTCACTATTTCGACTTAGTATCTCAAAATAACGAGAAACTTTCTCATTATTTCGACTTAGTATCTCAGTATAACAAGAAACTTTCTCACTATTTCGACTTAGTATCTCAAAATAACGAAAAACCTTCTCATTATTTCGACTTAGTATCTCAATATAACGAGAAACTTTCTCATTATTTCGACTTAGTATCTCAAAATAATGAGAAACTTTTTCATTATTTCGACTTAGTATCTCAATATAACGAGAAACTTTCTCACTATTTTGACTTAGTATCTGAAAATAACAAAAAACCTTCTCATTATTTCGACTTAGCATCTCAATATAACAAGAAACTTTCTCATTATTTCGACTTAGTATCTCAAAATAACGAAAAACTTTCTCATTATTTCGACTTAGTATCTCAAAATAATGACTTAGTATCTCAAAATAATTACTTAATAACTCGTAATTTCGACTTAGTTATCTCAAAATAATGACTTAGTATCTCAAAATAATTACTTAATATCTCGAAATTTCGACTTCGTATCTGAGAATACCCATGTCACAGTGATGCAACAGTTTCTGCGCAGCAATAAGGATGAGAATGGTACACAGTGTCACTTTCGGCCCAAGTACTGGCAATCAAAGAATTCAATGTTGGTGGTGCACCTTGCGAAGTAAATGCACCCAGTTTTGGATGGACCATTTAGACCAACTGAAAGCAGATGGATATTCTGCTGACAGCTTTATTGACAAATCTCACGCAAACACGACGAGAACGTGCCAAACCCCAACCAAAGCCACAGAGATTGGACCTCCGAAAACCCCACATATAATCAACTTTATTTAATTAGATTATATAAGAATAATCAGAGCAGATAACATTTGACAATGATTACAGTTACATTGTCAATGGTTAAATTATTACATTTTAATTTATTTAAAATCAAAAAACAAAACAATACCTAGTGCTATCTTTGATTCATTTGTATTCAGTGACTATATTACAAAGTAATCACCCCCAACTCAATGCACTGCACACCATATCTGGGAAACATTTGAAGTTGCCAATGAATATCAACAGGTGACATTATTTAACAAATACATTTGTTTTAATTTGGATTTTCATTTAGGCATATGTCGTGAAATATTATGTTGCATACAGACATAAGCAAATGAAAAGGTCTGCAAGGCTTTTTAAATATGGAAAATTATTTAATATAGAAAAACAGTGTCAGAATAACAGTTAATAGGTCTGTTAGCATCATTAACAGAATGAATGAACAATTGCTGTTACAGGTGAGGGGCATGTTGTTAAAGTTATTTGATAAAACATTAATCGATTCTACCTCATAGTTGGTATTACTTTGTGTTGCCTTCTATAGTTAGTTATTAGAGTTAAAGTTCATATTAATGGTAGATATTAATCAATAAAGAATCCATGTAAAAGCTCGTTATGCTTAACATAATTTAAAGGCAAGATATCGCCAGCAGCTCTAGGCCTACTTCCCGCGGCTATACCCACACGATTTTGATTTAAATCCGTTAATTTCAGTCGTTTGGAAATGCTTCCGATGTCCATGCTTAAGTTAAAAACATGGGACGTCTGGTCGGTCAACGACAGAGTGCATGCGAAACAACGCATTTAACAACGCATTTAACACTTTTTTAGTATATTTTGTCAGGTAGATTCACAACACCTTACACATAGCTCACGCTCAGTACTCCAAATCCATGCTGAATTACATCTCTTCCGGGAAAGCTGATTAACCCACGTGACTGCGAGTTTCTCAATATTTTGAGATAACTAAGTTATTATTTCGAGATATTAAGTCAACATTTCGAGATATTAAGTCATTATTCTGAGATAACTAAGTCGAAATTACGAGTTATTAAATCATTATTTTGAGATATCAAGTCGAAAATATTAGATATGAAGTCATTATTTTGAGATACTAAGTCGAAATAATGAGAAAGTATCTCGTTATATTGAGATACCAAGTCGAAATTATGAGAAAGTTTCTCGTTATATTGACATTCACATTAACGAAATAAGGTCTCTCTACTGCAACTGGTCTTAAATTGTAGCGGTAAGTGATATGTTGTTGCAGAAGCTGATGAAACTTGGCATATTTTGTAAATGCATGTTCTCAGGATAAACCCTTAACGTAATGTTTTTAAATGCAGAAAACTATCTGTTTCGATAATGAGAGTCAGGTACCCAACAAGACAAGAGAATAGATAATATTTAACTGGAGAAAACAGCTTACCTGTTAGTCAATTTGAAGCTCCTGTCAAAAGACAAAGTAAACTTTGTCATCTCTGCTATATACTGTATGAGTATATAGAGAGACGAGATGTCATGGCTCCAGTTTTAAACTAGAAGTAGAATACAAATATAAACTTTAATCTAGAAGTAGAAAGAGAGACAATTAGGTTACAAGTGGTATTCAGCCTACAATTATGGTCTCAGAGTTGTCTTTTACACTGATTGTGCATAAGAGCTATAACAGTTTCAATTTGAAAAAATTCTATGCAGACAGTCTATTAAATAAAACAGTATGATTAACAGTGATTTAGTATGTGCAATTGTGCAAATATCGTATCATCAGTCAGAGAGAAACTACAATCAGTGATATGTACAAGCAGTGTTCAATAGCTGTGCAAATATGGTAGCAGCTGTCATGAGAACTACAATTTCCATCATGTTTCTGTATTAAACTTTATTTAACATCCCCATTGTGTGTAAACAGTTCTTTAAAAAGTAGTTTCTCTGTGGCAGTTTTGCCTGAGAACTCAAAAGGTTTGTGTCATGTCAATTAAACGTCAGTTTCAAGACCCATTATCCTTGAAATTCATTGTACAAATGTAAAAGTCGTTCTGCCCAAATCATAACTTCATTTCCACGATAAAAGTTATCCTACACATTTAGTTTCCCCCTTCTTTTTTAAAGGGGAAAGTTGAAAATTCAAATCTGACCCCAACCCAAATACTCTACCCAGCCCCTTCAAATTAAGCAATAGTGTTTAATCCATTAGCTCAAAATATCTGATGAAAATTAAGAAACCTATTTTTAAAGAGCTCCAAATGTGAAATTAGGAAAATTGTAAACCATCAATTAAGACTCATCCCAGCTGCAACCTCTGCTAATTAAGAGTACTCCATTTTTCACTACATTTTAGCAAGATATTAGCAACCTACTTATTATTACAACACACAAAATTTGGATATGTTTCTCCAAAAAAACACACAAAAATATAAAGCTTCCATTTCCTCCAAATATTTGATCAAATCATCAAATTATTAAAAGTTTCCTTGAAAGTCCTTAAATATACAACTCCAAAGATACTTTTTTGTGAAATTGTGAATGTTTGACTTCAGCCCAAGTCATCCAACCACAAACACACACACAAGTACACAACTATGCTATGCTTGTTCACTCATGGAGCAGTTTATTATCTCTAACTTATGTGTAACTTCTAAGTAAAATGAATTAGCTATAAAAGCTCAGCTCATCTGAAAGAAAGTCTTTACGTAATTATGGTGTTGTTCCATTTCTGTTGTTCTTTCATACCTTGTGAGCCGCACAGTCATAATCATAGTTTTATAACCTATCTATTTAATTCCAAATGATATCCAGTTATGTCACCCCACAAAAGACAAAAGTAGAATTTGACATTTTAATTTCATGAGGACTTCTATAGTACAGGTTGTATCAATTTGTCTGATTTTGTGTCATAACAGGTCCCAGCACCGACAGTATTAGAGCACTACATCCCTTCTCCTCCAGGCTGGGTGAATTCTGCCATGGTGGAACCCTTAATGGAGGAGCTTGCACTTCAGGAGGCTCTTCTGGACGGATCTGAGAGAACCGTAGATGTGACCGACAGTAGTTCCTCGATCTGTGGAAGGATTCCTGACTGTCTCCATCATCATCCTCTTCCCACGGAGCTGGAGCATCGGTTGGTGGAACCCAGTGCTGACTTTCTGATGACCTTCCAGGTGGGCCTGATTGCGGCTTCAGCTTAGCTAACATGCAGAAGCCGGATGAACCTCCACAAAGCTCACTCCTGGAGGAAGACGTGGACGATGTGATTCCCTAACCATACTTTTCCTCCGTCCCTGTTCCAGAGGTGGAGGTGTCAGAGGTTCCTGCCGGATTGTGCAGCTTGAACCATAAGTCGCAGAAGACTGATATGTTCAGGGTAAGTAGGAATGACTTACCCTAGGATTAGGCTGAAAATCATAGTGATCGACTAATAATTGGGGCTATAGTAAAGGAAAAAGCGTTTTGACCACTAGGGGGCTTAGAGGGCACAAATTTCTGGGATATCAGAACAGAGCTGGAGACATCACAGAAATTTGATGTGAGGTCATAATTGAGCTTTTATCATTTACATTAAATTATAGAAAATCATCAAATTCTTATATGAACACTGTTTTAACTGTAGTAACTGTTATTATAGTTATAACTTAACTATTTATTTTTGTGCCAACTTTGGACTTTTACTACGTACATTTTTAGCATGAAAATCTGTACTTTCTACTCCTTACATTTTCAATTCAGGCTCGTTACACTTGTTTGGTTTAATTTAAATGACGTTTAATAGGTCGTTTCGCCATGCATTTTACCTATTCCATATCAATAATGCATCCAGACAACTTGACTGATTGATTGAGGCTAAAAAACGTAGTAAACACGCAAAGAAAAGACAATCCCATTGGTGTATTCGTCATTGCACATGACGCACAACACGATAGTAAACTAAAACCAAGCGGCAACTCGGTGAGAATTCATATGCTGTTTGCGATGGCAGAAAGAAGCTTAAGCTCGACCAAATTCAGTTCATTTCAGTTGAGTTCAGTTCATTTCAGTTGCTTGCACTCTGGACATGGAGTCCAGTCAGTTTTGCCCTAAAATGCTGGTTTAGAGCCTGTACTTTTCACTTTAACTTAAGTAAAGGAGTCTAGTCAGTACTTAAACTTTTAATAGAGTTTTTTTTTTTGTTTAATACATGTATCTATGCTTCTGCTTGAGTGAAGAATGCGCGTACTTTTGAAATCTCTAACACTAACAAGGCTCATGAATTGTCATTCTTGTGATCTCAATTAAATAAATACAATAAAATTATGACCCAGTGAACATATCATGTGTGTCTCCTAGTGTCTCCTGTATGACAAATTGCTGCTTTTCTGTTCCAGCAGTCATTTAAATAATATATTATCACCTTCTTAAAATAATGATCTAAGTCTCTCTCTCTTTTTTTTTTGGCAAAAATGCTTTCTTTGCCTAAATCAGCTCTTCATGATACTGGTCACCTCTGGTAAAATTGCCTGCATCCTCAGTTGAACAGATCATGCGGTCATACTCCTGTTGTATAATGGCTTATGTTTTATTTAGAATAACTCATAGAATAACCACTATTTTAAGAGAGTGACGATATAATATAACATAATATACTATATATTTTCTCTCCTCACACAATAGAACAGGTATCATTGAACACAATGTTATAATGTGCCTTATCTAGATCTATTATTTGACTCGCGTAATGGTTTGTGTATGAATATAGGTGTGGTTGCCTAAGCACAAGGTTAATAAAAAAAATATCACTTATGTTAATCACTTCATGTTCAATAATTTTCATGGAACTGACACCATGAAAAAAATGTCAAACCTTTATTAAATATTTAAGAGGGTGGAGATAAACTTGTTCTATTTTACTGTGGCATTTTCATATTATTTTATTTATGCACACATATTTTATTATTTATACTTTTTATACAATCTATTTCAATAGAGACTACATCAATCTTTGAGTCAAATTATCCATCTCTTACCAACATATACCTGCTTTTTGTCTGTGTCTTTGTTGGTGGTTTTGCTGGTGTACAGTTGAGGTAGTGCTGTAAGTACAACTGCAGCACTTGGTGCTTAAAAGTATTATCTTTAATTAATAAATTCATTACAATTACCATTTATTTTTCAGCTTTGGAGAGTTGAAATAATTTGAGTATCTCTGAGTGGATGGTTACAAGGCAGGATGTAGAATATTATATATTATAAAATATTTTGTAACATATATACTATTAACATATAATATAATATAAATTTTTTCAATAAGTTGAAACAACTGAATAGTGGTATGAACTGTAATGGCCTGAGTGAAAGTGCTTTTATAGAAAAATAAGTTTATGATGGTCTTTGAAGTTATTTGTTGCTGCATTAATACTGGTCAAGTTCAAAACAGTTTTAAATGGTTTGCCAAGTTGAATTGTCATCAAAAAACTGAAATGAGTTTTTACATGCTTACCTGTTAAAGCAGGTGACCAACTAAAACAGACTACCAGCATCTGCTATTCGAGGCTATCTGCTCTCCAGGACTTACCCTAATTCTATTCTTTCATTTAGAAAAGTAAAAAGTGATCAAATATAACTGTACTCTAGTCAAGTGGCTTTATGGTTATTATATAACATCTTCTATAGAGAGAAGTTGTATTGCCAGTTTTACAATATCAGCTTTACCTTATCAGATGCTGGTCTTGCCAAACGGTCTGGATCTTTTTCCTGATACCATTCATTGGAATCTGTGGCTTTCTTTTCATGGCTTGATTTCTTTGCAGAATGAATCGTATCAAATAGGATTTTAAAAATGATAAAAAGAACATTACTGAATGTTATCTGTACACACCCTTCTGCTACACAGTATTTAAATCAGCCAGCAAATCTGATGTTACTCTCACACTGACTGACTTGCAGATCTGACCACCACAACTAGTGAGTGCCATTCTTATTTTATTTTACCTAACTTTTCAGTTTTACAATGTGGGCTTTGTTGAACTAGATGTTTATCTACATTGAAACAGAATGTAAAACTGATTTCAATTTTTGTCAATTAACAGGTAACAATGAAGAAAATGTTTGAACAAATCCTGGGCATCTTGTTGGGTATTCTGTGAGTAGCGCAAAACTATTACATGTGCTTTAAGTAAAAATACCACCAGAACAATAATTAATAAATTATTTAATAATTAATTAATATTTATTGCATATTTTTACTCATGCCTGCAGTAACTACAATTACATACAGTCAAGCTATCTTTTTTTAGTTTGGCCATTTTTTGTCCCACACATAATAGCACTGCTTTTGCACCTTTAATGTGGCCTTTTATCTTGAGTTGCTGACATGTTTGACTTAGATTTTGCGTTCGACACAGTTTATATAAAAGATAAGCTGACTTCAGTCAAGGACAAGGTGGCTCGATTCTCAGTGCAGTTACTTAATCCAAATTGAACCATTCAACAATGTGTCAATGACTCCATTTCTCTCTTCTTTCAGACTCCTTCAAGGAAAAATCGACGACAGAGTCAGGGTCAGGTCTTTTAATCTATGGGGGAAAGCCTCCAGCTCCCTGCATCTTAAGCAACATTATTGGATGGGCAACCTGATGACAGCACAACCCTTTCTGGCATTACCATCCCGGAACCCACGACACCATGGCTCTTTACGGAGGCCCTGCCGTGGACTGTCAGGCCTGGTCCCTAGAGAACCAGCTGAAAGCTGGCATTCGTTACCTAGATTTCCGTGTGTTTGCTCTCGATAACACGCTTACTTGATGCATGAATCTTTTATGAGTTCTCAACCTTTACCAAAAGTCTCTGATACCATCAATGCCTCTTGCTGAGTATCCAACTGAGACTGTGCTCGCTCTAGCCAAGCCACAACCGATTGACAAGAGTAAGGTGATGGGGCTTGTCCAAACCATTATGCAGTAAATAACAACAACTTCTGGGTAAATCTCATAATCCCAAATCTTGGCGAGGTGGAGAGGCAAGGTGGTCTTTGTGCAGAAGACAGCGACGCTTGCAACCCAATGACAGAAATCATACCTGCGGGGTGACTATGAGGTCACTAACATCAATAACAAAGAGACCGAAATTGTCCAGCACCTCAGCCAAGCTTCTGGGGAGTGTGGTGAAAGTTCTGTGGTCTTGACATACTCCAGCGGAACAGGGATTGGCACATTTGAGGGCATGTTTTTGACGCCAAAGAGGGTGGCGGAAAAGGTCGACCCATGGCTATATCAGCACCTGCAGAATTTGTATTCTAGTGATCCTGCACTCTGCTTCGGAATCATTGCCATGGATTTCCCAGGGTTTGACCTCATACAACAAGTCATCAAGTTTAATGTCCTGCCCATATACGGGTTCTAGGGATAACCCAGGCTTCTTGTAACAAATCGAAAATATGCATGTTATAGTGCTTATGTAGAAAGGCAAACTCAAAATTAGACACATTTTTTTCTGTCAGCACCAATAAGTAATATATTATAGTAAGTTATAACGTGACAGACTGCATTTTCTAGGTTGATTTACAACCTTTTCCTTGTCATCTGTAATTGTAAAGAAGTACTCTTCAAATACAGCATACCGTAAAAATGATTTGTTGCTCTAATTGGGTGTTAAACTTTTTCCTTGGTGACTTCTTCCCATTCAAAGTTGCTGTTCCGAAGTACTGTAAATAAAAGAAACTTCTCAGACAGCATCCTATCCAAAACAAATGTAAAATCATTAGCAATTGTAATTTTTTTTTTTTTACAAAAGACTCAAAAGTTTAAATGAATAAAAATGCTTTTAAGCAAGACTTCTAACTTAACCTTTCATTTTAAACCTGGATCATGAGACAGAGAAAAGAAATTGATAAAACTTGTTGTTGGCGGTGGTGTATTAGGATACTTGCCTCTGGACCATGTGGACAGGTGGGGTCTTTATACTACCTTTCCAGCATTATGTTGACTGGGTCCCTGAGCATGAATTCTAACCCAAGTTGTTTCCAGAGAGGACAAGCAGAAATGGAAGTTTTCTGATCACTGACCTGAGAGCATGAAACGAATGAACATGAACTAGATCAGAGATGGCGATGGTACCAGACCATGGTAGAATTTTAGAAAAAGTAAATAAAAACCTTAAAATGCCCTTTAAATTAAGAGAGTTGCAATAATTTGGTCAGAAAGGTAAGAATAATGCCTTTCAATATCCTTAAATGCCAGAACATCTAGTTTTAGTTTTGTAATCAAATAGTAAGATCATTTAGCGTAAGCAGATCGTAGAAAAAATAAAATTGACCTTATGTTGTGATTCCTTGCAACCAGTAGATGTCGCAGGTCTCCAGCTGTGCTTCCTGATAGTGAGTACCTGATCCGTCCAAAGATGCCAGTTGCTGCCCGATCAGGTCCCACGAACTTGAACGATTGAAACGCTGATGGCAGCGACGCATTTGGTAACCACAAAATAAGATTTGGTATATAGCGAACCTTCACACCTTATAGTGTATGTGTGTGTGTGGTTCCGGAGATGTCGTAAAGCGTTTTAGTTGTTCAAAGATAGATATTCGTAGTTTGATACAGATCGATATATATATATATACACACACACACACACACATATACATATATATATATATATATATATATATATAGACAATATATTTATTGTAGGTAGAGGAGGAAAGACGAAATGAGTAAGAAAATGCATTTCTGCCTGGCACTGCTGGCTCCGGCTCCATTGTGTAACTGACGCCACCAACATTAACAGGACGTTTACATTAGAGCCTCTTATTGCGTGTTTTGTTTGGGTGACATGTGTGAAATTACCAAAATCAGAAAGGGATAGAGGGGATAGCCCAACATATGAAACAGAAAAGACCGTTGTCTAATCCATTTTTTATTAAGTAACTGTATTCTAATTACCACCTATTTATTTAGAATACATATTTTGTATGCTAAATACGTAAATGCCGGGTACATGTATTCCGTTACTCCTGAATACTGTATATATATATATATATATATATATATATATATATATATATATATATATATATATATATATATATATATATATAAGACCTGGGACCGATCAAGAGAATATATGGCTGCCTTCAGAGGACGGATGCGTGCGCATGAGCGAACCGCTCAAGAAATATGATGGATCGGGCACTGACAGATAGCCGTGTCACTATGGGCGTCACTGTAGTTCTTTAAAAATATTTGGCGGTAATAATATAAAATAATGATTTTTTGAAAAACAAACAAAACATAGTTGTAACAACAGAAAGAAGCAACGCGCCTGCTGTTCTGTACGTGTGTTGGCTAGCTAAACTGTATTAGAATATTAGAATTGAGTTTTGGAAAGATGACGCGGCAGAAGTAAAGGTTTATGATTAAAAATATGATCTTATATAAACTAACACATTATTAAATGACTTATTTGAGGGAAAGAGCCATAAGACGAGATGAGCTATGTAATATCTGGCTGTTGTTGGAGATAATCAAGCTAGCTAGGCTAACCCAACGTTACTTGCAAGTCCGTAAAACCTATTTTTATTTTTTATGAAGGCAGAACTTGTAGTAGTACAGGAGGAAGACAAGAATGAGGGGTATATGATATAGCCCATTCCCAGCTAGCCTCAGAAATCATGGGACAGAGAGAGTGCTCTTGTGCCAGAAGCATGACATGACAAAAAATGTAACTGAACACAGTTTTATATTATTGCAATCATTTTCTACATTAAATCTATAATGAAGTCTAGTATGAAGACCGAGATTTGCCAATATTTGTCCAATAGGCTAAGAGTGCATTTGGAGAACCACTTTATCTTCACAATATAAAAGTATGCACAGTAATTTGTAAGAGGACGTTTGACCTATGGCATAGCCATCTGTTGTCTTCCTGTGTTCTTTGGTATCAGTTCTTAGGACATAAATGGCTGGACATTTTTTAGCTTATTGGTGACTTGCTGCTTAAAAAAATCTTTCCCTAATTATTTCTGCCTCAATATATATATCGAGAAAACGTAACTCCTGTCTTTATTTTAAGTGCTAGACAACTTCGAAGTTCTTCAACGCCAGGTGGCACCAAAAGGTTAATGACATTTACCACGGAAATTTCGTACTTGGTCAGGCAGCCATTTTAAGAGAGGACATGAACAAATCCAAGATGTAGTCCAAATACTTGAAGGAACAGATTACACAACGGTGATAAATTCTCAACTACAGGGCCTACACTTAAAAATAAGGATGGTTATTGTTGATGATGATTGTAGGTAAATGTATGACATCTTAAAGTTTAATAAATGGATTCTATGATAAAAGAGAAATTATATCATTGATCAAAATATTACTGCACATATGAAGGGATAAAAAGAAAGATAATGAGTTGGGAAAAGATTATGAAAAATCCATTTCATTTCTGTCTCTCTTTCTACTTTCAGATTCTCCGGCCCACTTTTCTCAGCATGCTAATTTGAATTTGACTTGCTGCTTAAGACGTTTCCACAGAAATGAGTCATCTCAAGCATGATAATGAAGCCATAGTGGAAGTGGAAGTAGACTCATATTTTATTATATGATATTGTGTTTAAAAAATCCTCCTTAATTTCTAATCTAGTAGGATGAAATATGGATATACCTCAAACAATCAGTCAAATTAAACCCTATTTTACAAACTAAAACTTCCATAACATTGCTTACTAATATACAGTAATAAAAAGGCCCAATGTATATAAAAAGACAAAAGTGTTCTATTGTTGCATATATCCCTTTGTTAAGTTAGATGTGCAAAATCACAGACATGACAAAAATGTAACTGCACACAGTTTTATATTATTGCAATCATTTTCTACATTAAATCTGTAATGAAGACTAATATGAAGGCCAAGTCTTGCCAATATTTGTCCAATAGGCTGAGCGTGCATTTGGAGTACCACTGTATCTTCACAATATAAAAGTATGCACAGTAATTTGTAAGAAGACTTTTGACCTATGGCATAGCCATCTGTTGTCTTTCTGTGTTCTTTGGTATCAGTTCTTTTTGGGTACATACATGGTTGGACATTTTTAGCTTTTTGGTGACTCTTCATCTGGCTCAAAGGTAAAGTAAATGCATTTCAATATGTTTAGTATCTTTCAGCTTTGTGCTAGGTACTATATATGGACTTCAGTCTCCTTCTTAAATTATGTGGAAGAGGATTGTAATGGTTTGGAGTTTGCTGATGTAGACACTGAATGCTTCATTCCATTTGCCTAGTTTGGGTTCAACAAACTGATATAGGCGTAATCTGTCCTTGGTTGGAATAAACACATCTCAACATTTTTCTCAGTGCTCTATGCAGCCCTTGGTTCGGTTCCTGAAAAATGTAATTGTTTTGAAAATATTTTTAAATCTGCATTTATTTGGATACATTAGAAGCCAACAGTCCTTTTCTGAGTTCTGGTTTAATAAAAATACTCAATACTTTCCCCACAGTAGATAACCTTGAAGTTCTTCAACACCAGATGGCACCAAAAAGGTTAATGACATTTACCACGGAAATTCTCACTTGGTCAGGTGCCATTTTAAGAGAGGACATGAACAAACTAAGATGTAGTCCAAATACTTGAAGGGAACAGATTACACAACGGTGATAAATTCTCAACTACAGGGCCTACACTTAAAAATAAGGATGGTTATTGTTGATGATGATTGTAGGTAAATGTATGACATCTTAAAGCTTAATAAATGTGATTCTATGTATAAAAGAGAAATTATATCATTGTCATCAAAATATTACTGCACATATGAAGGGATAAAAAGAAAGATAATGAGTTGGGAAAAGATTATGAAAAATCCATTTCATTTCTGTCTCTCTTTCTACTTTCAGATTCTCCGGCCCACTTTTCTCAGCATGCTAATTTGAATTTGACTTGCTGCTTAAGACATTTCCACAGAAATGAGTCATCTCAAGCATGATAATGAAGCCATAGTGGAAGTGGAAGTAGACTCATATTTTATTATATGATATTGTGTTAAAAAATCCTCCTTAATTTCTAATCTAGCAGGATGAAATATGGATAAACGCCAGTTAAATTAAACCCTATTTTACAAACTAAAACTTTCAGAACATTGCTTACTTATATACAGTAATAAAAGGCCCAGTACAGTACAGGAGAAAAAACAACTGCCATAACGGCCTCATTTTTTCATTCTTACTCAAGATGGAATTTCTATTACAGGTGGCAGTTTCAAGCGGTCTGATACCAAGGATCAACCTGCTTTTTCCAGACAATGGCGAGATCAGAGTCATTGGTTGTGTACTGCAGGCATGTCTGTGTGTTTTTATGTCATTGTCAGCGCTTGGTTTGTCCTTTCTCTTTCTCTAAACCCAGCTTTAGTGGGATTACTTTCAGACTGAGTCAGAGCGTACCAGGTAGAGTCCCTCATCATCGGCAAACAAAATCTCATCACATGACTTGAATTTAAATAATATTCAAACAATATTTGCTCTGTTTGCAAGTCCCATATTTCTTGATGTCTTCCCTTAATTTGAAATTATTTAAGTCAACAATCAATTAATCTTCCAGCTGAAATGTTAATACAAAACTCTGCATTACTAAAACTGAAGTTTATCTTTTGTTCTGATCTCATGGTTATTATTTTACTTCATAGACAATATTTATTGCTAACTATTAAATTTGCAGTCATCATATTCCTCCCATTCTGTCACTTTATATTGCAATTTTTCTCTGCCACATCTCACTTTACTACATTACATGTTACATATTGTTAACTCCGAAATAGTAATTAATAGTTATTATTATTACTATTATTACTACCAGTAACTAGTATTCAGAAGTTGTTTACATTTGTATTTTATTGTATTGTAATGTTGCTCTGTTCTATTAATGGTCTGTTGTCCATGAAGAATAATAAAGATAAGAATATGATTGTATTTCATGCAGTATTCATTATACATACAGTTCTGTGCAAAGGTCTTGAGCCACCCTTCATTTTCTTATATTTCCCCAGTTAATTAGACAATAGGTACCATGCTTTAATGCAACCTTTCCCTAAAATTAACAACACAAGAAAGATCTTTGGAAGCAAAGTATTAAGAAATAAGAGGCTGCTTAAGATTTTTGTGCAGTACTAGATATACTGAAACTATAAATCTTGAATCCAAATCTAAAGCAGCCAGTACATTGCCTGAACAGTTAACCTATCAACCTTAAGACGTTCAAAAAATAATCTATCACAACAAATAAGTGAATTTAAAAGGTTAATAGTTTCTTTGAGCAGGTAATCCATGGACTATAGTCCATACAGGGTCAATTAAGAATCATTATAGTCATTAGAGAGATTGAATAACTGATCATTATATTATTAGTATTAATAGGGATCATGTATAATTAACAAACTACTGAATTTATTTAGTACATTTGACCAGACTACCAAAATAAGTCCTTAAACTATTCTTCTATGGATTTTCCATGAATTACAGTGTTAATGATCATTGCATCATAATGCAGTTTACTCTTGTGAGTGACACCCCTGGGAGTTGTTTGTTAGTAATGTCAACACCTACAGTGTACACATTACAAAGTGAACTTGTTTGAGTTTCAGCATGGATAAAAGAGATCTTGTTTCTTGTAGCTTTTTGTAATATTAATATGAAATAGATCAAGACCAGATTTTAAATCATAATGTGATGGGATTTCATTAATGATCACACAATACATGAATTACATTTTTTGTACACCTTAATTTACGGTCTATTTACCTTGATATTTCTCTGCAACCACAGAGAAAATGCTGCATTTTTAAAAACTTGATCTCAAATATCACAAAAGTAAAAACGAATAAAAAAAAGAAATAATAAAAGAAAAAGATCTAGAGCTGCTACATATGATGTAAAAAACATGATGCAAAAAATAAAAGGATTTCATAGTTAGCTTTCAGTGCCGCAGTGGGCAATGCGTTACAAAGACACATAACTGAAGATTATTCAGTTTGAGAAGAAAGTATAAATTTTAACCACAAACAAGCTTTTCAAAAAGTGCTGTAAAACTGGAAGAACAAAACAACACTCTGTCCCACCCAAGTGCATGACTATTATGGGCTTAATGGTCTAATAGACCAAGTCTGCAAGTTCTGTATCTTGCTGATGCGATGTGTCATGTTCCTTTAAGAGAAAACCTGCCAAGCCTTCCATGCAAAGACACATTTCTTGTTATTTCCAGCTTTTTGGACCAGGATGTACCTCAAAAGACAAGCTGTTATCTGTGACTACAGCATCAGGACAATGTATGAACGCCTGGTGGCTCTGCCCATTCTCCACTGCGACCAATCATCAGATTAGAATTTATATTCTTTTTTGGGGGACCAAAATGAAATTGTTCCCATATAAACCTGCATTAAATGAGAGACAGGGTAAGCGGCAGCACAATGTATTCCTGCATCCCGACGAAGGCGCCCTGATGCCACGTGATGTTTTTCTGCGTTCCTGAGGTCACCTGATGGGGCCGGACTCAATGTGGGACTGTGTGACCAAATCATGTTCATGGAAGAGTAATTTTGGTCTGATTAAAAGGAACTATTCGCCAGGATAGCAGTTTCATACCAGTTCCAAGATTACACACGGCATAGGCCCAGCGCTGCAGCCCTTTTTAAAAAAAAAAATTGATATCCTTTAGAGACAAAAGACACTATTTTGATCATAATATTTTTGGCCTCATGATTCTGGTGTCCAAATCTTGAAATTGAAAGATTTAGATTTGTCACTGTGGATTCCACAAGCCCTGCTCCCTGGTTCATGATAGCACCAGGATACACAGAAATAACATGATCATGATAAAGAAAATATCCTTTAGCATCAAGGAAAAGTTGCACAGGATTGGATATAGTTCCAGTCCCCTTAGTTTTCTTCTGTGGTTAGTGGTGGAGAAACTTCTGATCAAACTCTGAAACATTCCACACTTGCTCAATTAGATCAAGATTGGAGAGGTTTGGATGATAATTAAACATGTTGACCCCAACCCCACTGAGAGTGCGTTTCGTTCTTGGCTACCCAACAGGGTATTAGGGTGGTAAGGACTCTTTAAATTGAAGTGAGAGATTGATAAGGGTTCAAAACAGATGATTGGTAAGATGTAAACATTGACCCCTGCTGTTTCTGGAACTGTGTGGACTCTTAAATCGCAGTACATTGTGAATTTGACACCAAATTCCCCCAATCTCAGTCCAACAGAGTGATGTGATGGAATAAAATTCTGTCCTTTGGCTGCTCCACATTACAACTTACAGGAAATAAAAGATCTGGAGGCAGCATCCTGGAACATGACACCATCAAATGCCAAAATAAGGTTTGTTTTGGTCATAAACGTAAGAGTCAACACCATATCGATTTCTATATGTCATGAAACAAACAATGGCTACATGCCCCTCGGCTCTCTTCACCTCCCTTACTTTTATTTATTATAATATTTTCACATCAACAAGCCTCTAGCCGTCACTGGTTGGGTATTTTTGTTGAGTTCTTGTAACAATTGTTAGATTTCAACATTTTTGTCTTTTTTGTCATTGTCTTGACTTTTAACAGCATATTTTGAGAATGTCATTCCAAAATCTTTCATTTTAGCTAGATTTAGTCGAAATTTAAACCACTGGTTGTGGTCCAGTTTGTTCTTAACTTGTTTTTTAATTATTCCTTAATTATTGAATTGCAGCAGCTTCTAATTTATAGAAAGCCATGTTTTGATGGTTCTTTGAAGAGCATCTTACCATCAAAACCAACTTTCTATGATCAGACGGTAACAGGAGAATTTTCTACCTGATATTTTTAAAGTGTATGTACTAATTATGACCGGTTTAATCAACCACAGGCACAAAACACTGATTTTTTCATTAGACATACATTTTTATACAAATATAAAAGTAACAATTTATAAACACTTACAAACATTCTATTAATGCAAATATACTGAGTATATACACACAATAGTTGTATGATTGGTCACATTATAATATATAACATGTATGTTATTTATATTCTTATATAGATTATAAAGTGACCAATCATACACCTTTTGGTCTATATAAATAATAATAATGTATAGTTTATTTTAAACTTTATTTTTGTCTGAGAAATATTCATGTTAAAATCATATATTTAAATATATGACTACCAATTCATTCTAATAGTCATATCTTGTGGATGACTGTCATGGGTTTCAGTCTTCTTTCTGACAAATGTATTTATAAACTTGTTTTTGCCACATGTGGTGCAGCTGGAATCAAACCACACATAGAGCACAAATATAGCAACACAAGAGTCTGCAGTCCGAGGACATAATTACAGAGTAAGAAGGGTGTTGCACCCAGTTCTAGAACTAAATCTACTCTTTCATTCAAAGATGTGTCTCTCTATTGCAATAACACAGGCCCTGCATTTAGTGTAGGTTTTCAACATATCAAATATCATTTTTAAATGGACTACTTTACTGTATCCTTACCTCAATCATCTTTCATGCAACAGGGAATCCCTGCTTAAATTATTTATCATTTATCATAATTTGACCATATATCATATTTTTTATCTGCATAGTGTGTAGGACTGACAGGAGGAAACATGTTAATAAAGAATAAAGTTTAGTATTACAACCTTAATCCTATATACAGTATAAAACAGTAAGAAACTAAATAAATCCGTTTCAAACATTTGGCTTCATTCACCAGTTTGTTTTTAAGCTTTGTTATGAGGAAATGTAAGACAGTTAAATAGTATGTTATACAATTGTAAAATTGAAGAAGCAATAAGCTAATGTTTTGCACAAACATGCATGCATTAATTTTGTGTAAAAGTGCTCTTCAGTAACTGAAGTTTTGTACTAGGAACAAAATTAAATAAGAAAACATTGGTGAAGGTCAACATATTTGTGAAAACAGCAGACAAGTTGGTTTTAAGAACTTAAGTGAAAGTAAAGGTGAATGAGGGACATTAAGGGTTCAACAGAATCAGTCCATCCTGACTTTTTCTCCGAATACTCAGCTTTGAATACACTAACCCTAATACAAGGGCAATTGACATATTCTCTCATGGAAAACACTATAAAATCTTGAGAAAACATAAAAGAATATATTGGACATTTATTATAAAGCAAAAAACGCAATTGGTCAATTGGCCAAAGTCATGATGTATTAATGCATGTCATGAATTTGTCTTAAAGTGACACTACAATAAAGTAACAATGCATTAAAGCAAGGCTATAATAAACAAAATCTGCAGGCATGAAAACAAAATGTATTCAAACAAACTGATGGAATATAGGCCAAAACTGTTCACCAATAAAGTGCATTTATTAGGAAGGAGTACATACATTGTCCATTTAGTGTAAGTTTGTAGTAGTTGCAAAGTAGTTATTTTAAATAAGTCAGCAAGTGTAAAACTTCAGTGGGATAGATTTTCCACATGAAAGTAAGTCTGTTTTAAAAGCAAAATAATATTGCAGTACATAAAACTGACTATTTAAGGGACACTTCCCAATGTGGCCAACATTTAATAGATGCTAACAGAGACATGATTAGCTCTTGATTACAGAGAATATTTTTATCACGTCAGGTCTTTTCCCAGCACATACTTCAGCTACTCTGATGCCAGCCCACACCGCAACCATTTATCCCTTATGTACCCTTAAACATACATTGCAAACAAACATTTAAAGAAATTATGTAATTGCTGCATATTTCAGTTACAAACGGTAGGTGTCAATTTCAGCCAATGGCAGATAAAAACCTGTCTGGTATTGTGACAAACCCGCCTTTCATCGGGCAAAAATATTCATATGGAAACAACAACATCTTCTGTCACAACACCCAACATGTTCCTACATGCCTGGGTCGGTTTGGTGAAATGCAATAATCCCAAATCGGATGGAACACGTTGTCATCTAGGACCTTTAAGAATCTGATTGTAAAGCAAGGCCTAACACAACTCGCACCGAGCAGCAAACGAGGGTAGATGTGAAGGATACCAAAGGAAAGAAATTAGAAAAGAAACCTGCTGAGGCTGGCACAAAGAGGTTTGGGTGGTCTTATGCTATAAAATCAGCAGAGAAAAAGCATTTTGTTCAGTTTATTTGTTAAAAATTGTAAAGATATTTTAGAATAAATGCTATTAAGCTAAATAAATTCAATTCCCCAAAACACTCATAGTGTTTCATAGTGATAAAATATGAAAAACTCTTACATCTTTGTTCCAGAAACTTAGTTAGTACCTAAAATGTTGAGTTGAAAAACATTGAGTTAGTTTATCATTATAGTTTTTCGTGAATTAAGGCAGCTGTCTTTTCCTCTCTGTGTGATTTAAAAAAACATGTATTGTCTTTTCTGTATTAAGGTCTACAGCTTAGGACGAATGAACAAAAAGGTAAAACTTCTCGTATTTCTCAAAAAAGTGGAGCTCATCCGAAAAGCTATAACAGTAGGCCATTTCTTTGCAAGAGGTCTTGATGGTATGGACCACACATACAGGGACACTCTCAAACAGGGTCTCAGCAACACCAGAAATTGTGGGCTTCTTCTGGGTCTGGACCAGCTGCTGTATTTGGGCTTTGTCTACAGGCTCGGGGGAAGCACTGTAAGAAACCACCACATTTAGTTTCTCGTCCGATGCAGGCACAGTGAACCTGTTCTTTCCTGTGGAGCACTGGTAGTCCTTCTTGGGTCCAAACAGGCCTGAAGGCGTGTTGAAGATCCGGACAGACCAGCCCACCCAGTCGTACTTTTTCTTGAGGTGTTCAACAATCATGTCAGCAAGTTGCTGGTTGGTCTTGTCCCTGTTGTCCCTCACCAGGCGCTTGATGTCAATCTCCGCCTGGCTCGGGAAACTGTTGATGCAGTCCTCAATGACCACAGTCATTTTCGACTGGACCACCTTCATCTTCTCTGCCCACTCCCGGAGCAGCTCCTCCTCGTCTTCAGAGCCTTTCAGGGCAGAGTGACCCATCAGAGCGATGAGACCGATGCAGAAGAGGTGCTTCAATCTGGCACAGAACTCCTCCACTGCCCTGCGGCTCTTCTGCTCGTAGTTGAGCGTAATCTCCAGCACCGACTCCCCAGAGAAGTTGTCCCCGGTCACAGCACCATAAAGCGTGTGCAGGTTTTTGTCACCTCCGGTCTTGCTGAAGTGCTCCAGAAACAGCTTTTTCTTCACCTCTCTGAATTTTGGCTTGGCATTGAGAATGTCCATGTACTTGCGGAACTGGTTGGTGAGATTCTCCTCCACCGAGAAGTAGGCGGCATCCGCCCCGCTTTTCTTGACCTCCTCATTTATGCGCTGAATCTCTTCAGACACCACCTCAAGACGCTCCCGCACTCGTTGAAACTGTTCCTTCATATATTCTGCCTCCTTGCTCTCCACATTGTCCAGTGCCAGCTTGACAATGGGCGCCGCTATGGAGAAGACCGGGAAGAGATCTCCAGCAATGCTGGCCACCACCTCGGCTCCTTGCTCGAATACCTCCATCACCGTCTCCACAACATTTTTTTTGTCCGCAACAAACTTCTGCAGTGTATCAGCCATCCTTATCGGTCAGCCAAAGGGTGTACCACTGTGCAAAGAAGACACAATGAATGTCTGAGTCAAAACATGTTTTAAATTTTGTAAAATATATTAAGTTAAGTAGAGGTGCTTGGACAAATGTAAGAAAGTAGCAACTACTTACAGAGATATGTTCTTGATTTTGATGTTCTTTAGTATTATAAGGGTTGTGAGGACAGACGGGATCACTAAAAAAAAAAACAGAATGAAAGAGTGAAGGAGGGTGTGTTAATATTGCTACCACTCTGCTATCAGACTACACCAAAAGACACTCCCATGAGCCATGAGGCAACGGTTTCTCAGGAATTCAAGGGAACAACACAGGCCTATAAAAGATGACAGCAACTAAACGTATTCTTGGGTTTAATTTTTCACCACATGACCATTAAATTGGTAAATGATTGTCAGTGTGACTTGTATACATGAAAGATAATTACAATCAACACAATTGCGTTCCAGTAAAGTCTGCAAAATTGTGATGGAATAGCATGCAAATATGTCAAGAAGAAATTTCTCCTCCTAAAAAACACTACACAAAACGCACATGAATTTTGTACAACTATCACTGCACAAATGTATTATTGCTTTTTTTTTTTTTTTTTAATTGCATCATTTCACAATTTAAAAGCAGGATAAAAGTATCTGGAGATACTTGCTCAGGGCCTGAATGATGGTAGTCCTGGAGCTTTGATAAAGTTGAATTTGAAGGCAATTACCACCAATTTTGTTGACGCTAAATAAGTGCAAAATTTAATTTACTACAAATAATATGTACCTAAAAGCACACTTTTCACCATTGTAATTTCATTCTAATTCATAATATATTTCTACTGTGTGTATTGATACCACTTTATAAACCAGTATGAAAGCTCTAATAAGTCATTAGTCACTAAAGAACTATCATGGCAGTGTTATAATACATTTACATGATTTAGCAGTATTGCATTTTGCAAGTACAGTGTAGTTGACTATACTACATTATGTGCAAACACAAAAAAGGCAAACATGACAGACATGTGTTCTTCATTTAGCCCCACACTACAAATGGTACACGCTCAGAAAACCCAAAGCCCATTGTTATTGGGTCCACCTTTGCAGTTCCAGCCTAAACAATAAGGCTATTCTGCATTTGATTATATGATTATTCTTGGTGAGACTTGTCCTTGTCCTTTCATGGTGCTTTACACAGGGTATTACACTAATCATAGCATTACTTTATTAAAGACACTGGTAGTGTAATGGTTAGGGAGTTCGCCCCGTGATCGGAAGGCTGCCGGTTTGAATCCCGAACCTGTAAAGGTACAACTTCGGTACTCATGAACAAGGTACCGTCCCCAAGCACTGGTCCCCGGGCGCTGCCCATGTCTGCTGCCCACTGCTGCTTCATGGATGGATCAAATGCCGAGATCACATTTTGTTGTGGTGCACTGTGTGCTGCGCTGTGTTCATAATGACAAATAATCACTCACTTTCATTAAAATGATCATTATAATAGTTCTCAGTTTTTAAGATTTGCACTGCACATTGCATATTTGAAAAGCAGAAAACAAAAGGGTGCAAAAACTACACTAAATTATTGCAAAAACTATGAATACAAAGATTGAAATGCAGTCATCATTAAGCTCAAAACCCCAACATAATAAAGACAATTGCTATACAGCCTAATAACAGCATTACCACATTCACAAACTTAATAATATTCATCACTAGAAATTTTTCATAATCAAAAATGTTTTTCCCACTTTCTCAACCTTGCCACTGTGGGAGGGGTAAAATGATTAATTTGGTAGTTGGACTTGGTGGGCAGAGGCACATTTTCCAAAGCAACTTGGCTGGTAACCATGGAAACAAGACAAAGAAAACCTAGTCTGTCAGCTCCCCTCAGACAGGAAATCATTTCACCCTCAGTTTCGTGCTCTCGCTCTTTTTCAGCCTCTGACAGGCTACGTGCTGAGCAAATAACGTAACTGATCTTAACGTAAGTAATATCTCATATTAGTTAGTGAGCACCAAAACTCATCTGACATTTGCCAGACTGACTTGATGTTGAAGAAGGATGAATGTGACATATTGATTCACTAATGTCATTTGATGGCTCCATATTGAATTTTTTCTCCCACTGCACTTGTCTCTCCCTTGGTTTACTGCAGCATTTGAGCGCTGAAACTGAAAGATTTACCACAAATGCAGTAAAAGCCTTAGTATTAGTATTCTGTCCACAATGATGCTTGGAAAAGGACTCTTTATAGACGCTTACACTACACACTAGCATGCTTCTTTCCTTATTTCGAGATAATGCAGATGTGTCTATTGAAGAAAATCTACATAATGCTGTCAGCTTTACTATACATGGCATATTCTGTAGCCGACTGACTACATTATACAGTGGAGGAGACGCTTCTGTTTCCTTGTTCTGACGACATTTATAAACAACAAACGTGCCGTTTGTTCGTCAGTTACAGTAAACAGTTACAGTCTGGGAAAGTACTGGCAAAAAGTTAAGAGGCGTTAAGTACAAAATTTCCCAGTTTAACCCATAGCTTTTTGCTTCAAAACCCAACAAAAGTCCGTCTGACGAGGATCAAAACAAGACGAAAAGCTGCAGTCAGACCGCCTTGCTTCGACGCCTCATGAACTTTTAGAACTTTTCAGAACTTTTTTGTCATTTCATTCAATACTGTTAAGTTAGGGTTACAGTCAGGAGTCGACCACAAAGTGACAATGTGAACAGAAGCATTTAGAAGTAACTAATTTACCGAGTTTAGTTTGATTATTTGCTTGTGCGGAAAAGTTGGCCACTTCCTGGTTCACGAAAAGTCCTAACGTCATTATCGAAACTTCACGACGCGTTGACACGGCTAACTGACATTTACCAGTCAATTTTTAGTCCAGTTAATCAATTCGACATCCAAATTAATCTTAAATGTATTTATTTTTAAACGTTTTGTGGCGATAAGACGTATTCAGAGAGACGGAAAGAGAAAGAGAGAAACGCCCTCTCAACTACAAAACTCCTGTCCCGAAAAGGATTGCCAGTAATACTTCTCTCACGTTTTATCTGTTGAAAGATGACGGTGTGTTGTCATTTTAGAAGCTATGAACTCACCTTAAAATCTTCAGAGAACTGAATAAAATAGACCAGTTTAAGCAGTCCAGATCCTTACTTCAGTTTCCTTACTGAAACTGAAGACACACCCTATTATTCAGGGCAAATGTCTTGTTTTAACCGGCAGGTTGAAAAATACCCGGACATTAAAACTTCATGGAGCTGAAAATATGACAATTAAAACTTATATAATATTATTATACATCGAAGTTTCATTTATTAAGTTGGTTTACTATACTTTTAAGACCTCAACTACCTCTTTTTGGCATTTACAGCATAATATTTTATAGGCTTGATGGCATAACAATCATGGAATACAACATGGCCATAAATTGCTAACACATGCCAAGTAGAAAAAAATCCCTTGCATTAAACACTACAGTGCTGAAGTCCAGTTAGTCAATGTAAGTCCATTTGGTCTAAATTATTTTAATTTCAACATTGCCCCAAATGTTGTCTAGAGATGAGCAGTTGTTCCACACTACCATGTTTTGTTTCTTCATTTGATGGAATGTAGATGTGTTTATTCGCAAATATACATAATTCTGAATCTCAAGACATTCATATCAATATCAATACGGTTTATAAGGTAGATTAACATGAGTAATTTTTGTACAGTATACAATGAAGAAGAGGCAAGAAAGGTAACTTTTTCATCAAGCATTTGAAATCAATATGATGAGACTTTTATAAAATCTAAGGCTAAAAATTTGTCAGATTCCATCTGTGACATTTAAATTTTCCTCTTGTCTACTATTCCGAATGGATGCATATGTATGCCCGTTTGTGAATCCCGTAATAGTAGCATTCTGGTTGGAAGTTGTTGGTTTCCTCGATCTTCTTATACCGACTGACAGCGTGGATGATGCAATTGGGAAGATTGTCGCACAAAGACAGGGCCACAGCCTGCATGTTGCCTTTAAGTTTGTGATTCTCTATCTGGTCGTGCAGCTCCTTTTTGTTGAGTGGTTTTGGTTCAGTGCTAAATGACACCACGATTCGGACATTATTAGGTGTCAGCAGATCAAAAAAATTGCCACCTCCACCACTGCCATGGTACTTTTTGCCAGCCAGCCAATTCCAGAAAAAGACGCCACTGTGGTTGAAGACTCTGATGGACCAGAAGACCCAGTCATACTTCTTGGCAAGGGCATCAAGCAGGAATTTAGCGAAGTCTGGGTTGACAGCCGCTGACCTCTCCAGGAGCTGCTGTTGGACGTCCATCTTGGCTTGCTCAGGAAAGTTGTTGATACACTCATCCACCGCCATTTTCATGCGATTTTCCACGTCCTCCATGCGGTCCTGCCACTTCTTTACCATCTCCTGACCGATGGCACCTTCAGTCAGCGCTGCGTGGCCCATTACAGCTATGATACCCATCACAAACAGCTTCTTCAGCCCAGCACAAAATTCCTCCACCGCTCTTCGGCTGCGCTGCTCAGTGGTGACCACTGTGTCCAGCATCGCATCTCCCGATGTGTTCTCCCCTGTGACAGCGTTGTACAAGGCGTCAAGGTTCACGTCTCCATCTGTGTTCTCATAGTGACTGAGGAACTTCTCCTTTTTCTTTTCTTTAAACTTGGGCTTGGCGTTGATGAACTCCTGGAACTTCTCATACTGGCTGATCATCTGAGCTTCGCGGTCAAAGTTCTGCTTATTCATTGATGTCCGCTGCAGCTCCAGGGCTATTTTCTCAATCTCATCCTGGATCCCCTCCAGCTTCTGATTGACCCGTTCGAACTGCTCAGCAAGGTACTTGGCCTCTTTACCCTCAGGGTTGCTCAGTATCTCAGCTGAGGCCACGAAAACAGCCTCTAGAATGGGGTGGAATTGGCCCACGGTTGCTGCCAGGACTTCACAGCCCTGGCCCATGATCTCAACCCCCTTTTCTATCTTGCTCTTGTTCTCCAGAACCCATTCTTCCACCCGATTCATTTTGAATGCTGGGAAAGGGCCCTTATCTTAATCCGTTAAGGGCCAGGTAAAGTGTTCAATCTCTGTAACAGAGGAAGATTAGCCATGTAAAAAAAGCCTCTCAGCCAAGTGATATCCACAATATAAAAATCAATACCCAGAATCAATGCGGTCATCTCTAAGGGTCAAATTTATTTCCCCAACACAAGATCTTTTGAGGTGATGTGAGACCTCAAGGGCAGATCGCTTGGACTCTTAAAAGATTTAGGGCAGTTGAGTGTTACACACTTGTGCGCCAGTGCTGTTGAAATCTGGACTGAGTTACACAGTTTCTCATAGGCCAATGCCAACAAAATGTGGGAAAATAAAATTCTGGACATGTACGGGCATGTTTGAAGTCATAATACACCCCACCCTTTTATTCTAAGGCTCAGGCGAGATCAGGTGTCTACCGACAATGAATAAGAACAAACAGACCAAAAGTTTACCATGGTTCAAAGTAAATATTGGAAGGCAAATAGTAAGTGCATCTCATTATGATGAGGAAAACGATGAAATAATGCGGGGTAGTGAGGGGGGAGAAGGTAATTTATGGTTTTTACACTAGCTAGTATTGAACATCTGTTTTCAACATTGGCTGCTGGGTAATACATTTAAATGTTTGAGCTGTTGAGCATTTCAGGATGTTTCTGGGCAGTGTGATTACACAGGGGAGATGAGCTCACAGAGATATCTCATTTCGCACGACCCTGTTTCTGGCACACCCAGATCTCAGAAAATGTGTAACTACTGCACTTGTTAAATAACGACAGCTACACAGTCAACACCCAAACTATAAAAAAACAACACAAACTAATTAGGGAAAAAAACTGATAATTACGGCAATTTTTTAATGCTATAGCCAACAAAGCACAGCATAAATGCATTTTGACCTGCACATAGGACCAAGGACTTCCTTTTTGATCTAATAATTTGGCTTCTTTTGGATTTATGTGCAATTAAGGAATTCCAATTCCTATACCAAACTGAAGATTTAAAAATTGGAATCTTAAGCATTAAAAATATAACAATCCAGTAAAATAAGTACATATAAATACTCACTTTAAAATGATCCTTAATGATGGTGATTGTTTCAAATCCTCCTTTTAACAATATGAACGATGGGTTTGCAGTGACAAACTCCAGACTGTGTCCAATTTACAGTAACCCAAAGAACAAGTGTTGAAAATCACCCTCTCTTACAAGCAATAAGTCTTTCTTAAAAAAATAGTCCTATCACCCAAACCCCCAATAAAACTGTAGAAAAAGACTGAGCTGTATAAAATTTGGCTTTGATGGTTCTTGTAAGTAGAATCACTTTTTTTCCTTCTGCTGAAAACCACATCCTTAGGTACTTATCCATTTATCACCCCGTGCTAGAGAAAGTCTTATGTCACTCAATATTTGCTTAAGCACAACATCCGGCTTTTTTACATGACTTCTAAACAACCCATTTTCTCCACTGTGTTCCTTTTCTGTCATGAATAGTTAAATTCATCTAGTTCTAAATAGATTTCTTTAACCTTTTCTTTGCCTCTAAAAAAAAGTCAATTTTTGCCCACATTTTCTGAACTCTCTTTAATGTGGTTAGTCTTTTTAAAGAATAATTTGGGAGAATGACAAAAAATAGAATAGAAAAAAAGCCTTACCGTTAGTCGTGAGAATTGTGTGGTGTTCCACTAAGTGCGCAGCTGGACTGAAGAGTAGCAGCCTCTCAGGGTCTGTATGCATATATATAGTCTCTGCCCTCATGGCACTCCCCCTTTGGATAGGCTCCTTCCCCCCCGTCCAGCATTCCAGCGAACCCACTCAGAGACGAATGAGCGAAGGGGCAGGCACCAGCTGGGGATAACGTCCTGTAAACATTCTCCCTACAAAAGTATGAAAGAAAGAAAAAAAATCCACATTTGCTTTGGTCTGGAGAGAGCAGTGCAGTGCGGTCCTCAGTGATGCAAATCTGGGTTTTTTTTTTTGACATACTCAAAAAGAGAAAGCGTGGTAAAAAGTCCAAAAAAGTGTACGTACATTTCTGTAGAGGTATGTGAGCTCTACAGTGAAATGGATTGGCCTCTTGATGCTTGGAAAAGATGCAAATATGTCAGAGGTGTCCATTATAAATCTCTGCTGAACAGAATCTGTCACCTCCCATCTTTAAGCACCAATGTGGCGTTATGAGCGTCAGCGTCGCCTCTAAGCTCTGGTTCTTCATGGTCACTTCCGTCACAGTCCTTGACAATGCAGTGAAAGGCTCTTCTGTTCCTCTCTCCATTCCCGATGCCAGGCAGGCTAACGCTTTTGTGCTGCTTGCTTTCTCTGTGACTAATCACTGTGCTGAAAACACAGCAAAGCCATGGTGGAGGGTGGGCTGTAGCCTCTGAAGCAGAAAAATCTATCCAGGGCCGGCTAATACTAAGGGTGTAGTGATACATCAATCTACATCGATTCAATGATCAGTGAGCCCACAGCATTGATCCAAAATGAAAACATCAATCAGACATCATACATATATTATCACCTCTTTATATTGAACAAGCCTAAGTTTATTTCATAAACTTGTTCTTAAAGAATAAAGACATTTTAAAAGTATAATATCATACAACTCTAGAACAGGCGATTCTTTTCTTATCTCAGAGAAAGGAATCTCATATGAAAAAACACTGGTGAATGTCAGAATCTGTCAAAATTGGATAAAAGGGTATACAATCTGTTCTTAAAAATGGTTGGTGAATGGTGCCCATTGTTTTTCATATATTGTTTGTTTAGCTGAGCTAAGACAAAAGTGATGCTTTATTTGCTTTTTGGAGCTGAGCAAGACGGTAAAATTCTAAGAAAAAATAAGAACACTGTAAATTTACAAAAAAAACCCTCAGATATCCTCTAAGAACTGTAAAGTCATAAATTTGCCAAACCCCCCCCCCCACTCAGCCAGGTAATTTACAATATCAGAAAATATTATCCTATTACATTTGTGCAGTTACCATTTTTTTTATATATCTACAATGGCTCTAATAGGCTGTCGTCTCATATAACATGCATTTGTTTGTTAAAGGCAAAAAATGCTTTGAACCTGGATTTTATAGAGCAGTTCCATCATTGTTCTTAATGAAAGCTGGTAAATAAGAGGGCTATTATTCTAATGGTTTCCAGATGAAAAAGGTGTGTCAGGGAAACCAGCAGGTTGGTGGTTGCGTGTTGCTATTTCCAGTTTTTTCTTTTTCCCCCCTTTAGATTCAATTGCTATTGAGATACTTTAAAATGAGAGAAATCTGCACAATACGATATTAAATAATTTGATAAAACTGAACAAAATAGGTAGCAAAATCCTCATAATGGGCCTCATTCACCATTTTTACATTTATAAGCATATTCATGGAATTTAGCAGATTCCCCTATTCAGAGTGAATGCCATTTCCTAATTTCACAGACAGTTTCCTGAGAGCATCTTGGGGTTAAGAAACCTACTGATTAGTAAAGCCTCATATTTTTGGATATGTTCAGATGTTAAAGTGAAGTCTTGGTCCTTTTTGTGAAAGATTTTTATATTCATTCATTTTTCTAACCACTGAATCCCATTTGCCAACACACCACAAGGCACACACACTCACACAATCACACTCACACTTTATGGGGCCAATCTAGAGTTGACAATTAACCTACAGTGCAGAGGGAGGAAACCGGAGCACCCAGAGGAAACCCACGCGAACACGGGGACAGCATGCAAGCTCCACACAGAAAGGCCCTACGGCGTCCACGGGGTTCGTACCCAGGACCTTCTTGCTGTGAGGCGGCAGCGCTAACCACTGCACCACCGCGCCGCCAGAGTTTTATATATCTTAGAATAAATGTAAAAAGATCCATATCAGCTAAGTCGTTTACTGCTTTTGAGGTGCGGTAAGTGACCTTGGTCTTTTCTTTCCACTTAAAGATGTACGTTGCCACACGATGTCACTTTTGCTCAGAACCAACAGAGTCTTAAATGGATGTGAGGTGAAGAGATTATCAATCGATGTCATGTTTTTGGCTGATGGTGAGCATGAGATTATTTCGTTAGGTTTGGCACGTGCTAATACAGCTTTTTCTTCTTGTATATTTCCCATTTTATTCATGCTGCTTTCTTTCATGAGCAGCTATGGGCCAAGTGGAGCTATGATGAAATTGTGAATTAGCTTCAGGCCTTTTTCACATCCAGTAAACAGGTTTGGCTTATTCTTGGGGCAGATTCTAAGAAAGTTGTTTTCAAGTTGCTCTAAACACTTGGTCCTCTGACAGAAAAAGTGAACGGATCAGTATGGGATTTTTACTTCTGTTTAATGTAAATGATCAAATCTGTAATGAAATACTAAGTTGACAATGAGTCAATGGAAATGACTTGAAGAAGTGATGTTATGCTTACAGTAGTATACAACATAGATCACACACCTGAACAACACCAAATATCCTTTACAAAAACCAGAAACGTTTACGCCATAACCACATTATACAGATTGATAAAAATCATCTCTATGTTTTATTAAATGGATGATTGGCACAGCTTTCAAAGGCAGGCAACAGCTGCTTCCTGAAGACGTTTTGACCTAACGTGGATCTTGGTGAATCAAGGGAAGCTCAGGTCATTAAAAGCACAAGACAGTTTTGGAATAGACAGTTTGATGACAGATCTACAGTTTTTTGCATCCTTTTTTCAAAACAACCCAAAGAAAAGAGGAAATAAAAGTTTCTAATTGCAGTTTGACCTATTACACAGGTTTTGTTTTTAATATGAACACTTTCTCCAAGGTTGTGGGAATATTTAAAATGAATAGGCAAAAAGTTATTATAAATGGTAAAAATACATATTATGAAATTTATGAGCTGCACAAATGACTAACTCTCACTTCATGACAAATTTACACATTTAAAAAAGTCTAGATATATGACATAAGATGATTCTTAATTAATTAACACTACTGTTTGATGATCAATGGTGCACACAGTATGCAGTATGCAATATACAGTTGCATTTCTTATATAATATATATATTTTTTCAGTTTTTCTTCACCATCAAGGCCTTTATTCCCTCTTGAAAATAACTTGGTAAGGAATCAATGTAATCTTTGCAATTACTAAAAACATTACTGCCTTCGGCAGGTACGGCAAAGATGTAGTGATGAGCAAGTTCATAAAAGACTGATATAACGTTTGCTTTCCTGAATGATTGCACACCCTTTGGCAAGTACCAACCTAACATCATTCTGGTTTAAAATTGTTGGTTTGGTCTTTGGCATTCTTTTGCCATCACAGCAAAAAAATAGTTTGCCATTGTGATTGAAGGCATTAATAAACCAGGAAACCCAGAAATACATTTTGGCTAGGACACCAAGTAGAATTTTTGTCAGTTCTAGGTCAACACTTGCCTGCTTCTTCTTAAGATCCTGCTTTCTGTCCTTCTGCTAATGACATGTTTCTCCATATCGCCCATGGTGGTCCTTCCATGCTTTTACAATGTTGTTTCTCTTAAATTCTCATAGCCCCTAAACTTTGTTGTGAATTATAAGATAATAGCAGCTGCCCTTACCTGAATAAAATGAGGTGCTGTCTAGTGTTCCAGCGAATGAGCTAAAGCTTAGCTCATTTCAAGCATCTTTATATATTCACTCACATCTGAAATAGTTTGTTGACAATGTAGTAGGTTTTGGAACACAACATGTCCTCCTAAGAACAATGGCCATAGGTGTTGCAAGCCCTGATAGTCTCTAGACTAAGCTTGGTTACGTTGTCCTACAATAAAAGTTTTACTCAACCAAAAATGAAAAAAGACGAATAGACTTCACATGAAATTGCACATTCAACCAAATAAAATTGTTGATTATGATCTTTATTAAAAGGCTTTATTTAACCTAAACTCCCTACATTAAAGATCTCTGAACATTATCATTCACTTCTCAATGTCCAAATCTCAGAAATATCATGACTGCAATTTTAGACTTTGCACAAGTCAACATGCACATAAACACACAATTGGCCAACATGCAATTGATGTTGATGGAAATATTTATAGTAGTTTTTATTAAAAATGTGTCATTTGTCATCATTTCTACAAATTAGCTTGAAGGTACAAAACCTGACAGGTGTTGAATGGACTAGAATTTGTTTAGACTTTTAAAGAAACAGTCAAATGTCAACTGGTTGTAAATTTTTTCCCCTCAAATTTGTGATTCTAGTTGTAAAATTTTAATATTTCTTTTATTGGCTGTATAAGAAATGTAATTCTATTGATTACTTTGCAGTATCCAATTATTTATTTATTTTTTTCATTATGAATATTATATGATGTCAGAATATAGTGTGTTAATTCTATATGGTGAACTATTTGTAATTGGTTGCAGTTGTGAAATCATACATGTTGTAATCCTGGAACTGTCCAACCTTGTCATGTGAGGGCAAGCCCAACATGAATGATGTGCAATTTCATGGCAAAAGTGTGGGAATTAGCTTCAGGCCTTTTCCATGTCAAATAGACAGCTTTGAACTCTTTGAGAATTAGTTATATTACAACATTACGATCCTGGAACAACTGTGATGTCTCTTGAAGGAAAAAAAATGAAAGTGGTTCGGGGTAATATTATTATTTTTCAAAATGTTCATAGTCATTTCCCAACCTAATATATTCATTTCAGCTTTTTTGAATTAATGATAAAACACATTAAAAACAATATTGGAACAACATAGATACAAAACTGGCATTGGCTTTTTTGGGTTATAACACATTCTTTCAGTTCTGTCAAAATGATATAAAACAGATCCTTTTGGTTTTAAATAGTTTGAACATCATTTCAGCCCTTTTAGATTTATAGTTCTTGGTTTATTCTCTAACAAAGTATAATATGAATTCCAACTTAATCTTTTCCATTAAACACTTCTTCTCTCCCTTCTGAAAATGTTTTCTCACTGAAAGCTATATTGCTTCTGACAATCCCCTGCTGGAACTTAAAACTGTTGCAGAAGCCCAGTTCTTAAGAAACAACTCAAATTCAAACAAGATGAATAATTTCTTACGTCAAAGTGCAATGAATTAGAATGTTTTATTTTGTTAATATTTGGTAATCATTTTGAAATGTGAAGGAAATTTTGTGCTGAAAATGTTATTGATAGTGTTTATTAGCTCTTTGCTTATGTGAATTCATACAAATTTCCCACCACTGAGCTACTTTCAGTTTGTTTCCACTCATCTTTCCACAATATTTAAAACTGTTTGATTTTTAAGGAGGAACAAAACGTAGCCATCACTGCACTGCTATCTAAGGGTTCTGGGAAATTTGCTTTGATTCATCCTGTTAATTTCCCAAATTATTACAGTTCCACTTCTTGCCTTCTTGCCTGTCTTAGTGCACAGTATTTTATGCACAGAAATGTGATCACTTTTCAGCCAGGAAAGCCCTACTTCGTTTCCATTCTTCTAAATGACCTCAAAATCTTTGTCAGTATGCTTTTCCCACCTGTAGAGGCCTTCCGATATTGCTCTCTGTGATTTTGCCAGTTTTGTAACCTTAACCTTGGTGTTAAGGCTTTTGAACCTTCTCATCTTAAAACTGCATTGTTTTCACCTCCATTCTGCAGTCCTGCACTTTCAGTTCTATCTGGTTTCACAGTTCTTATTTGGAAATCTAATAAATATTTATATCATTTATATAATGAGCTTGCATGACTCCTATCCTGTTATCAACCACACTGGTGGCTCATTTCATTCCACACTCCCTACAAATGAATCATTACCTTCTAACCCTTTAATGAAATGTTCCTCTATATTCCCAAGCATCTTTACCCAGACACACCTGAGCTTATGGATTCTACACTTTGCATTTTTCAAAACAGAATTGCACTGTTATCTTTCATTGTTCTTATTTCATTAATTAATTATTTCATTAATGGGAATTTCTCTGTTAGCTGTATCACTATAATTTACTGAACAACATTGATTTTACTCTCTACCTCACCTCATTTTGTTTAATGTCCCCTTGGATTCAAGAGTTACACCTACAGTTATGATATTTCACAGACACTCTTATCCAGAGTGATTTCTTTTTCCTAATTACAGGGACAGTCTCTCTGCAGCAACTTGGGGTTGATTTTACTTAGGCTAACCTCTGCATGTCTTTCCCTCTTCGAGATTAAAAAATACCCATGAAACCTTAACCAATGCAAATTCCCAACTTGATTACAATGCAGAGGCTGATTAAATGTGAAGGCCAGTGCTTTCTGCCCTTAATTAAATGCCAGCTTGTGGTATGTGTGGTGTAGGTCACTACAATTTATTCATGATCATTCATCCTAACCTTGTGCTACATTGTCCTCGGCAGCAGTTAAGTGAAAGCAACACATGAATCACATAATATTAAGGGCTTTTCTTTTTTATTTTTTTCTTCCTTCCATCTTCTTGTCTGAAGGATGTCTCTTGGCAGCTTTATTTGGGTTAAAAGGTTTATGGCAAAGAAAAACAGGAATGTACTGAGCAAAACATTTACCGTTTGTGAATAATTTGCTAAGAATAGTTTACTAAGAATTTAATTTGCAACTATAGTAACCAAATACTGTTTTGTCACAAAGCAGATGTATTCATAATTATACACAGCTTATGCACATCCAATCTTAAACAGTTTTATTTCACGTTTCTAATACAGTATATTGCTAAAATAAATAAGGTAAAGAAATTAATTAAATCTCCATGGAACCACATTGTCAATCTTTTTATAGATATGTTTCCAATTGTGGTAATATTTTGTTCCCCCCCCGCTCTCCCTCGATCTAGCCTCTTGCTAAACTTGCTTCTCTCTGTAGGCTATGTGTGGGTGTGTGCGCATGTGTGTGTGTGACGTTGAATTTTGTTACATTTTACTTTGGGACAGGGTGGGGGTTCACTTCGCTCCACCACCACCACCAGATGTCACTTGTAGGCTACTGTCTATGGGTGCGCTCATTTATTTCTATAACCTTCAGTGATGTACGATTACGACAGTTATTTTATTAATATCACGAGGCACCTGATTGGCTGTGGCCCCGGACTTAAGCCCGGGCAAGCCCCTGCGTTAAAGCGCCTCTGACACACACACACACACACACACACACACATACACACACACACTCTATGTATTTCTATCTTTGTGAGGTCCTTCCATAGACTCTCATAATGACTAAAGTATATAATTTCAGACCTACACCTAATCCTAACCCTAACCTTAACCTCAGTAACCAAAAGCACATCTTTTATCTTTTTTAGTTTCTCAAATAAAACAAGCACATTTTCTATAAAGTCATTTTTCCTCATGGGCACCTCTCAAATGTCCCCACAAAGCCCAAAAAACTGATTAAAGTGACAAAAAGTCCCCACAATGTGATAAATACATGGCCACACACACACACACACACATACACACACACACAAAGTAGGGTGTGGATAAATGGAAGAGCACACTAATAATACAATCCATGCCAAAATCAATATATAGATTAAATTTTTTATATGCTAATGGACCAGACAAATAACTGTATCAGTTAATACTCACAGGCCAGATCCAAAATGTCTAGATGCATAAAACATTTACATCTGTTACACAGGAACAATTTATCATTTAGTCATACTTTACAGACCATTGTCCGCATGCAGCTTTACCCCAAATGCTGCATTGCTTCATATTGTCATTATAACTCTGAGTTGACTCGTTAATGTTTATAAACTTAAATGCATCTGATAAGTTACATTTTGTTAAACTGTATTAGCTGATTGTTAGGCCATTTCTAGACGTTTACTTCCTTATTTATCCTCTCTTTCTTGGTGGCCTTGGGGGCCAAAACAGTTCTAATTAAAAGTCTCTGAAAAGAAATCTCCAATTTGCAGCTTAATTTGAAAACAGTTCATGTTCAGGTCAACTGTATTTACTTCGGCCCCGAGGTGGATATTGTTTTTCCATGATGAACCTTCTCATTTTAACTATTTTAACTGGGATAAGCTATTTAGAATGCCATATTTACACAAATATATAAACTCTCCTAGTCTGTTTGGGAAGCTTGATTTGATTGTTTAGTTGTGCCAGCTAGTGGTGTTTTAGGAGAATGTCTTCCTGTCCAAGCATTAAAATGGCTTTCATGGAAGGGTCTAATGAAAAAAGTGTTTTTGATCATGTCCAATGCCTAAGAAGGCTATTATTGGTATGTGTTGATACCATACTTCCCCAAAATAAGAACAATATTAATTTATTTCACTTTCAAGTCATTATATATGGCCTCAAGCCCACTTATTTTTAGTTACAATTTGTAATGATACAGTACACATTCCAAAACAGTGTATTCATAATCTAAAATCTATTTGGAACTGTAGTTGGTGCCTGATTTTTGTGAGTTTTATTTGTATAAAGAAGGTATATGAGAGAGATAACATTGTGTTGTAACAGGCAGGAGAGGAGGAGTTTGTTATACAACTCTGGACATCTCTCCCCCTATCTCTCGTTCGGTTTAGAGTGAATACAGTGCAAGGGAGGGATTATCTCACCGTGAGAAAGTGTGTGGGTGGGGGTGAGTGACAGAAGAGGAGATATAGAGAGAGAAAAAGAGAGTTAAAGGTGCAGAGAGAGAGAGAGGGACAGAGATTTCTCTGTGCTGACGTGTTCCTTGGAGACAGACAGCGGAAAGACAGGGAAAATGGATTACTGCCGACGGTAAAAGACGCCAACTGCAGCCACCACCGAAGCTGCCTCACTATCGAAACCTTTTAAACCTCACTGCTGGAACCTCCAGTGAAAAAAACACCTCTCAGGCCCTACAGAGCCGATCTATATGTATCTGAGCTGCCGTGTGTCACCGAACAAATGTTTTAAAGCTTTTTATCAGATCAAGCCCACTTAGGAAGCAGCAGGCAGGTCGATGGTCCACTCTGACGGATGGCTAATGTCATTAGGCCTGCCCTGCAATTGGCAGATGCAGCTGAAGCAAAGCATCCTGGGATTGATCGACTTGCCTCAAGCAGCCGATCTTGGTAAAAAAACAAAAAAAAACAAACAATACATATGTTTATGAAATATTGATATTGGCTGATGTCTTTTCCTTCTCACAGAGATGAGAGCAAAGAGTTCTTCTCTTGGAAACATGGTTATAATTTTAGAATCTCTTTCTCTCTCATACCTTCCTTACCCAAGTGTTTAAAAATAGCATGCTGTCAGAATCGTGACGTCGGTAGATGCAACCCACACTCACACAAATAAGCAGTTTTTTCTCCTTTATTCAAGCAATATCTGCTCTTCTAGCGCCATCTGTCACTAGAGAAGGTACAGGCAAGCAGAGTAATGTTATGGTGAGAAAACGGATGAGATCAGGTGGTTGATAAACAGGGTTTGGTTTGTCAGTGACAGTGAGGCCTCAGGAAAGCCTTCATCAGAGATAAGAGCTTTTGCAGATCGATAGCAGGAGCCATTCAACCGCTAATGAATACAACTGTTTTCCATTGGCCAAGCCTTGAGATGCTAGAGGAAGAACAGTTTGAAATGAACCCATGTCCTAATGCAATATGTCTGGCACAGTTTACTCTGAGTCCACTTGCCCAGAAACCACAAATTTTGATTTAGGTAATACAGATAGTTAGGTTCACCACAGGGTGGTGGGCAAGTGGTAGGATTCTTGCATAAAGATCAAAAGGTTGTAGCTTAAAATTCTGCTGTATCCCACTGTCAAAACTACCACCGAGTTGCTCCAGGGAGACTGTTCCTGTAATTAGAAAATTGTAAGACACTCTGGATAAGAGAGGCAGATTAATGTAAGATGTGGTCTGAATTAATGAACAAAAGTTTGGAGGTTTTAAATCCCATTAGAGCCTAAAACCAGCGTTTGTCACTTAAGCAAGATCATCACCCCCAAGTTCTTCCAGGAAGTCTGTCCCTATAATAAGTTAAATGTTAGTTGCTTGGGATAACAGCATAGGCCAAATGCAAAATGTGTTCTGAGGTAGTGACCATAAAATTGGGCTTCGAATCCCACTAAAACTCATCTAAAAATAGTTAAATTATGTGATGGAATGAGACTTCATGTAACACCATCATAGAGAGACAGGAGACTCAAACACTTTGAATGGAATCTTAAAAAGGCCATGACACGGTTTAACAACTTCCTTATTGATCCACAATAGAGCAGCAAGCAAAGCCAGAGGCCGTATTTCTACTTTCTATTCAGGATGATGGATCGCTCCAGAGTTTTTTCCATTTCAGCAATCCTAATGACTGGCTGCTTTAAGCTGAGTTCAGCACTCCAGGCCTTGCTTTCGTCGTAAGCTAAAAGCAAATGGCGGTCCTCCTGCAGGCCGGAAAAATGCTGACTTATGTGTGAGTACCGTAATTTAATTAAACTCGTCTGAGAAGGTGCATGTGTGCCGATTTAACAGCCGTGAACATCAACTGTGGTTTGTTAATCACAGCGTTGTGGAACAATAACAGGAAGAGGGCTGACATTTACACTGTCTGGGGATAAATCTATATGGCAATGACAACTTATTTCTGATATAAGCTATGTGGTCTGAAATCATGTTAATTGAAAGTGCTCAGAAAGCAGGAATAAGTTCAAAAATGAGATCTTTATGGCCTTAATTTATACTCCTCATCCAAGGGAGTAACAGCAGACAACGGGGCATCTGACTCAAAATTGCAAACTCCTTTCATGCCTGACAGGACATTTTTTCTTCTTTCAGGTCTATGTAGGTCAGCTTAAGAAAGCAGTCTTGGGGAGAAGAAATAAGGCCAGTGTTTTTCTGTCCTGCAAACATAATGTTTGCCCAGGTTTTCTAAAGCTCCACTGTCCATTGATTACTATTTACATTTACAACATTTATCTAGAGTAACTTACATTTTTATAATTAAAGGAAAAGGGTCTACCTAGAATAACTTTAGGTTAGGGGCCTTGCTCAAGATTTCAACACCTAAACTTATGGCCACTTACATGGGGTGTCAGTCACTTGGACTATGCCACTATGACATACAGTATTTTACATTCAGCATACACTCTTATTAAGAGTGTCTTCCCAGAGCAACTTGATGTTAATGGCTTTGCTCTGGCTTTGGTGAATTTTTATGGGTCTTATGAGATTTGAACATTCAAAGGTTACTAACTCAGGATTTCCATCACCCAGTCCACATTTAAAAAAATATTTAGCAAAGGGATTTCCTTTTTCCTATGATTAGGAATTATAGGGACACTCCTCATTGAGCAACTTGAGGTTAATGGTCTAGCAGAAGTGTCAAACAGTGACCACATTTTACATTTATTACATTTTACTTATCCCGTGCAACTTACTATTTTCTATTTACAGGGCCAGTCTTCCTGGACACCTTAGTGTTAAGTGGCTTGCACAAGTGCAGTTGGTGGTTTTAGGCTCTAGTGAGATGCAAATCCCTATCTTAAGGTCGTTAACTCAGGACTTCGATGACTAAGATCATATTTTACATTTAGCATATGTCCTTATCTAGAGCAACTATTTTCCTAATTTTACAGACAATCTCTGGAGCAGCTTGGTGTCTTGCTCACCAAACAGTGGGTATAGGCTCTAGTGTAATTCAAAACTCCAGTCTTATGGTCACTCAGGTCATCTGTCATTCAGACCACATTTTAATTTAAGTAAGTGATTATTTGTCATTGTGAACACACCACAGCACAGCACTGCATACAGTGGACCACAACAACATGCGACCTCTGCATTTGACCCATCTGTCAAGAAGCAGTGGCCAGCTTTTGGCAGCGCCCAGGGAGTTCTGCTTGGAGATGGTACCTTGATCATGAGTACCTCAGTGGCGCCTTCACGGTCTGGGACTTGAAGCGGTGAGACTCACTATCCGTTGCACTACCAACTGCCCCGTTTTACAATAAGCATAGGCTCTTATGAAGAGTGACTTCCATTTTCAGAATTAGCTCTAACTCATGTACCAAGCAGTGGTTTTATGCTCTAGTGGAATCTGAACACCTGATCTTAGGGTCTCTAAAACAGGACTTTCAACATTCATTCAACTTGGGGTTAAAGGTCCTACTCACGTGCCAAATTTTAGTTTGCTTTAGGCTCTAGTGCGATTACAACCTCTAATCCTATGATTACCAACTCTGAACGTCAGACACTAAGACCACATTTTACATTTAGCCTACACTCTTATCCAGAGCAACTTCCATGTCGCTAATTAAAGGGGCAGTCTCCCGGAAGCAACGTAGGTTAAGTTCTTGCACAGGGACTCAGTAGTGGTAGTGCTGGAGGTGGGACTTGAACCAACGACCTCATGGTTTATTTCCGGTTGCCCTACCACTTGACCATCACCTCTACATTGGTCATTTAAAGATATACATTCAATAATAATGCAGCATAAATATGACACATTTTTAAGATGTGATGTATGGAATGACACAATGCTTCAACTAATTGTTAGCATGCAGGTTGTGATGTTATCTAAGACAAACACAACATTAATATACTAGTAGTATATAGCATATCTTGTTATCATAGAAGGTACGTGCTGAGAGCAGGGTTTTGTTAGTATTACATGTGAATGGATGAAAAGACAGTCACCTGCAAGCAAATGTTACATTATGCATACAAACAGTAGACAGCGGCCAAAACATTAAGATAAGACTAAGACAAGTGCCTTATGGAAAGTGCTTGTGGAATTCATTCTCCACTACCTCATCAAAAATTCAATTAATGCATAATTTACCTGCCTCAACTAATCTGAATGCGCACACAGGATCAGTTTGTTATGTCTTTCCCAGTAATGGCAGTCTTCGGGAAAGTTCCATACGGCATGGCTCTTCTTATAGTGACTGATAGCGTGAAACACGAACCCGGGTAGCTGTTTCTCCAGAATCTCCACTACAGATTTGGCATCTCCCCTTTTAGCTGGGCCTTCCATCACTTGCTGGATGCTGTCTCTCGGAAGGGGCTGGGGATTTTCACTGTAGGACACGACCACATTCATGTCTTTCACCTGAAACCAGCTCTGTCCCACAACCAGCTGGAAGTTTTTCCCAGCTCGAAAGTTATGGTAGCTGCTTTCCGAGTCATTTATGAGACGGATGGACCACCTGACCCAGTCGTACTTCCTGTCCAGGAAGTGCAGCAGCTCCTTGCAGATGTCCTCAAGACTCCCTCCGGACTTTAGTTCAAGGCTGTCTGTTAACCTCAGGACATCTATGCAAGCCTGCTCAGCGAATGATGCCACACATTCCTTGATGGCAGCCTTCATCTTGTTCTCCACCTCCTGGATTTTCCCACACCATTCAGAAGCCTTCTCTTGTTCTGCCTCGTCCCCTTGAGTGAGGGCACAGTGGCCCAGCAAGGCAATCAGTCCAATGCAGAAAAGCTCCTTCATCCTGACACAGAAGTTCTCAAGAATCCTCCTGTTGCGAGCCACATACTTGACCACGACTTCCAGGATGGACTCTGAGAAAAAACTGTTCCCCATCAAGGCATCATACAGGATGTTGAGGTTCTTCTCACCTGATGTTTTGTTAAAATGATCCAAGAAGAGTTGTGTTTTGACTTTGTGATATTGGGGCTTGGCTTCCAGGATGTCCAGATATTTGCGGAACTGGTTGCGTAGGTTCTCTTCCACAGAAAAATACTGGGAGTCAAGACGCGCTTTCTTAATCTCACAATCAATGTCCTCCAGCTGAGAGGCTAGTATGTCAAGTTTGTTCCTCACGGTTAGGAATTGCTCCTTGACGTAAATCACCTCCTTGCTCTGCACGTTGTCCAGGGCCAATCTAAGTACCGGAGCAGCAGCTTCACATAGCGGGAAGAACTCTCCAACAGCACTAGCCAAAACCTCTGCCCCCTTCTCCAACATCTCCATCATGGCTTCAATAGCCTCCTTCTTCTCTGCCACCACTTTTTCCAGAGGACTGGGCATGGCTGTAAAAGGAACAATGAAGTAGTTACACGTACTATTCCCAGTATTATTGACAGCCACCCTGGAACAACTTGGGTTTAAGGGTATTGTTCAGGGGAACAAGCTCACCAAGGATTTGAAAATTAGAACAATGTAGTTCAGAAAACAACAGCTATAAGGGTGAGACAGTTCGTCAATAAATAATTCTCAGAAAAAATTACTATTATTTTTTGGTTTTGAACAACTGCAGAATTAACTGATTAAGCTGAACCTCCCTATTTTTCAGTATAGGTAGATTATAGGTTTTAGTTCAGGGTGTGCAGGACACTCCAACAGTTTAAAATCAGCATAAATTAGGTATTAAATCATCTATGGGCTCTGCCTGACATGGGCGTTTCTTAACTGAACAGTCAACGAACACAAATTTGTTGCTCCAATCATTAGGATTTTGCTCATTTTTGGGACACAACATTTTGGAGACTATTTTGAAAAGAAAAGAAACAGTTCAGATAGCTTATTTTTGTTTTCATTGTTTTATATACCTTCCTGTTGTCTGCTGCTAATGTTTAATTTTTGTTCTACATTATTATTTTCAGTAGAAAAGGAGCAATTTTAAAAAGACATGTAATATGATATTTGGAGCTCCAATAGCTCTAATAACTCCCCTAGCAGTAACAGAATTATAATGACTATTAATAACTATAATGATGATGATTATAATGGAAATGATTATGATGATCCTGAAGAGTAAAATCATAACAGTTTTTAAGACAGAAAATCATTTTGTCATTTTCTGTCTTGAAAACAGCCATGATTTTAGACTTCAGATGATGATGATGATGATGGTGGTGGTGACGATCATGTCATTATAACGATGTATAAAATTATGACTGTGAGACAAAAATTATTCGAATTATTAATAGATATATGAAATATAATCAACTCACATATTATAACGCTTCGTCTTAACAAACCAATCACAACAACTAATTCATCGGACTTTTATTATTGTGTTTATAGATGTTTTTATGTCAGTTCTAGAACATTGCGTGGCCCCATAGAGGACACACCTTTAAAACCAGTTAAAACAAAAACAAAGCTTGGTACACAGACGTCCTAGAAGGGAAATTAGGGGGGATGTAGGTAGACAACGAGAAAATTCTTTACCTTACCAGGATGAACGCGCAGCTACTCCAAATGCGCCAAAATATTGCGCAAGTTGGTCTATTCGGTCCTGGTGTTGCGCGGCAGAGGGATGAATGATGCATGCGTGTGTGTGTGTGTGTGTGTGTGTGTGTGTGTGTGTGTGTGTGTGTGAGAGAGAGAGAGAGAGAGAGAGAGAGAGAGAGAGAATTTGCGCTCATCAGTATAGCTCCATTTTTGAAGCCCATGGTGCCAAATCGGACTATACCTCACAGCTTAAGTTCATAAGATTATACATTAAGTCTTTTCTAATTATTTTTTAAAGAACTGCTTGGTTCAGAAGCGGCCGTTTTTTTACGAGGCACCTGATGTGCGCACCCTGCGCAGGACCCTCTTTCTCGTGGTGAGTGTTACACAAATGGGCATTTCTTACAATGTTTCTTACAACCTTTTACGTGCTTTTAAAATTATGTGATGGGAAGGGGCTGTCTTGGGTCTTTTGGTTAACATCGAACCGAAAAGTATATATACGCGTTTAAATTTATACGTTATATCTATGAGTGTAAGAGACAGAGAACATACAGCCCATCAATAGACGTGTGTATGTTGCCTTCCTGCTTTTTATCAAAAAAAATTATCCATCTACTTTATAGCCATCCAGTTATTTAAAAAATAATGATAATATGCTGTGTGTGATCAATTTTCATCAGTTATCAATTTCATCGACGGTCTATTATATTGTTGTTCAGCAAAAATGAAGCAATTTGAAAACGAGGGTCTCTTTTATGACCACTTAGATGTTATAAAAATACAATACAATTTTTCGACAAGCCATCTGTCTACGACAATAGACGATTTTTGATGTTGCCTTTTTTGTAATTGTGGAAAAAAATATTTTGACAATGAAGGCATCCTTTGTGATTATTTCGATATTAAAAAAAAATGAATAAATAGATAAATAAATAAATATCCTAGTTGCTTTATTTTTTAGTAATAAATAGATGTTGATGACCCCTTGTTCTTTTTAAGAAACATTGTCTGTTCTGAAAATTAACATAGAAAGGATTAAGACAAAACATAACCCCCTTACTCTTTTTCAGTGCCCCATGCCAATATGGATACCAGACAAAATGTCTGAAAAATGTCAGAGAATGGATGATGCCCACTGAAGATGCTATTCAGCACTCCTGGCTCATTCTAGCAGAGGGCAAAAACAGACCTGCGTTAAAGTCAGCTTTTCTGTTTTTTGACTGAATTTGTTGCAGAGTGCTGAGATTTTCCCGTCTTTGAGAGGCCCATAAACCAGTTTTTCTCCTTTTTCAAGGGAAATGTTCAAAAGGGCTTGAGTCTCAGCCCTGACCTGTGAGACTCCTGGTTGGATGTAATGCTTTAGAAGTTGTTGTTTGATTTCCAGAATTAAGTTATTAGCGTTTAGTAAATGAGGTAAAATCTCCAGTATCAAGCTATTCCACGAGTGTGTTTCATCTCACTTGATTTCCTGCTGACCTCTTGGTCTACAGCCTTGAAATGTCTCCAGTGTTGTCTGGAAAATTCTAACATCTAACAGGAACATCTTGAATTTCATGTTGTCTGACAGCAAAAGTCAAGAGCCATTTAACCAGTTGCCGGAATTTACCAGTTTAGCATGTGATGAACAGGCAAGCACTTGTGACTGGTCGACTATGATTTGTCTGCATGCTAAAATGGATGATACTGTAGATCAGGATGGGAAAGAAGTCCCAGAAGCAACATTTGGTTAAGATTCTGTGACATTTTGTTGTCGGTGGCACAACACTTAATGAACAGTTTTTAGTGCATCAAAAATGTAGGTGCATTATACTGTACAGCAAACTCTTGTTTACCTTTAAGACAAAGGTTAAAAAACGTGACAAAGATTAAAAAACGTATAACATGAAACCATATCACATAATAACATAGACATTTCACATAATAACATGAAATCTGCCATGTATAAATGGCTGCAAAGTAATGGTGAAATGATAGCTACATCGAGTTTTCTCTTGACTTATTCCAGGCTTCATTTCAAAGCGGTGTTGGCTGAAATCGGGCTAAACATTTTGCAGTATTAAACACACTGTTAACCTAGAAGTTTGAAAAAAAAAGGTAGTAAGTTTAGGCTATATTGTACTGCGCATATATTTTTGTTTCATTTTAGTTAGATATGTATTAGAATGTTTATCCAATTAGCTACTGCGCCCGAATATAGCCTATGATGCAGTTATTAGATTATAGTTGTCAGAATATCAAATAAAGGATTTTACCATTGTTTTCTTTCAAGTAAGAAGTCTAGGATCACCATTGCTCATTTTTATGCTTTGTTTATTCAGGTGTAGTGCCCAGTCTGATCAATAGCTTTAAATATCAAATGTTGGAAGTTACCATAGAGCACATAGTGAGATGATCAAAGATTTGTATTCTCCAACTTTTATTTTACGTGCAGATTTAGATGAATGAACAAGGGTTTTACCTCTATGGCTTTGTCTGATATCTTGATGGCACAAAATTCTGCTTGTTGAAGTTAAATAAGTAAAATAAGGTAGATTTGAAGGGGTCGAATATTGCACAGCAAAAGCCCATCATGGGCAAAAACACTTCTGAAGCTCAGAAACACTGGAATTGATTTACGTCTGAACATTTGCTCAGATGAACATCATTTCGCCATAAATCTGTATTAGGTGCAACAAACATTACTGCCCTCTAGTGGCAGATGGATCAATAACAGTCACTGATATTTGAGGCTTATCTTGAATAATTAACTAAAAGTTTATGGCACACAAAGTCTTTAAAAGCAAAACGGGATCCAAATGTCCCTAAATCCTCACCATCAAGTGGCTGAGTTATTGTTTATTGGTACAATATACACTATTGTATATATATATATATATATATATATATATATATATATATATATATATATATATATATATATATATATATATAGTGGTCACTATACACACACACAGCTCGTGTGTATCAGAGAGAATCATTAATCTACCCCTATGTAATTAATTACTGCCTTCCCCTTACCCATCAAATACCTACCTACTCATCCATACATTTTCACTCCCATGCCCATTTAACTACTCTCTTTATCCCTTTCCCACATACCTATTTAATTTCTTACTTAGATCTCTCCATCCCTCCCTCACAACCTACTTATGTCTTTCTTTCAGCAATTTCATACATCCTCCTTCCTTGCTACCCACCACCAAACTACTTACTTACTTACAGATACTTTTTACTTACATCCTCATCCCATCTTTCTTACTAACTTACCTGCTTACTTGCCTACCTACATGTTACATACATCTCTTACTTTCTACCTACTTACTCGGCTACCTATCTACTCAAATATTTTTTCACATCTTTACCTCCCTATCTAATTACTTACCTACTTACCCAGTAATTAGTTACTTCCATCCATCCTACCTACTTACACTATTATTATGAATGTGTAGAAAAATTACATAAATCATGTGTATCACTTTAGTTTACGCATTTTGTGTTAATGTTTAATAAAACTGTGTTGGAAAAAAGTCGGATCTTTACACAGTTGTAAACCTTGATTTTTAAACTGTGCACACAATATGTGCATTTTGTTCACAACATTCAACACAACGTGTAACCGAGGACAGCATGTGTTAATATCATACACATCTTTGTGTTACCTTTCTTGACACTGCTGTCAAAATTGTTAACTGGTAAAAATTAACACAAAAACGTCCCAAAACTCACCCGTTAATGTGTAAGAATGTGTTTTGCCCATCTTTTTCTAAGAATTATGCTTACCTCCTTGACTACAAACCTATGTTCTTATACATTCCTCCTCACACCTAGTGAAATCTAATATATTTTATTACGCCAGTTAAATGCTGTGCTGTAAACAATGGCGTCATCTGGTAGCGTTTGTCAGTAACATCACACATAAAATGCAGGATTCATTGATGTGCATTTTTATCCATTTACCTGGAAATGACATTTGAATAAATATTTGGGATTAATATTACAAAAATCACCGTCATAATACTAGTGTAGATAAAGTAGCAGATTGACAATTTCATTTTTATAACACTTTTTGATTTAAAAAGGTAGTATCATTTCTAATCTGTATTGTTAACAACAGCATACAGTATATATAATGAAATTAAGATTTTTGACATTTTATTGTAAAACCAGACCAAGAATAACTCGTTTTATTGTCTTTATTCAAACATAACCTAAAGACACACATGCAGAAAATGCATTTCTCCCATCATCACAAAACTTTACAGCATTAGCCCCTCACTCACATTGTCTTCAAACTCTATCAGGACTATCGATGCATCTAATTGAACATGCTTTTGTTGGCTGGAGCATTCCTAGTGCATAATGAGTGGATGATTATAAGCATATATGCATTTTCTAGGATTTTGCAAGCCACAGCTGGATGGCTTGAATCCTAAAAGCCTTTTATGTGATTAGTGCACAGATATGAATGAGGAGAAAGCAATGGGTCAATGAAGTTAAGAAAAACATTAGAGATATGGGGGAGGCACTGATGGGTTGGTAGATAAGGCCGGCTTCTAAAGTGAACAAAAAATTAAAGCTAAAAAAACTGGCAAAAATTATATTAATTCCGGTACTGTTAAACAATTGCTGATTACTCAGTTACTTCCAGTCTGCAACTCGCAGGAGAAAAAATAAATTTACATAATTTTGGGTTTATTAATTATCCATTAGACATTTTAATTTTTTGAAATTTCATGTGTGCATATGTTACATAATTTCACAATTTTCTTCCCCATTCAAGAAGCGGAGACAACAAGAATTGTTTAGTGTAAACAACTATCAGTTTTTGAGCAGATTAAGCGAGCATAAGGCTGTAAATAAGAACTGTGTAAATATTACATTTTATCGTTTAACATTTGATGATGAGACCATAAATTGTTTTTATATATGTTTATAACTTCCAAGTAACCATTTGTCAGCATTACTGCAGTGTGTTTAGTGTTAGATAAGGCATAAAATTAAGTATTGTCTTTTTATGTCCAATTGGACATGCACATAGGTTACAAGTAGTGGAATTTTTGTACTCTTTAGTGTGATGGTTAAATAACAAACTGGACAAGCAACTATATATGTATTATATGCTGGCATTAATGTAGTAAATATCAAATTCTATATAGTGTTTAAGTGCATTTTTTAAGTGGCTTAAAATATTAAGATGTTGTGGTAGCTGAAGGACGGCAGCTCTTTAGAGGCCCTCAAATAACCATTAATCTAAAAAATGTGCCACAGGATTTGAAATATGTGCCAACAATGAAAACTGATCTTGAAGCTGGGGTTACCATTTAAAGCATGAGTTTACTTTAGAGCATGGAAGAGAAGCCTGAAACAGGTGCTTGCTCCTGTCTAACAGGAATCTTCCTTTCGTTTGTTTTTTCTAAACTATGATAGAAGAGGAGGACAGCAAAAGGGAGGCAAAGAAATAAAACAAAAAAGACAGTATAAGGGATGTTTAAGGAGTCCCATGATGTGATAAGAAGAAGAGAGGCAAGAGTAGGCCTGGGAGAAAAAAAAAAATCGCTGACACCTTCTCAGGGGCATCCTGCATCCTTCTCCTGCACATTCTCCATCTTTTGACCCTCCTCACCTCAGGCCTCCTCGTCATCACCGATTATGGCAGCGTAGCCCATGAGAGCAATGAGGCCGATGCAGAACAGGTAAGTGAGTCGAGTGCACAGCTGCTCCATCACGCGGCAGTCACCCTGCGAGTGGCTCATGTAGACCTCCAAAATGGGCCTGCTGAAAAGTTTGGGCTTTCCCATCACCCCCTCATAGAGGGTGTGCAGGTTCTGGTCACCCAAGTCGTTGGCATAGCTCTCCTCGAAGTCGTCTTTCTTCCGCTCACGCAGGTCTGGCCGGGCCTCCACCACCTCCATGAACTTGCGGAATTGGTTGCGGAGGTTCTCCTCCACACGGGAGTACTGCCCATCCAGCGTCTCCTTCTTGATCTGCAAGAGTGCGCTCCGGTGTTGCTGGGATATCTGATCAAGTGCCCGGTTGACACTGCTGAACTCCTGCTTCAGCGTCTGGATCTCCTCGTCGTCCACGTGGTGCAGAACCAACTTCAGAAGCGAGCCGGCAACGCCAAAAATGGGGTTGACCACAGTGGCTGCCGATGAGATGGTGGCCACACACTGCAAGACTTTCACCAACCCTTTCTTCAACTTGTCTCGGTCCTCCAAAATCTCAAGGTTGGCCATGCTGAAGTGAGCTCTTCAAAAAAGGTCTATAAGGGGCAAATAAGAATCATTACACAGTCAAACACCTTCAACTAGGAATAATCAAAAAAAGGGGATTGTGAAATGACTATGAGGCAAAAGTCTACTTAGGGTTTCAAACTAATTATGCTTTCAACTCCTCTACAAACATCATAACTGCCATAGCATGTTGTCCATTACTATTTCACCACTTTTGGAGAAATCAGCCTACCAGACTAGTAATTTCATGTTTTCATGAAATTTTGCTCTGCAGAATTTGGCCATTGTTACTGTTGATGCCAGGTTGACATGCTAATGTCTAATCTTTTGTAATGCTTGCAGTGGTTGTAGTCTAACAAAATGCAAAGCACACCAAATTTACATACCCATCAATTCAGAGCACCCCAGTGAAAAAGGAGTGAATTTTTTAGGCTTCAACAAAAGAAATTAGAAGGAATTTGGAAATTTTCACTGTAGATAAATTGATACAGCTGATTGCATGGATTTATACTTTGGCACAAATAGCATTGGAAAGCGACAAGCTGAAAAAAAAGCCCAGAGTACAACTTGGTAAAGGTAAATATTTATTTTTGTGCAAACAAAAATGGTCCACAGTGTAAAAGAAAGAAACTACAAAAAATTCAGCAACAGATTTATGTAAATTAAAAATACATAAATATGACAATGCAACAACTCCTTAAGAGTTTGCAGACAAACTACAGAGAATTTTTAAAGAAGACTCTTAAGTGCTATGCAAAAAGAGCATATATTACATATGAAACGACCTGCACCATATAAAAAACATTTGTATTACCCATAAGTCACTTTGGCCTTGTTGGATTGCATTCTCTATCATAAACTTTTTTTTAGTTTAACTGTTTTAATATCAGCTGTCATCAGTCCTCTTCATTACACTGGTCCAAGAACTCCTGCATTTTGTCTTGGATCTGCAGGACTCTTTCAGCCCAGATTTCCCTGACTTCGTCTTCGTCATCTTCGGTGATGGCTGTGTAGGCCATCAGCGTCATGAGGCCGATATGGAAGAGGTGTGCCAAGTGCGAGCACCTGGCCTCCATCACTTTTCGGTTCTTGTTGCAGTGGTCCAGGTAGACTTTTAGGAGGGGCCTTCCGAAGACTGTATCCTTGCCCATGACACCTCTGTAATACACCTTCAAGCTCAGGTCGCTCTTGTCTCTTTCATAGATCTTGGCAAAGTCCTCCATGAAGCGCTCTCCTTCGTCTGGGTTGACCCTGATCCTGGCCGTCATGGTGTTGAGGGCGGCATACTGGTGCTTGAGGTACTCCTCATACTTGCCGAAGGTCTCGTTAACCTCGTCGATGCGGATCTGCTGCAGTGTCTGCTTGTTCTTGGCTGAGATGCTCTCCAGTTTGGTGTGAATCTGCTGGAAGTCCTTGTCTGCCTCGTGCTCCTCTTCGTCCACTAGCCCCTTCCTCACCACACTGATCAACGAGGTGACAATCCCAAAGAGTGGGTCAATGGACTCGGCGAAGGATGAGAGCTTCTCCATGCAGCCCAGCACCTTGGCTGCTGTCTGTTTAATTTGTTCTTTGTCCGCCATGGATGGATGGCTTTTTTTTGGAAATCTTTGGTCCAGCTGGGTTTCAGTCTCTTGAGATTCTGAAAAGAGGAAAAAAGGTAGTTAATATACGCATTTGTAGACTTTATTTCTGTTCTGCCAATGCTGCCAGAAAGGAATTTTGAGAAATTGTGTTCTCCAAGCTAGACAGCAGCTTGAAAACTCCCAATAACCAAACTAGCATAGCTGGACCCCAGCTATTAGTTAATTTTCATTTCTTTTGATTTTTAAGCAGGTGAATTCTAAAAGAAAACACAATGAGACTCCAGATTGTAGTACAACTATGTAGTGCAGTAGTAACTAGCGTGGAACTTGGCCCTCATTGCGTAAAATGGTAACAATCGAAAATTACTGACTATGTGTAGGCTATTGGTTTTGAGTTTTAGAAGTAAAATATTTCATCCAACAAAAAAAACCCTGTCCCCCATCTCCACCCTCATCCAAAGCCGCAGGTTGCTGTCCAGTTCTGAAACTACAGACCAAAAAGAAAATATGCTGTGTACCTTTAAGGTTTGAGTCTCATATTAGCATTATGGGCCCATTTCTCCAGGCACACACTAGCCACACTGGACTCGATCTTCAGCAGCAAAATCTAAGGATATCCATTTTTTAAAAATTAACATACATCTAAGCTTTAGGAAACCCAGTCCTCCTTAATGCATTATTCAATCTCATATGAGAAGCCTAATAGATACAGTTCAAAACCTGGGCCCAAGTAATGTCAAATTTTGGGAGCAAACATGAGATTGATTAAGATATATTAACTTAAGAGTGGATTCTAGTGCTGTCAACAAAGATGGACATTCATACAACAGACTTTGGGAAATCAGTACCAAAACACATTAGCAGATTAGCAGTGTCCTCCTACCCAGTGTATACCCATTCAGACTTTCTGTCTCACTCACATTGAGAAAATCAACATCTTTAGACCTTGATCTAAATCTTTGTACACAGAGAAACATCTCTTGAACATTCCAGGGATGCAAAAAGAGGGCAAAGCCACAGCTTTCCCAGGCTAAACTGGTTAGCTAAAGAGGAAAAAAAAAACAACCCCTCCCCCATTCGGTTCACCAAACAGCGCTATTGGAAAATGGCTTCTAGTGAGGGATAACAACTAAAACAGGGAAAAGAGAAAGGGGTGAAAAACATAACATGGTCTTGGCTAAGAATCTTACCTGCTTTCACCGCTGTAGCTGTTCTCGTCCTAATGGTGCTGCTGCCGTTTTTTGAGGCAACCGAGTCACCATTTCAGCGTCAGGCTGGAGCGCCCAGCCCTGCCCCTTTTGCCTCATAAAGGCAGGGTGTAGGAGTGACTCATGTACCAGCAATGCTGATTGGGTTAGTGGAGGAGGAAGGGGAGTAGAGACGGGAGGGGGCAAATGCAGTCCTTCCACAATGTTTTTGCAAATGGCTACCGAGACGCTTTGCTGCAGTTAGCTATAAATCAACAATTCTAAAGAAATTTAGCTACTCGATTAAGCTAACGAGGTTTGATTTGAGACAGTACAAGGACAAAAAAAATTCTGGTATGCATGGTATTGGGTGAAGCAGTGTTGAGGTCGAAACTAGAAATTCAAGACAAACTTGACATCTTGAATAGAATGAAAGGAAGGGAGGGAGGAAGGAAGGACGAAAAAACTTGTATGAAGAATAGGCAAAGGGCTGAAAATTAATAACAAGGGATTGTAAAGTGAACAAATGTCACACGGCTGTTGGGCTACAAGTGCTCTCAGCTGCCCACTTCAGAAACAGCTGTGGGCATTACAGACAAAGCTTCTGTCTTTTTTCTTTATTTCAGATTTTCCTGCTTAGCCGACAGCTGATAGCCTGGTTTGACTTGATGGCGGTTTACGAGACAAAAATGAAAAGTATGACTGTCTGGTTTGGCCACAGTGACGCTGATAGTTGTGTGTGTTTGTGTACTTTGTTCGAATGCACTTTGTTTGAATGAATGTAACCCTGAAAAGCTTAGCGTTTTAGCCATTTATGGTCCTTCAATGCGTGGATGTTATTGGGTCACTACTGTCTGAAGATTAGGGAACCATTCATGTCCCCATAACACCATTCAGAACTTTTAATTCAAACTATTCAATAATTTCACTTCATGTATATTTACCTATTTACAAATACATATCTATTCTATACAAATATTTGAGAGGTGAAAAGATAAAAAATATATATTCATATACATCTTGTACATATATAAAACTATCTATATAAAAATACCATTTGTATATGCTTGTCTCACAATATTAACTGTAGTTTCTTGCAAATTACTGCAATTTACCATACTATTTGTACCCAATGTTTTATAGCACCTTACTAGCTGCAATTTCAGGTTTGATGCTAAACTGCATTTTGTTGTGCTTGCACAATGAAACTTTATCTTACATGAGGCCGTCGACACCATCCATGTAGAGGCGTGTGTGCGTGTGTGTGTGTGTGTGTGTGAACTCGTGTTGGATATTATTGTTTACAAAGCTGTTTAGGGTACAATAAGAAAAAGACACCATACATAAGGAAGCTAAACACGTTTTACCAGTGGGTAAGTGGCTTATGCTGACCAATTTTCTTGTACAAATGAGGGGAAAACCTGAGCTGAAATGGGGAGACCTGCAGGCATTTGGTCTTTGCCTAACCAAATATTGTTACGCTATGATCAGCTGCCTCAGAGTCTTTTCATGGAGAAATGTTTTGACACAAGAGACTGGGAAGAACTCATTTTTCATTTTTCCCTGTTTATTCTACTGCCATATTCAATCTACAACAGTTCCTTTGGTTTCAGTTTCACTTCAGGTTTAAGACTGAGAACGACTGCCAACATTCTCTTCCTGTGTTTGAACTAAATAGTGATAGCAGAAAGTTGGGTCTTACATAGTAGTGTTGTCTGGTGAACTTGGCTTCCAAATGCTTCAGGCGAAATGTTACCCTTCAGATGAATTCCTGTGGAACAGAAAGAGAAGAAAATGCTAATATTGAGATTCACAAATAAATAAGACCTTCATAATCCAATTTTGACACAGTGAAGAAATATAAAGACCTGATCAGTCAATAAATGCATCACTAACAATGGCTCTGGCCAAACTCTCAAAAACCACATTAAAATAGGGGGATGATTACAAGAAGAGAAAAGTAAAACAGCAACAGGACAACTCCCACTCATTCTCTACGTTTTCTGTTCTTTTTTAATGAGAAGTGCATGCTGGATATTTACTTAAAGAAGCATGAACGTGGCCATCAAGAAATGAAAGATGGTGGATTTGGATGCAAACATATTAAATATATTACATTTGTGCATTGATTAATTTGAAAATATTTAATAAACAGCAGCAGCATCAGTATGAAATGATACAATAATACAAGTTACTCATAAGAGATCTGATTCTGAAAAAACTTCTCTTACACCAAGTGATTTAAAAATGATTGGTAAACTGTATAAACACGTTAAAACTTACATAAATACATATAGCCAAATGTACCTTTAACCGACCTAATTCTAAACGGTGCATAAAGGAGTTGTTTATGCAGTTCTCATTAAAATTTAACAAGGATTCATATTACTGAAGACACATCCAGTAATGCTTACCAAACCCGGCTGTGTTACTTCAATATGATAAAAGGAATGGATCATGCCATCTCTGAATTTATAAAGTCCAGGTAAACAACAGTAAAACGGTTTGGTGAGATTATATCATAGAATGACCCCTGTTCATGACAAAATTCTATATAAGGAAAACTGCCATGCCTTAGTATTGTTTGCAACTCATCAGAGCTCACAGATTAGTTTATCAGTGAGACTGAGCTGCTTGACAGAGGCCCAAATATGTAGAAAGGACTCAAGGGTCAGTGGAAACAAGACTAATAATAGTAATCTAAAATGGTTTTTTTTAATACTTTAGCTGGTGCAAACCTCATTGGCATCATATTTCCTAACGATCTGAGCTTTGTAGCTTCTCACACACCAAATATGTTCTTAATGAGCCGTGCATTCTGTGGAAAACTCCACCTGTTTACAGTGAATTTGAACTGGCCTGTTCTTTGACGTTTTGAACTAAAGAGTGAACACACCTTGGCTACAAATCACAAGATGACCTCGGCCTGTTCCCTAAATCGACCAGAGGGGGCAGTGACCAACATTTTTGCATTTTTATCTCAAATCAGTCACAAGCCGAATCTAGAGAGAGAGGGAGAGTCTGATTGTGAAGCCACCAAATTTAACCCTTTGCATGCCTGATACTTTTAAGCACTGAACAGTTAAGTTGTACATAAAGGTTTATGGGCATGCCTCCTTTAGAAGCACAACTAGAGCACTGCTTAAATGTGAACAACAAAAAAGAGAAATAGTTTTAGATTTTATATAAATATTTTCTCTGATTAACTTTGTTGAGCTAGTTTGCTATTTAACCAATTTCTTGCCAGAATTAGATTCAGTTTAAGTATACATCATCATTTCGGCCTTAGTTAACATTTTATAAACAAACTTGGATCTTTTTTGGAGTTTCTGAACTCATCTGACCTCCATTATTACTTTTAAATTAAAAAAAGGTTTTGAAGCAATTCTTAGTCTCACTATAACCAGACTCCAAATGTTTAGGCAATATCTGTTTATACTGACCAAAATGGGCAGGCAATTAAAGGGTTAACTGCCTCAAATGAGTCTATTAATAATACTTAATTGATATAAAGTGGAAGCAATATTTCCAGATTACTTTTTTTTTTGACTCACTAACCCTTAAATGGAGTATTGTCACTATTTTTTATATTATGATTTTGATGCTATGCCAGCTAAGCTTTAACCCCTTTGAGGTGGTCAAACTGACAACTCTGTCCTATCCTATTTTTCTGGATACAACATTATTTTTAAAGATAATACCTGCATTAATAAATTTGCTGCCTCAAGTGAATCACCACCAGCCTATGTGGGGTCTTCGTGACAAGAGTCAGTGTCAGCTAATTTTTGTTTACCCTATAATCAACCATTTAGCAGTTAAACCGGCTCCGACCCTGACAACAGTGTCTGACTTTACAACTGAATCCATAACGACAACTGATCTACGAGGGATAGGGCTACACCTCTCTACCCAGAGTCAGTTTAGGCCGGCAATATGGCGTCCTATTGGCAAACAAATCAAAAAATGTGTTTAAATCCAAATCTAAGCCAATTAATTATGTATTTTTTTCCGCTTTTCATCCATCAAAAACACTTTGACACGCTTCAGTGCCGTAGCAACACGGAGCAGGAAGTAAAGCAACTATCACTGCTCTCACTTCACCAAGGAGCGGCCATCTTTAAAGTTCCCAGTCAGCACACACATAGGCAGTTAATTTGTTGGATTTGACTAACAAAACAGAGCTAAAAAGACCAATAGAGGCCATTATTTGCATAGATCTGTTCAGTTGGTATGCTTCTGGTTTCTCAGGTGTCACTTTTCAGTACAGTCTGCTCTCTTTCTTTCCAGAGCACAGTCCTGCTTGGTGGCTATCATTAGCACTTCCCTTTAATGGCTGCCATGAGCTTCAGAAAGACCTGAAAATGGCTCTACACAGCCAGCAAACACAACAATACAATGCTTTCCTGTGTTTTTACAACAATGGTAAGTAGCTCAAAGGGGCCACATCCCCTCTGTAGCAGATCACAATCAACCAGCTGCTTCACCAGCTCAGTTATAGCTCCCCCTAGCAGCCTCTCCCTATTTCCTTGTTTATGCTAAGCACAATGTCCATAATGTCCACTGTACATAGACTGTATCACCTTAAAATCCATCCATTGACCTAGAGTTATGCCCTAGTGCCTCCCAAAACACCCATCCAGCCCATGTTAGGCTCATCATTGGAAAACATAGCCCCTTCTTACCTCTTCAGAGAGCTACCACCCTCTCCAAACTTCCAATCCGACTGCACTTCTTCTTCCCAGCAATCCCTGCAAATGGGACACTTCCATCTTTGCCCTTCATGTAGGGGTGTTCATATTGGACCATATCATTTACTTGGGCTCCAGAAGGCCCCATTGTCTCAAAAAGGGCCCATTAGGCACCAGAGGTGCAAAAGTCTCCACTTGCTCCAAGAAAATGCTGTGTTTTCAGCCCTCTTGTGTACAGCCCCCTCCTCAAGCTACACACATCCTCCCCCAACAACATTCAAATATTTCAGTGTCCCAACAGTCTGAAAGCCCATACAGTGAGCTGGCTGTGACTTTGGAGACAGCTGGAGACGCACAGAGGTTCCAAATAGCTTTTGAGAGGTTGCCAGATGCTGCCACTGTCTCCAAAATGTCAGAATATCTTGGAGGTGGTATTTGGAGATTAAATTGAGAAAATTAAACAGATATAGACCAGAAAAATGAGAGAACAAGAACACGGAAATATAAGGCAGCCTCCAGGAGCGGAGATGACATATGGAGCATAGCACCTCTCCAAGGCTGCAGGTGTATTTTCAAATAAATTAACATAATTTTAAGACAAAAATAATGGCAGCAAAATATTTTTTTAACTACATGGAAATGTATTTACAGCTGGCACATATGGCAGCTTAAATTTTTTAACTGACTCAGTGCAAAGAACTGTTATTTTAGTAATATTAATATTTTAAATTTCACCTATGTTCACTTGGCTTGATTTTATTGCAGCACCATGCTGTTAATTCTTTAAAAGTTAAGATAAAAAAAAAACCCTTACATTATACTAAAAAAGTATACATATTTTTTCATTATAGACAATTCTAAATAGTATTTCATTATGCTCTTATTTAAAAAGAATTACTTTTTTGTTAGAGCTGACATCACAATAGACAGCAGTTGAGCCATATTTAAACCTAGCAAACTTACAAGGACTTCTACCAAAAAATAATGTTAAAAGTAGTATTTATACATTTCAATCAACACGTTTTCTTATCCAATTATTGTCTTGTAGTTACAAATGCATATGGCTACCTGCAAGCGCATTTACATATTTATGTTTAATATTGAATTATAGCATCTCCAGTGGCACTATACAAAGAAACACATTCATACATGTGTATGAAAAGTATACAAAATATAAATATAAAAATATAAAACCTCTGATTTTTTTTTTTTTTGATGAATCAATTAGAAAATAGTGCCAATACTGAACAAAAATTCCATTTGTAGCCTTGAATTCCGACTAGAAAACGTGCGAGTCTGGACATGACGCGTGTCCAGGACGCACCTCGCGTCTAGCCCACACAAAAGCCCTTCAAAACAACTTATAGATAAAACACCACCCTTCTCTATGATATAAGAGTTGATACACACATAAACAAATAACTGAATAATGGAACGCGAGGCGCAGTTAAACGCTTAACTGAACGTGGGATAATAAAAAAGCTGTGATAAGATCATTTTTAAAATGTGCAACATGGATAACAAACCAAAAAAATCATAAACCTCATTCTGCACAACGCATATGGTGTTTTGTAATCACGTCCAACGCTGTACGACACGACATTTTACCCAATAAAGCAAATAAATGGAAGGACTGATGCGCTTACCGCGTCCAAACACGCGTCTGAATGGCAACCGGTGCAGCAGATGGCGCAGCTTTAGCGGTCTCTTCGTGAAATAGAGACCAAAACATTCCCCGAGACACGCAGTAATACCTTAAAGAATATAACAAGAGAGCAAAGGTTTTTTTCAGTGTCAAATATTCTTCTTGCCCTGTCAGTGTAAAGTCCCTGTTTTCGACTGTACAGTACACTTGTGCAATGCCACTTGCGCCATTTTCCAGCCACTGCCATTAAGAGGCAGACAGCGATTACAGACTGTAATCTTCTCCATTCACAATTCCAACTTCAATAACAAAAATATGGCTACAGTATACTGTTCCAGCGCATCACGCAGAACGCAACTTTAATCTCAATTGTACGTTTATGCTTATCTATGTTTTTGTATGTCAAAATCTTTACCCAGCATTTAATTGTATTTAGCATGTAATGACATGCACTCGACTGTCAGTAAATGTGTCCATATAATAAAAAATCTATTAGCACACAATAATATTGTTGATAAATGTTGTACATTGTGTTTTTTAATCAAGCTGTTATTTGGTAAATGCATTTGTCTTTCAGTAATAAACTGTGAATCACATGCACTCTTTTGACTTTATTTACTTAGATCTTTATTATATAAGACAGACAGAATATAACAGAACTTTATTTAAGAACATACCAACAGTATGTTATAGCGAAAGGTACTTTAACCATGAATGCACTAGCTGTTGTACTCTGTAGTTAAATGATATCTAAATTTTCTTTGTCTGGATTCTAACAAAAGCTATTTTCAAGTCATTTCCTATCAGCAGGGCTATTATTCAATAGCAAAGAATTTGCAAAGCTCCTTTTTCAATAGCAAAGTTTCTGAAAAAATATCATATATAAAGTCTTCAAAGACTTGTTAAAACATTACATGGTGATTAGATTCCACGCTGCATTGAAGTGAGAGTTTTGTAAAAGGAGGGAGTTGTTAGTGTAATGGTTAGGGAGTTGATCCCCTGATCTGAGGGATGCCAGTTCAAGTCCAGGACCGCTAAGAATATCCCTGTGGTACTCATGAGCAAGGTCCCCAGCTCTTTCATAGGACGGATCAAGTGCAGAGGTCACGTTTCATTGTGGTGCGTTCACCTTGACATTCAGTCAGTCACTCAACTGAAAAAAAAGGATGCTGAATCCTTTGGTTAAGAAAGAAGCTGCACCTTCTCCAAAATGTAATGACTACTGGATATGATCTTTAAATATTTGTGTAGCTCCTATCTTCTGACTCTGTTTATACCTGTATACAGGAATATGAGTCAAAGCACAGTGTCTTGATCAGACTTTAATGTGGTGTGTGTTTGTTGGTGAGGGCTGTTTGGGCACACTTCCTGACACAGTGCCAGCTGGTGGCCTCTCTCCATAGGTTACTTGTTAGCTTCTTCATGGGTTCGGACAGAAGCCCAATGCAGATGCTCTACCTGTGCATATTTCTGGTGGGTTAAGCAGCATATTGTAGCAGTTGAGGTGCTACAACAAAGACAGTAATTCTCTACTGAAGTGTTGAAGAGTAGCTAACTACAAGTAGCAATGTTATTAAATTAACTACTTTTTTCAGTATCTTATCAGTAGCAAAGTTACTTTTTTTTCTTAAAATCCAGCCACCACCACCCCTCTTTGGAGGACAACTTTATTTTTAATTACAAGTTTCATTGAGCAAATTCTAGATATACATGCCCTGAGGCATCTTTTGAAAAAGAAGGAGACTGATTGAGGGAAAAACAGAAGTTACTTTTAAACAGCAGTAGCGTTCTCTCTTTAAAAAGACGGTTTCAACCATCGAGACTTCTTATTAGTGTTGAATTAGCAGATTTGGCTAACTGGGTCACAGTGTGCTCTTGGCAGCAGTGAGTAGGAGTTGGAGAATTGCAAGAATCCATGTCCATGTCCATTTAATAACTGGGATATACGCCAAGTTTCCATCCAGTTTTTTGTGACGTTTTGTTATCGACAAACAGAGTATGCGTTAAAAAAATGTGCAAAATTTGCTGTCTCCAGCCTGTTTCCATCCAACTGGCTTTTTATCGATAAAATGGTGTGCGTGATGACATCACATCCCCCCAAAACGAACTGTCGCATAAGTTTTGGTGTATCGCAAAAAAAATCTGCCCTTGAGCTGTTTCCATACATAATTTTGTGTATGTCGCAAATTATCTACCTTTTTTCCACGTGACACCCCCTTCCGCAAAACAAACAAACAAAGAAAAAAATGATGGAGAGATTATTCAGACAGTTTTTTGAAGTTTGCCAGCTTACTGTTATTTCAGTTTCACAAATAATTGGAATTGTACAAAATATCCGAAGACGACAGCAGTTGCTTGTCTGATAGCCATAGAGCTTGAAGAAAGTACCCCAGTGCGACAAAACCCACGGGTATGGGAGAGACCACGGAATAAACCGGAATAAGACCTTCTGGGAGGAGGTGGTGGAGAGTAGAGGGTGACATGAGAGTGAATTTTCAAACCTCTCCCGTCCCACTCCCACAAAAAAATCCCATCCCAATCCCATAAAAACACTGGGGGAAAATCCCGTCCCGTCCCAATCCCATAAGAATGACTCCCATTCCCTCCCACTCCCGTGTTGCTGTCAGTTACAGTAAAAGAAATAGAGTACAGATCACAGCATACCCAACTTAGTTGAATAAAAATCCAAAATGTAATTTATTTTATTGAACTGAAAGTCATTTTAACAATGCATAGTGTGTTTCATGTTGAATTTTATGCAAATCATCCATCCATCCATAAACACACACACACACACATTATATAAACATTATAATTTTCACTGAATTTCTATTACGATGGAGTCCCACTGTTGCTATGCAAGAACAAGAGAGTGTTATTACGATTCCCGGTCCCGCCCACTCCCGCTTACATTTTTTCCAGTCCCGTCCCAATCACGTTATTAATAGTGATTTTGTTTCCCATCCCACGGGATTCTTTTCCGACAAAAAGTGTTTCCAAAGTAGTTTTTGCGACATCTAAAAGTATCGATATAGAAGTTATGCGCTAAAGTTAAACGGAACAACATTATGTCGACATTTACAAAATTTTATCGATAATTAGCATTTTCATCAGCTATATCGGTAAAAAATTTGAAGCGCTAAATATTTTTTCGAAAAAACTCCTTGGATGGAAACCTGGCTATAGTTAGCTACTTTTTTTCTCTGTAGCTTGAAGTGCAGCTAATTACCATACACTGTGTCCACAATTTTTATACAAGTGGGTTTTGGACCATTGGAAAATATGCACAGAAATAGTGATATGGTCAAGAAACCCACTTTGCATAATAATTGTGGACACAGTGTATTAACACAGCAGCTTAGCTATAGGTTAGATACTTTTAATCATAAGTAGCTTGTAGCTTCAGAAGCTTAAAAGTAGCTTCCCTAACACTAGCACTATTCAGCACCTCTAAAATCTACAAAGTGCATTCAATGACATCAAAGTAATCAGTGACTGACAGAAATGTCAAGAAAGCAGTGCAATATGCACACAGTGTAGTGACGTATCATGGCCACATGGTGGCTCCTTTAAAATGATTTATGATCTATAATCATGATATTCACTCTTTATAAAGTTTTATCTCTAATTACAATCAATAGGAGTACTTTAATAATACTTTATTAAAGTACTATTAAAGGTGTCTATCCCCAAGTTCCTCCAGGGACTCATCCTATGCAATGTAATAAGGAAATGGAAGTTCATCTATTTTGTGACAGAAATACAAATGTTTGTGAAATTGTAATTTCTAATGTTTTAAATATGTCCTTCAACAATGCAAAACAAGCAGTGGGGCAAATGTCAAAGGACATGAGGAAGACATGTACATTTAATTTCTCAATTATATTCGATTTAGTAACGCTATATTAACTGAAAATGAAATCTGTACGTATATGTGGTATATGTGGCAGTTTGCACTGAAGATGACAGTCATAGGAGTGCTTTCTTCGTCCTTCTATTCTTGTCTGTACCCTTTGTAAAACCTAAAATCAGCATCCAGATTAAATGTGTGGTGAGGACCAAGACTTTGACTATAAACAGAAAATAATTAACTACACTTTTTAAGAAACCACAAGTATACTTCTTTTTTTTCTTTTGACAATGGCGCCTCCTCACCACCCTGCTCCTCCTCATCGACCGTAGGTTTCACGCTGTTGCAAGCCTCACAACTCAATATAGAGCCAATCTGGAGCTTTGACTGTCCATATCGAGAACGATTTACCGAGATTTCAAAAGGCTTATGAGCGGTGACGCAATGACGACGCTTACGAGACGACGCAATGTTTGAAGCTCCTTTTCGGCCGCTTTTTAGTTGAATTGTCAGCGTTATTTGTTCTTCCTCAAGTTCAGACAGTTTTTCATGATATAAGCCCGCGCTTTTCTGAAGCGCTGCATATAAAACCTAAACGATGCAGCTCTGGACCGGCGTTTTCTTTGCCATTTTACTTGATCCCGAATTAAGGACCAAACAGCGTTACTTTCCGAGGAATCCATCTTTAATTCTTTTTTTTTAATAACACCATATACGTCTTCTTGACAACGCCAGACCCTAAAACACACCAAAATCCACTCCAATATAGACGATTTCAAACAGCTGGTTGACTCTCATTAAATAATCGACTTCTTTAAGTCAGTATCCAAGTCGTTAATTTCCGCCAAAATGTTTAAATATGAATTAAATACGTAAATAAAAGAAGTGTTCTTTTTCAAACGTCCCTCCACACGTTTTTAAAATGACTTTATTTACTTCCCCTGGTCAGCGGGTCACGAGGACTTTCACCGCAGCGCCGTCTAATGGTGAGTCCGCCAAATTCATTTTTCTCATACAGACTCGGTTTGTGGTTTGAATACATGTCACTTTCCATAGTAGAACAAGAAAATATCAATATGTGATTAATAATTTATGGTTAATATTTATATGCAAAACAAAATATATGAAGATTGACTTTCATTCACTCCCATTACTCTTGCACACCTTTTGCCAAGATAGAAAAGCAAAAATACTGTATAGTCTTTCTAATCATAAATCAGACGATAATTTTATGTAACAGCTTTGTGTAATGCATCTTTCTTTCCTTCCTATTTTGTCTCACATGACAAGACAAAATATCTGTAGAACGATGTCTTTCTTCTGTCTTTTTGTTGTTGTTGTTGTTGTTGTTGTTGTTTCTGTTCATTCATTATCTGAACCAATTAATCCCAATCCGGGGACGGGAGCATATCCCAGGACTACAGGCGTGAGGCGGAGACCAATCTTGACAACACACCGCAGGTCACACACACTCACACAAACACACATTTTCACACCTATGGTTCCAATTTAGTGTAAACTATCAGTCTACAGTGCCTGCTTTTGGACTGTGGGAGGAAACCGGAGAACACAGGAACACGGAGAGAGCACACAAACTTCACACAGAAAGGCACGATGGCCGGCCAGCCAGGACATGAAACCCAGAAGCTGCTTGCTACTATAATTAATTGCATATAGAAATAACTGTGTATAGGCGACAGCGCTAACCACTGCACCACCGTCATTTTAAATCACTCAATATTGTAGGGAAATTTTTTCTTTTTACATTGAAGGCTTATGTACTATTAAGGTAACATCAACTTTGCTGATTATGAATTAATTATATATGAGATATTATATTACAGTTGAATATTTATTCGTGGTTAATTTTGATAGATAATATAGAGAATAAAAGTGCTAGTGCATGACAAATCTGGAACAAAATCACTAAATTTATTATTAGAATGAGGTTTATTAAACTAGAATTAAAAAAATTTTTTTTGCATCAGTCAGCAATTAATATATGCCTTGCTAACGACTTAGATGTGAAACATATTGCTGTGGAAGACTAAAATAAATTATTAGATACAATTAAAATGTATTTCCATTATTACAGTTTTTCTTAGTCGCTTTCATGCAATTTCCTCATCAGAAACACCATTCTCACCACTCTTAAAGCAGTTCTCAAAACAGTTCATGCGTTTCTCCCAACACTGAATCAACCGTGCAGAAGCCACTAAAACAATCAAAACCTTGTGCACGCATGTCAGAACATACAACATCAGTCAATCACTTCAACACTGTGACAAATGAATAAAACACTTTCACCAGTGCATTGAGACTTAATCAGCAAATGTTTTAATCTTTTCAGTAAATCCGTACTCAAATCTAATGTAGAGAAAAAAAAAATACAGAATAAAATGTAACACGAAACATTTGTAAATTTACAGATAATTACTATAACTGAGAAAGCATGGCTAAACCTGCACCAAATTACAGACCCCCTGGTTTAGAGCAGGGAGAACATAGATGTGCTGTGAAGTCCTTCAAGGGGCATCCATTCTCTCTTCCCTGTTAAGCCACATCATTGCATCTACGTCACACCTGATATTTTCTCTTCTGAGACAAAGCGGAAAAAATCTTTTGGCATGCCGCACCCAAGCCCGACAAGCCTCAGGTGTCATGTCCCCACAGCCAGCATCCATTGCCTCCAATAATGACATTTGATCATGGGGCCTGCAATCATACACCTTCCACCTCCAAGCAGAGAAGAATTCCTCGATGGGGTTGAGGAATGGTGAATAAGGCGGCAGGAAGACCATCATCATTTGTTGGTGGGTTTCAAACCATTCCCTCACGTGGTTTGAATGGTGAAAATTGTCCCAAATCACAACATAGCATGGCATGTTGGCCCTCACAATTCCCCTAGCATTTTCTGGAATAAGAGCAGTGTAGAGCCCATCCAAAAACTGAAGAAGCCGGTCGGTGTTGCAGGGCCCAATGCTGGCTGCATTGTGAATGACTCCATGTTCAGCAATAGCAGCACACATTGTGATATTGCCCCCCCGCTGGCCTAGGACATCTGCTGTGGCCCTCTGATATCTACTCGGTTGTCTTCCGTGAGCCCTTCTTTGTCCTCTGCATGCTCCTCTCCCTCTTGCCATTCGAGCCTCACGCCCTCTCACAACTTCCTGCTCCATTTTCAGCACTATGCACTGAGCGGAACCTGAGCATCTATATATCTGCTTGTGTGAATGCAATTTAGAGGCATGACATGCACCTGTGATATAAGATTGTGAACATGTGTTTCTCTTTGTTTCAACTGATTCTTATCTGAAAACATGTAATTCTACTTATTTTCAATTGAAGACCAATTTTACTGTTACCACTGACAGTGTGTGATTGGCCTTACTCTTTACTACATACCTGAAAGAAGTTTAAAATGATTTGATTGATGACAGTAATGCATTGCGCCACAGTATCAAAGCGAGTGAGAGACCTGCAATTCTCAGTGATGAATGCATGAACTGTTTTGATGAATTGTCAAAGTCAGATGAGAAATGCTAATTTGTGTGAGAAACTGTGTTCCTGTTTTGAGAACTGCATTAAGAGTGGTGAGAATGGTGTTTCTGATGAGGAAATTGCATGAAAGCGACTGAGAAAAACTGTAATTTTTAGATAGATAGATAGATAGATAGATAGATAGATAGATAGATAGATAGATAGATAGATAGATAGATAGATAGATAGATAGATAGATACTTTATTAATCCCAAGGGAACTTAGCATAGATACTTTATTAATCCCAAGGGAACTTAAGATATCCAATAGTTTGTGTACATAGAAAAACAGAATAAAACAGAGCATGCACAATAAAAGAACAGAACAACATTACAAGAGAGTTGTAGATATCCACCCCTGTGTTGCTCTCTAGTTGTAATGTTTTAGGGCCTGGGAGACAAAAGACTTCCTCAGCCTGTCTGTTCTGTTGAGCAGGAGTGAGACAGCAGTCTGTCACTGAACACACTCCTCAGGTGATTATATTGAGTAGAGGATGACTACCATTGTCTATGATGAACAGTGGTTTGTTAAGGATCCATCTCTCTGCCACTCACACAAGAAAAACCATCTCCATGCCGACCACAGACCCAGCTTTCCGCACCAGCTACTTAGCATCCCTATTTTAATGCTGCTTCCCCAGTGTACCTCAGCAAATCAGTAACATGAATGATTTTAACCATTCATCTCATTTTCATTTTTGGTCTCTACTAGAGTATGAGTATTAAATAAGGATATTTCCATAAAAGCAAAAAAGAACAAATAATTTTTAAAAATGCCATCTTGGACAACAGTGTATTTATGACAAAGCACTTTGCATAAAGTTCTACAGTGACTTTTCACTCCTACACACCTAATTACACATTTTCTAACTTAGGGAGTATGCCCGTTTACACAATGCACCCGTCGTTGAGATTATATTTTTATAAAAGATCTTTACTTTTTCTTGATAAGTCTTATACTTTTTAAAGATCTTCTTAAATTACATTTTCTTTCCTTGTCAAAGTCTAAGTCAAAGTAAACTTTATTGTCATCTCTGCTATATACTGTACAGGTATACAGAGAGACGAGACAACGTGGCTCCAGCTTTCACAGTGCAAACAACAAAGAACAAGGAACAAAGAACAAATAAGGCACATAGAATAAACAATATATAAGTGGAATATAAAATATACACTTTTAACTAGAAAAGGAGTATTAAATATACACTTTAAACTACAAGTAGAAAGAGACACAATTAGGATGCAGTATTCAACCTACAATTATAATTTTGGAATTGTCTTTTACACTGAATTTTATAAAGACAGTCTATTAAATAAAACAGTATCTCAAAAAAAAAGTGACTAACATTCAAGTTGGATCAAGTATGTGCAGATATTGTAACAGGAGTGGAGAACTAGAGTCTGTGCAATACTTTCAATCATTTGTGCAGATACAGTTAGTTAGAAGGTGACCAGTGATATGTACATTTGATGTTCGATAGTTGTTTTGTCCTTTATTTATTATGACTAAATCCTTATATCCATAATCTATTTTTTCTGCATCAGAGTACTGGTAAATTGCATTTCAGTGCACGCTATATAATTTTGGATGTGAACTTAATCTCAAATAGAATCTAGGACTTATTCTCAAATGACAAACAATAGAAGGCAATGTTGCATCATCAGGATTTGTCCTATAGAGGGTGCTCTCTTGCAAGTAAAGGACCTTTGAACTCAGTCCTTTTTTTTGGCAGATTCCCCAGACCTTTAGTACTTACTGAACATGTGTTGATAAAAAATCACATTTAGGCCTGAAAAATAGGCAATGGTTACAGGTTGCATGGCATTTACCCAACACTTTTCCAGAGCAATTTATTTTTCTCTTTTATCTATATGGACAGTTTCCCTGGAGCAATTTGGGATTAAGGATCTTGCTCAGAAGCTCAAAGGTGGAAGAATGGGACTGGACCTAAACCTGAACCTTTAAATAACTGTGAAAGCCATTTGCAGTCACATCAGAGCTGAATTTGAACCAACAACCTCTTGGTTATGTAGGCCACAGTAGTTTTTCTAAAACTCTCAAGAACCTCTGAAGTTATACTTTGGAATCAAATGTCAATTTCTAACAAAAATCAATGCCTAAAACATAATTATGATATACATTTTAAAAAGTATATAAATTACTGACTCAAAATGCATCAAAGTAGACATTTAGAACCTCTAAAGACTCTTGCTCATATTGGTAAATTCTAACCCTAACTTTCACCAGTGTGGGAGTTAATGAATAGTTTTTTTTAAAGTGACCCTTTAATAAGTGGGAAAATGGGTTTGCAGTCGGACCATGATGCTTTTCCCCAGTGCGACTTTGTGTGACAATCATGTCATAGAGGGTGGAAGTGTTCCTTGTTATCAGCTGCAACTCCCAGGTCTGAGGGCTTCATCACTCTTGAGGCTGCTTTGCCAAGTTGTTCGGTGAAGTGACCCGAATTGTAAAGCAAAGTGACGGAGGTGTTGTCGAGTGGGAACAAGGGTTGGTGTGTGTGTTGGTGTGTTCAGGTGTGTATATGTGTGTTGGAGGGGTTTGACTTGTACAATGAGAGTGGACTGAGAGGGTGTCGGCAGGGACACGGCGCGTTGCAGCTGTGCGTGTTCTGGCGTGTATTTGTGTGATTAAGAGAGGAGGAAGGGGGAGGCAGAGAGATGGTCGGACGAAGGGAGGAAAGGTTCAGAAGTGTTGGAGCAGAAAATCTCCCCTCTCCTCTTTCTCTCGCTCCCATTTTTTTTCTCTCCCCCCTTTCCTTTCTCTCCCGCTTTTGCCGGGCCACACGTAAAGCAAAAGCAATTTGTGCGATTTCACAGCTCACTGGCTTCCAAAAAACTCTGACAGCCTTCCACCAAGAGAGAGAGGGAGAGGGAACGAGAGAAAAGAGAAAAAAGAGTGAGGGGCTCATGGATAAACAGATGATACAAGTGCAACATTGCCGAGCACCAACAATCAAAGACCTAAAGAATATTCAGAATGAGAGGAGGTCTAAATCTGTAAATACAATATAATAAGGGAGCTGCAAATAAAGTTATTAGATCTTGTGAGTGCTTTCCATTTAGAAGCTGAATATTCTCATTCAATTTTCAGTTGAAAACTTTTAGTTTGTCCAAACGTATATCATATAGCTTCGGGATGGATGGTATGAACGTTAAATTAATATAGTTTTTTTTCAAACTTTTACCTCGGCTACAATTACTGCAAGGTGAATTATTTTGTGAACTTCTTTCGCTAGACATGACTGTACATTTTTGTACAGATCATGGACACATATGTCATATGAGCAAATGGGTTTAGAGGCTTAGATGCATTTTAAAGAGTTTTGTAAGTTTGTATGTTATGTACTTTTATGAGTTGATTTTTGTTGTAAGTTGACAACCAAAATATAACTTCACAGTTTTAGAAAAAACAAGATTCTGCAATTAAGAAATAGAAGTCACTCTAGATAAGTGCCTCTGCTTAATGCTGTTAATGTGCATTTTGTGGACTTTATGAATGTGACAGGTCCGATCATCAGATTTTGACCCTGTGCAAACCATTACACGCAAGCCAATATCATGTTAAACATTTTTTTGCAACTTTTGAGAATATTGTAATACAGTAAATATGGCACTTTTTTAAGCCATTCATGTTACATTTCATTGCCATTTTACAGACGCTGTTTTCCAAAGAGACTTTTGCTAATTTTAGGAACAGTCTACCAAAAGCAACTTGGGGTTGAGGGTCTTCCTCAGGGTTTTAGACTTATGGTCACCAACACAAGGTTTTAATTCCTCATATGGAAGTGCTACTGTCCTAGTTCTCTGATGTGGTTCCATCAATAGGGTTCCATTTTGGTGGCCCCAATAATAATGGCACACTTGTGGATTTGAGGACCACAAAACTTCTACAGATATTCACAATACCCCAAAACAGACTTGTCCTTGAACCAAAGAACCTGAAATCATTCGATCCTCCATCTGCACACGATATGTAGAGGGTCTTTGTGTTAAGAAGTGTCACTTGAAGTTTTTGTCTTGTGGGATGTCAAAACATCTGGCCGGGCTTTGAAGGTCAACTGGGGGACAGGAAGCCCATTTAATCCGGCCAGCTGTAAACGACGACTGATTTAATCCAGTCGGCCTGCTTCCGCAAAAAACAGTAGCTGACCACCACATCTAATCACTGCGCATTAATGGCATCCCACGTTTGAAGCCGAATTAGGGGAACCTTGGTTAAGTCAAGCTGGGGGCAAAGGTTTCTTTTCTTTTTCTTTCTTTTCTTCCCCCATCACCCCCCACTCTCAACAATTGACCTATCGGAATAGAGTGTAATGCTAAGAGTCACATAAGGCACAAAGCAGAAATATGAACGTTCAAAATAAAAAAGGTAAAACAAGGTCATGCCAGGAACACAAGAGGCATGCCTAAACACCAGCTTTGGGAGCATTATGTGTGGCCCCTCACTTCTCTCACATGACTGAGGAAATGCCATACAGGGGTGAGGGGTCAAGCCAAGGTAGCATCCCTGACTGGCCAACTGGAAAGCGCTGAGTTCAGAGGTCAGGGAGAGGCTGCCTTGTAGGTTGAACTATTTATACAAATCAAATTAACTGCGTGCTGTCTTCTCTGTCCACTGCCAGTCCCTGTTAAATGTGGAAGGAAAAAATAATATCAAAATTCTTGTTTATTTACAGTCTATGTCGGATTTTATTTTTGTGTAGTGAATAGTTTATTAATTTGGACCCTAAAAATGTATATTTTAAAAAGTTAACTTTTATAACATTAGTATACCTTATTTTTTTGCAAATACAAGCCTCAACATTATTAGGGCTTAGTCATTAATGGTGAGCTTGATTAAATGTAGTTGCTGGATATTTCTACCCATTTATCTTGTTTTTGGAATATATTTCTACTTCAAACTAAGCCCAAAACCTATTTGTTTCTCACACTAGATTCATAATAGTGGCTTTTGCATATAATGTTTGCACAAGTGTTTGAAGATGTCATAGTATTTTCACTCTAGTATGGTAATCTTCTGCTGGTGTGAAGTGTAATAGAAGATGGAAGAGAGTGGAGAGTGATTTACGGCCAAATAAATTTTTTGGGCTCCAATGAAGTGTATTTAAAATCGGGGTCATACTTAAGGTCAAAGATGGCAGCCATTAAAAAAAGAGAAGAGAGAGAGAGTGTGTGTTGGGAAATAGTCGCATTCCTATAGGAATGTTAGAGAAGGTATTTTCAAAATTTCTGACATGACATGAAACAAAAATAACTTATATTTCAGCTTACTGAGAGCACAATTGTCAATGTTCATTACTTTATAGTCAGCTGTTGTAGTTATTGATATATAAAGGTCCTTTGGATGTATAGAGTCATTAATTAGAGTAATGCACACTGTAATGGATTCGATAAAATGTTAATTTTAAAACCATGATGACAATTTTCAGGTTTTGCAGTCACAGCATTAAAACTCCTCTCCAGTGACAGAATATTTTGATGAAGCAAGCAGAATAATAGTCCGAAATTTTGGCCTTGGAAGCCACTACCGGATTAGCATATAAAGCATGTTCGCTTACATAAGTTGCAAGCTGTGCTAATGCATGCTAACAGATGCTAATTACTTAGAAACCAGACCATTGTATTGGTTGTACAAATAAAAATCAGCACTCAACCATCTATTGATTACTTGTGTACAGCTGGTTTGCATTTTTCCCTAACAGGTTAGATTTATGGGCTGCCATGACATGACCTGTCTGTGAACCTTTCACATATTTTATTTTTACTGTTAAAAGTGTGCAAACAGGAGTCACGTTCATTTAAGTGGGCACGCCAATGTGAAATTCAGTTTTTATCTAGAAATGCATATTTCTGGTAGTTTGAATTTCACTCAGTTTGGACAAAATTGAAAAAAAAAAAATCAAGAGAGTTTATATTCCATCCAGGCATATACAAAGTACACAGAGAGCTGAACCTTGTGTGACATTTAACATCACAAAAAAGACAAAGTGCAAAGACATGACAAAAGATCACAAAATTTTTTGTGAGATCACAAAAATATCACAAAAAATGGAATGTCACAAAAAATATCACAAAAATGAGAAAGGGGTGAGTTGTGACTCTTGTATTTCTCATTAATCCTTTGGAACTGTTTGCGGGAAGAAATGGCCGGATCTCTGACAATGCTTTACAGTTTTGCATAAAAACCAAATTAGAGAAGAAGAAATTACTGTAATGTGCCCCAAATAGCATAACTGGGGCAAGAATGGTCCCTGTGGGTCTAAACATGGACGGGTTTGTGTCATTGTGTGACTACGATGGGGGGACAAACGGCAGAATCGTGGGCCAGATGTAAGCAGCTCAACATTAATGAGGCTTAATCACTAATCAGATGAGCAGAAGGCCAGATGACCGACTGAATTTGCCTCCAGTATCTGCAGAAAAGCAGTTTAGGTTTTGTTGCAGACAGATGGGTTGGGAACTTTGTGGATGTTACAGACAAACTGTATAAATGTTTATTAATTATAGAGTGTTTATGGCACAAGTTTGGTCTGCACAAGACATTTGAGGATGTTAAAGGATGTTGTAAGGATGTCATTTTATTAATTGTGTTTGTGTCTCTCTCTTTTATTCACTCACACACACAAGCCACTTTGCATATAAGTACACATGATGAACATATTAAATAATTAATTACGCTGTATAGTTACATGTACATCACAATTACATAATTATATATTCAATACAATCATATAACTTATAAACAACAATAATAAAGTTTTTCTTGATTGCTTTGACCTGCTTAAAAAAATGTGGATCCACTTGGTTTTCATCATCACCATCTCAGCAGACCTGAAGTCATCCCTTGCAAATATGTTAACACTTTTTCATTAGATTCACACATTTTTACACCCTTTTGCAAAACTGGTAACACAAATGTCATCCAAGTATCCCAAACTCTGTTGTTTTAACTATGGTAACCAAATCTATTCCTACCTGTTTGACACTCCTTCAAACAAAACTTCAATCAGCGATCAGTCTGTACACCTATGAAAGGTGCCACCTCTGTGTTGCTCTTTGCAAGCATGGATCAAAGGCAGGCGAGAGTGAGAGTAAGAGGTGAAGGTGGCTGAGGAAAAGGAGTTTTCCTCAGGTGGAGGTGGAGGTGTAGTAGTAAGAGCTTAAGTTTTGGATGAAATTTGGGCAACTTGAATTGACCGTGTTATGAATCATGGCCTTTCATTTAGAGAGGCTGGATGAAGAGTTCAACCTGTTCTAAGTCGAAACACTGTCGCATCCATTGTCTGAAGTTTACTGTGTACAATGTACAATGTACAATGTTACTGTGTATACTATCACATATTGCCCTGTTGGCAGAACTCATTACCATCTTTATGTATAGAATACGGAGGCTACCAAACTCCATTGTTGTCCATTGTGTAATGATTAATTGGAAGATTGCATACATTTGGCTGAAAGTTGTGTTGCGTGACGGTTTTGTTGCAGGTTTTAAATGTTTAGACCCTTTTAGAGCCTTTTGCAAACAAAATGTTTTATTTTCATCAGAGTGCTTCTGTTTAGGCCTGTGTTTAACTGATTTGAACATGTGGAGTTTGAGTTGACTGCAGCATCAAAGTAATTGAGAAAACTGTAATAATAATAATAATAATAATAATAATAATAATAATAATAATAATAATAATAATAATAATAATAATCCAGAGGAGATTTTGCTCTTATTTTGTAATGATTTGCCATTTTTGCTTCAAAACACCTTCCTAAATAAGTAACAATTATTAATGACAGTATGGTTAACTGAAATCAGCTTACGAGATCTGGAAATATTTGTTAGCTTATATATTTTGTTGCCTTAATGGGAGCACTGTAGTTTTAAACTCTAACTGCAAAAAACTAGACCAAGCAAACATGAACAAGAAATATTATGAAAATATAATGTTAGAATTGCTAAATGTTATCATTACAATTTGTGGTACAAATTACAAATAAATATATTATACATTATTTTTGCTGTATTTTGTGCTGTAGTTACTGCATCAGCATATGAATCATGTCTTAAACATTAAATAAAATATTCACTAGCCAAAACATGATTAAAAATATGATTCATGAACAAAGTGCATAATTGTACATTAAAGTTTTCTGTGTTATGACCTGACCTAAGAGGCAGACGTTTTTTGATGAATAATTTTATTACTTTTATTCACCCCTGATTGCCCTGCCATCCTTCTCCGGGTCAGGTCTGTCGAACCCAAACCCCCACTAGCCATTTACTTCTTGGCAAGCGGGTGGCAAAAACCTCCAAATTGTCGTACCGAAAAGCCGTCAGGTCCTCACCTCCCTTCTTTTCCGCACACATTTCAATTAAATGGCTGGAACACTGGCCTCGCGTAGTTCTCTCATCTGTATGATGAATATTACTGTCCAAATCGATTGGGCCGAGGTTAAAAGCGTCCCGCACTCCGTCTGGAGGTCGCCCCCCCAACCCCCCCATTGTGTCCCGGCCTACACCCAGAGCCCGGGTCCTTGATTTCTTTCCCCCCCAAGAGTGATTAAATGCCGCCCCTTTTCCCTCTTCACCCCGACCTTAACCCCCGTGCCTCTCAGGCTCTCACATGGTCACTTAACCTTGAACCCAATTACAAGATAAGGTTACTTAAAGGTGACCCTCACTTTGCCTCACTCAGCTAATAAGACAGCGAACGTCGGGGGGTCGACGCAGCGTATACGCTTCCAGCTAATTCAAAGGGGTTGACAAAGGTCGGAGTCGGGGCCATAAAGAACAGCTTTCGATCTGTCACAAGAAACGAAACTCAGCAATACAGCAGTGTCTGGGCGAGCGGCCAAATCCTGACACACTTATTCAGATAAGATACATTAGTTAATCTCGCAGTGTTAACAGTCTTGTGGCTTGTTTTTAATGAATGAAAATTCAGCAGGTATCTTCAGCAGTACCTTTGGCACTTCAGGCTGGGTTTGTTGCAGAGTTGGGTCCAAAATGTCAAAAAAGTCTTAAAAGTCGAACAAACATTTGCAGAAATCATAGATATGAAGCAGTTACTTGTATCATATTGTGCCTTTTACATCATTTCTTTCTATGCAAAGAAACATACACTACTAGTCAAAAGTTTGGACACACCTTCCCATTCAATGTTTCTTCTTTATTTTCATTACTATTTACATTGTAGATTCTCACTAAAGGCATCAAAACTATGAATGAACTGTGTAAGGGCTATTTGACCAAGAAGGAGAGTGATGGAGTGCTGTGCCAGATGGCCTGGCCTCCATAGTCTCCTGACCAAACCCAATCGAGATGGTTTGGGATGAGATGGACCGCAGAGTGAAGGCAAAGGGGCCAACAAGTGCTCAGCATCTCTGGGAACTCCTTCAAGACTGTTGGAAAACCATTTCAGGTGACTACCTCATGAAGCTCATCGAGAGAATGCCAAGAGTTTGCAAAGCAGTGATCAAAGCAAAGGGTGGCTATTTTCAAGAATCTAAGATATAAAACATATTTTGGGTTATTTCACACTTTTTGTTTACTACATAATTCCATATGTGTTCATTCATAGTGCCTTCAGTGAGAATCTACTATTTAGTAAATAGTCATGATAATAAAGAATAAAACATTGAATGGGAAGGTGTGTCCAAACTTTTGACTGGTAGTGTATACTGGGAGTCCAAAAATCTATAGTTCTCGCACAATTTGGGCAAGTGTGAAATGATTTTTTAAAATTATTTTGATGTTGCATTTAGACTCAGAATTGCAACTGCTTATTTTAATTGGCCAAAACACTCACCTTAAGTGTGAAGCTAATTGCAATTTTAATTCTGAATGCAATTTTGAAAATTGTTCAACACTTGCTAGAGTTATGGGCAAAGGTTACATGGTGTGCATACTCACAGTAAGAAATAGTAAACATGTAAATAATGATAACACTCCAACTTTTATTAAACCAAACCTAATCACAACAAGGCAAAAAAGCAAACCACACTAAATGAAGCTAAACTATGTCACACAAAACCAAACCAATCACTCCAAACCAAACTAAACTAAAATTGGGGGAGTTGGTAGCATAACGGTTAGGGAGTTGGCCCTGTGCGTTGCTGGTTCAAGTCCTAAACCGGTAAAGGTACCATTGAGGTACTGTCCCCAAGCAGTGCTCCACAGGCTCTGCACATCAGCTGCCCACTGCTCCTTCATGGTTGGGTCAGAAGCAGAGGTCACGCTGTTGTTGAAGTGCACTGTCACAATGACAAAAAATCACCCACTTAAACTGACTTAAATAAATCACACCAAACCAAAACAAACTAAACCAAACCAAATTATACTAAACGAAATTTCACCAAACCAAACCAAGAAACTGTGAAAATGAGCCAAACTAAACCTTGCAGATGAGGGGACATTTGTTGCCATTTTTTAAAACCAAGTCTGGGAAGAGGAAATTGTTTTGTTTCGGTATATGAGTTTGTCTTTGTGTTTGAAAGTGCAAGGCCTGATATTAGAATGCCAAATTGGAAAACACATTTCACACAACACACACCCCATTGTTTAACATGAGGCGCACAGAGAGTTGAAACAGGCCAAATATGTATCTTTTTGTGCTTTTAAATTTCCTTACACAACCATCCCCAATGTTTGAATGATGTAATACATTCACCAAAATTGCAATTTACTTTCAGGCTGACCACCAAAACCGCCCCATTCTACATACTAAGTGCCTTTTAAAAACTGGCTTGGTGCATTTGCTGGCGCGAAGCTTAACACCAGATAAAAGGAGGTGTGAGGGAATGAGGTAAAGAGAAAAAGAATCAGAGAGAAAGAGAGAAAGAGTCCGGCTGACCGGCATTTGAACCTTCCTCTGAACTGAGGATGAACCCTCAACTTGAGGATCACAGATCTCCCTGGGAGCATGAAGCAGGGGCAGCTAGTCCTGGGACCAACACACATACACACTCGCACTCACACGTCCGTGAAAACAATGACACATAAACAAGTACACTCACACACAAGGCCGACCTTCTCCAAGCCTGCAGTAGCAACCGGAGGTGTGTATGTGTGTGTAAGCAGGACACACTTAACGCTCCAGACCGCAATGCAAATGTACATGCATTCACACACACCCTCTCTCTCTCTCTCTCTCTCTCTCACACACACACACACACATTGTAACACATCGCCACACATCACCAATCACACATTCTTGACAACCTTTAAACAGCGCCCCGTCCGACACGCCCAGTGGGGGTGACTGTAAAGTACAGCCGAAGGGGGTCAGGGGCAGGTCAGTGTCGAACACACCATTCCTGTCTCACTTTGCCATTTAGCTGCAAGACATCAGATGGAAAATGTTAAAAATGAGCATGCCAGAGATGGGTTGGTTGGAAACAGCCCCTTGTAATTAGGATAGAAAAGATTCCTGATTTGAAATTAAGATTTGTGATTGTCTCTAAAAATATTAGCTGTCATCTATACAAAGCAATAATTGGCAAATGATCTTTTCCTTAAATTTGTTTTTTACAATTTATTTTAACGTGTCTCAAAACCATATTCAGTTTTTCAAAACACTTAACATATTCACCAAATCCATAGACTATGTGAGTTAAACTGAGATTACTTTTGCATTGCTTTCATACAACATGCATTCAGTGACATCATGGAAAAAATGTATAAATACCTGTCTGTGTTCACCATCAAAATTCTGAAAAAAAAAACTGAAATCACTTTAGATGGAGGTGTGTTACTGTAAAAAGCATCAATTACTGTAAGTCAATTTGAATTAGGCTGAAAGTTTGAGTTTATTGTTGCCATTTGTACAAAAGTGATGATGTTTGCACTATATTTCATATTTGCACAAGAGATTTTCCCTGCTGCAAGAGAGAACATTTGATTTTGACAAAAGTTTATGTCCAAATTTAGATGACAGGATTGATGAGGCTGGTAACCAGTACACCGATGGACACTAGACAAGTTGCTGGAGCTCAAAATGCTGAAAGTATTACTGTAATGCTGCTTCATTTGCTGAGCTAATTTTTAGGCAGATGACCATAATGTATAAGGTATTTTCAGTAATTGATAGTAGTGTATTTTACATTTACAGTATATTACACACGAATGATATTTACTGCTTTGATATAGTTTTTATTAGTTACTGTAAGATATCTCAGATTTTTTCTTTTATTTTGCAATACAATACTGGGTGAAATATAGGATATACAACACATTTGCATTTTGCAGTGCTTCATGTTAATGTCTTTTTGTTAATTGTACATTGTGTGACAAAGTAGTCTTAGTGTGAGACAGTGTGTGCTAAAGTTTTGGCAGCATTAGCCACTTTTGGGTGACGAGCTGAAGTGAGCAAAGTGCTTAACTTCATTACTTAAGTGAAAGTACAGATACCACTAGTCAAATGTTATTCCAATACAAGTGAAATTTGTACAGTCAAATATTTACTTAAAGTACAAAGTACTTGTTTTAAAAAATACTTAAGTATTAAAAAAACATCTTTTTTCACTGCATTGTTGCATTATTGCCACAACTCTTACAAAACCTAATGCCTCTGACTAGCTTGAAGAACCTGTAGAATAAGGAATTGGTAGAATGTTACAGAATGAAACACAGCCCAAAGAAAACAAGTCATTAGTTTTTTTTTTTTTTATTAATTGTAAGTCTCCACACCCCCGCAAAACAGTATGGTAGTGTTTTGACACAGCTCTGCGTTTGACCCATCCATGAAGGGGGAGAGGACAGCTAACTTGAGCAGCCCCCAGGAAGCAGTGCTTGGGGATGGTACCTTGCTCATCACTGATAGCTTTACTGGGAACTGGTGACCACCCGATCACAGGGCGAATGCCCTAACCATTCTGCTATCAACTGCCCCACATATGTGAATGTTAATCAGGAGAAAATAAAATGAACATTTCAACCTGCTTAAAAGTCAGTTCTACACCTTTAGCTTCATGACTTTCCAACAGCAACAATGTTCTAAGCAAGAAAAAATTGGAAGAACTGTGAACTTGGTTTATAGTTACAGTCTAAAGGCGTGACATAATCCTATTACAGACTGTGACCTGCTAAAAACTATCTATATACACAGATTTGAAAGTAACCAGTAACGGGAACCTTGATAGAAATGTAGTGAAGTGAAATGTACGGAACTTGCCTTTCAAATGTAATGAGGTGAAAGTCATAAGTTTCCAAATAAAATACTACTCATGTGAAGTGCAGATACTCAAAAAGTACAGTAATAATGTAAATGTACTTCATTACTGTCCACCTCTGGTCAGGTGTGAAGTGTTTTGGTGCTTTTAGTTTATTCGCACAAATGGTAAACTAAGGGGTTCAAGTGTGTTTGTAAAGCTCACAGTGTGTAATGTTTAGAAAAAAGTTAACATGGTATTGAGTGTGTGAACAGTGTGAAAATGACTTCAAAAAATATATAAATAGCACAATATTATACAACTGTAAAATTGAAGAAAACTCTAATAAAACTCTAGTGAACTAATGTTTTCCCAAGGCAATGACAGTTGGGAAAGAGTGCATTAATAAGAATAAATTACTTCCTAAAAGTGGTTTGTGAATGCGGCCTATTGTTTTAAGCTGTATGAAACAAAATTGTAAATGCAGCATTGTTCATTCATTTCAGAATTCAAATCTTATTTTTATTTAGCACTGGCCTCCTGAGCAAGACCCTAAAGTGGCTGCAGAAAGACCATGTGATGCAAATGCAAAAACTGTTGAGCTCATGTTTAAAAACCAGCATTAGGGAGTAGCACCAGGACCATAAGGTTAAATTTTTTTAAATCAGTGTTTTAAGACAGTACTAAACAAACAATATACACATCAGTAGTTCACAATAGACTTACCGACTATGTAAACTACGTTACCGTCCATGATATGCTCTAAATCCTTAAAAAGCAAATACATTTACTGACACGAGGATTATAACTTGTCCATCTAATCCATTTTGGTGGGACCAAGTACCTGGAGATTACTTTCTATAGCTAATGCTTCTGTAAAATTCAGATTAATATCTGTGTGTATATATGGTTAAGACTAGGGATGCACCGATACCGGTATCGGTACTGATACCACCCCTGTGGAGTTACTCGTACTCAGAACAAAATCCCCCGAATACTACTACCGATACCACATGTAGAAGATATAATTAGGGATGCACCAATACCACTTTTTAACAAACCGATACGAGTATGAGTATTTTTATTTGTGTACTTGCCGATACTGAGTACCAATATCAATACTTCTTAGATTCTTAGATGTAGTTAATTGGGAGGCAGATTTTATTTTCTCCTTTGCAGATTATAATAAGTAGAGATTCACCGATACCATTTTTTTGAGACAGAGTACGAGTACCGATATTATTTTTAGGTACTCACTGATACCCAGTACCGATACCTGTGTAGGTCTGTTATTAATAACAATGACGATAATAGTAGATTTTTTTTTTTTTTAACCAATATCAATTACCTTATTTCCCCAACGATAAGCCGCCCCATGTTATTAGCCGCGACGTTACTGAATTTACCAATCTAAAGTAAAAGCATCTACGTCATTTGCCACGACCCTGAGGCCTTTGCAACTCTGTAGTGACGTTATACATTCACTCCGTGTGGCCGGCAGCGACGTGCGACGTACAGTGAAGTGTGTGAATGGGTTATTTCGGCGTGGAACAACGTGAAACCAGAAAGCGTACAGAATGGTTTTCACAAAGCCGAAATCCTTCCTCCACCTACAAGCCTACCAGCAGCACAAGCAGCGTCTGCAATATCTGAGAGCGATACCAGTGGCGAAAGCGTGTCCAACATCGGCGACAGCAAAGCAGCACAGGTCACAATCGAGTAGTTCGGCAACGACGATGACGTTTATCGATCTGATTTTGAAGGATTTGAAGATAAGCCTAATAATTTTTATATTTCAGTGTTGCTTATTTTATACTGAAGTATTTACATGTAGACAGATGATTGCCTATCGTTGGGGAAATGCGGTAGTCTAACCTCAAAAAAACACTTTCAAAAACCAAAATATAAATTAAAGTACACTTGAGCCTTATGATGTCATTTTATCAAAAAAAGCAACAATTGAAGAAATATTAAATATGGGTGTTGGGGGGGGTGCCAGTATCGGTATCGGTGCATCCCTAGATATAATGTAGTTATGTTTATCACCACGGAGGCAGTGTAAATGCCACAACACTTGCCAAATAAACTGTAAACTGTGCGGAGATAAAAATGTCAGCCGCCTGGAAGTACTTTAAAATAAATGATAATGACAGCAGCAAAGCAGACTAATATTTTAGTATTTTATTTAATTGTTGTTGCTTTTTTATGTTTTGATACATATAGGACAAATAAATGGATCAAAATTAGTATCGCTTATTTTATAAAATGTCATAATGAGGCTCAAGTGTACTTTAATTTATATTTTGATTTTTCAAAAAGTGTTTTTTTGAGTTTAGAGTACCATATTTCCCCAACGATTGGCCGTGGCTTATACATCAATTTTACAACCTGCGTATTGGGTGCGACTTGCTTAAATGGTGCGACCTATCTAAAAACATGAATACGGGTTCACTAAAAGTATAATTCAGGGCACAAAAAAGACGACGTACCCAAATGATTCATTGAATTTAAATGTGCTGTTAAATGTAAATGTACTGTTTATTGCAGCAACAAACCCTGGGCAGAAACAAAAGGAACAAAAGTTTATTGTTGGCTGGGAAAAGATAAGTATCTTTCTTCAAATCCTTCGAAATCAGATCGGTAAACGCCATCACGCCAAACAACTCGATTGTGACCTGCGCTGCTTTGCTGTCGCTGATGTCGGACACGCTTTCGTCGTTGCTTGTGCTGCTGGTAGGCTGGTAGATGGAAGAAGGATTTCGGCTTTGTGGAAACCGTTCTGTATGCTTTCTGGTTTCACGTTGTTCCACGCCGGAATAACCCATTCACACGCTTTACTGTACATCGCACGTCGCTGCCGGCCAGACGGAGTGAACGTGTAATGTCACTACAGAGTTGCAAAGGCCTCCAGGGGCATGGCTAATGATGTAGATGCTTTTACTTCAGATTGGTGAATTCAGTAACGTTGCAGCTAATAACTTGGGGCGGCTTATCTTAGAGTTTTAAAACATAAATGAGCATTTTCTGCGGCTTATAGAATGGGGCGGCTTATTGTTGGGGAAATACGGTAATTGATATAGGTAAAAAATAAAAATAATACTATTCTTGTCATTGTAATTAATAACAGACCTACACAGTTATCTCGGTATCGGTGAGTACCCAAAAATAATTCTCGGTACTCGTACTCAGTCTCAAAAAAATGGTATCGGTGCATCCCTACTTATTATAATCTGCATCGGTATCGGTATCGGCAAGTACGCAAATAAAAATACTCGTACTGGTTTGTAAAAAAGTGGTATAGGTGCATCCCTAGTTAAGACCCACTTTAGGAACTCAACCTCTTAACACCGGCTCTGATATTTTATTCAAATCCCTGGAGGGAAATGGGAGCAGCGAATGTTAGGTGCTGAGGTACTGAAGCAGCAAATCTGCCTTGCTTTGCATTCCTGAAAAACTCACTACTGAGACAGCTTGCGATCACTTGTGAACTTTTGAAACTGGAATTCATTATTAAAAGTCATAACGAGCTATTTTTAACGTCCATATTCACTTGCTATGCTTTAGAGTTGAACTCTCTGGAACTACAATGACAAACTGTGACTTATCAGTTGCCACATACCTTCTGTCCTATTAACATTTTCCTGGAGGTAGAGAGTGTTTTGATTTTAGGCCTACATAGGTTTTGCTTATAGGTTCTGTCCATTTTACTTTTAAGAGTCATACGTTTTGATAAATACAGCTATGAATTCTTGCTTCCATCTTTGGGCTCCATCATTTGAATCCCAAGACACTCTTCTTTAATTATTATTGAGCACATTTTTAATTTACATCTTCATATTTCTGTAATATGCAAATAAATGTGGTCGGCTTGGCATAGGACTGCAACACCACACACCGAGTGTCATAGAAATCCGGCTCTGGGTGGGCTACAGCTTTGAAATTTGGGAGGTAGGTCTGGGAACCCACCCACTACTCAGGCAAAAAAAATTGCACCACTCTGCCAGTTGGTGGCGCTATAATAAGCTATTTTGCGTTTTTCCTAATACGTTTTGAACAGTAGCACCCTAGATAAAACGATGAAACGTGTCATTTTTCAACATCTGTCCACTTCGATTCGTCAAAGACTGATAAAGCTGTAAACTGCATGGCCCCCATAGTCACTGCTTGCAGTTATATTTCTTTTTATTTTTTGCCCGCACGGCGCCCACATGACATTAGCCAAGTTTCCATCCAGTTTTTTGAGACTTTTTGTTATCGACAAACAGAATATGCGTTAAAAAATGTGCGAAATTTGCTGTCTCCAGCCTGTTTCCATCCAACTGGCTTTTTATCGATAAAATGGTGTGCGTGATGACGTCACATCCCCCCAAAACGAACTGTCGCATAAGTTTTGGTGTATCGCAAAAAAAATCTGCCCTTGAGCCGTTTCCATACATAATTTTGTGTATGTCGCAAATTATCTACCATTTTCCACGTGACCCCCCCTTCCGCAAAACAAACAAACAAAGAAAAAAATGATGGAGAGATTATTCAGACAGTTTTTGAAATTTGCCAGCTTACTGTTATTTCAGTTTCACAAATAATTGGAATTGTACAAAATATCTGAAGACGACAGCAGAATGAAGCAGTTGCTTGTCTGATAGCCCTAGAGCTCGAAGAAAGTACCCCAGTACGACGAAACCCACGGGTATGGGAGAGACCACGGAATAAACCGGAATAAGACCTTCTGGGAGGAGGTGGTGGAGAGTAGAGGGTGACATGGGAGTGAATTTTCAAACCTCTCCCGTCCCACAAAAAAATCCCATCCCAATCCCATAAAAAAACTGGGGGAAAATCCCGTCCCGTCCCAATCCCAGAAGAATGACTCCCATTCCCTCCCACTCCCGTGTTGTTGGTTTTTTTTTTGGCTGGAACCTGTCAGTTACAGTAAAAAAAAAATAGAGTACAGATCACAGCATACCCAGCTTAGTTGAATAAAAATCCAAAATGTAATTAGTTATTTTATTGAACTGAAAGTCACTTTAACAATGCACAGTGTGTTTCATGTTGAATTTTATGCAAATCATCCATCCATCCATCCATAAACACACACACACACACATTATATAAACATTATAATTTTCACTGAATTTCTATTACGATGGAGTCCCACTGTTGCTATGCAAGAACAAGAGAGTGTTATTACGATTCCCGGTCCCGCCCACTCCCGCTTACATTTTTTCCAGTCCCGTCCCAATCACGTTATTAATAGTGATTTTGTTTCCCATGACCCGCGGGATTCCCGAAAAAATGTCAGCCTCTAGTGGAGAGACACTTCACAGAATGAAATGCACGTGATGAAAATGTATCATGTGACATTTATTTGCGTTAAAGCCCTTCTTTTCCGACAAAAAGTGTTTCCAAAGTAGTTTTTGCGACATCTGATGTATCGATATAGAAGTTATGCGCTAAAGTTAAACGGAAAAATATTATGTCGACATTTACGAAATTTTATCGATAATTAGCATTTCCATCAGCTATATCGGTAAAAAATTTGAAGCGCTAAATATTTTTTCGAAAAAACTCCTTGGATGGAAACCTGGCTAATGATGTAATTCTACATGGCAGTCACATGGCCTGTTTACAGAAATAAGTGAGAGACTAAGAAACTCTACTAGCAACTTGCCACATAGAAAGAAAATAAGAGATCAGTTTCTGTGCCACCCCTGTGTGAGCAATGGTCTTGAGCTGGCCACCCCTGTGAAAACTGTCTGGCTCTGCCACTGCTGGAGGCATGAACTAAATTAAGACAGGTCTAACATATAATCAACTAACTAAGGGAAGCCTAACCAATCAGAACTCACAGGGCAGGACAGAATGAATTAATAGACACTTCACACAAGACAGACATAAGATAGGACTGGCATGACCTCCACTTGGCAGGTGGGATAAAATCCAGGGGGAACCATGACACAAACGTATTCAAAAAGAAGTTACACATTTACAGCTCCGGGAAAAGAGACCACATCACTTTATTTCTGATTCTTTGTTTTACAGTTTGTGGCTGTGTGTCTGTGTCAAAAATACAAGTTAATGTTCTGTTATAACTTTATCATGCTTATTTCAAAAATTATCTTAATCTAACCTGGAAGTTGTAAACTACACATTATTTTACAATTATGTCATTAAAAGAATGTGGTCCACAGTATCCTCATGTGCTGATGTCTGTTTCCTCTAATCAGAAAATTGGATCAGGTGTATAGGTGTTGGAATATAACACATGGAATTGCTGCTATAAAAACAGAATTGCAGTTATATATAAAAATTTGGACTGCTTTCTTATTTTGAACAGACCTGCAAGCGCAATAGCTCATAAAAGAATAGAAACCTGTACATTACATACTGTGCCTGTGAACAAAAAAGGTGATGTGGTCTCTTGTTTTTTCTGGAGCTGTATATTGGAAATTAATTTAATTATTTCCATCTAAGTGCACAAAAACAACTTAATATGATAGATATTAACAAAATATTTTGTAAACAAATAAGCCAGGTTGAAGCAACAGATTGTGTACAAGAATACAAGTCTACCAACTGCTCCTGATGCTGAGCAGGAGGACTTTAGTTGGGTTAGAAATCTATTAATTTAATAAATCAGTATAGTTTCATTTTCAAAATATAACTGCAAGCAGTGATTACGGGGGCCATGCAGTTTGCAGCTTTATCAGTTTTTGATGAATTGAAGTACATATGTGTTGAGATTTGATATCTTTCATCTTTTTTCTTATGTATTTACGGTTCAAAACTTATTAGGCTAACTTTAAAATAGTTTATTATGGCACCAATAAGTGGGATATCGACTTTGAAGTGAAGCTTTGCAGCCATATAAAGAAATACATGAAAATGGGCTTAATAATTACTATAAGAGAGTGTCTAAAAACATATGTCTTGCTGAATTTGTTTCAAAGTACTGATTTGCATAATATAGCCATATGAATAGGTAAATGAAAAATGTGCTCAATAACTATTAAAGAAGAATATGGTGAGATTTAAATAATACGATTTCATATTATGAAAATTAGCGGTAGCTCACTCAGAGCTAGATTTCTATGATTTTCAGTGTGTGGCATTGCATTACTGTAACGACAGGCAGGTGAACCCAAACGCAGAGTCGATAAAACCAGGTCGTAGGCACAGGGGTGAATTGTCGAGAAATCGCAGGTTTAGGTGTCAGTACCAAAATACACAGTCCATGAGGCAAACAATTCCGAATCATCAGAGGCAGAGGGGTAATCCAAAAACAGAAAGCAAGGGTCAAACCGAAAATAGGCAAACACAAGAAACGCTCGGTACGTAGCACAAGGCATAACAATACTTCGCAAATAATAATGGAGACTAAGGGTCTTTAAATACTGGAAGGTCGTCCCTGATAGGCTAATACTCCGGTGACGTAGATCTGGTGCGCAGAGGTTGCTGTGACGATCTGGAGCTGGAGTCTGGTGAGGTGGACTCCTCCCTGGGTCTGGGCTGGGCTCTTACAATTACTATATGAAGCCGAGCACATTTATTTAAAAAAATACAGCCAAATGAAAACCTAAATTAAAAATATACTAATAATTAAAGAAGAATGTCTTGGGATTCAAATAATACCAGTTACATGCAGATTGGATAAAAATCCAGGATCTAGTTGACTAGTTAGGCCGATTAAAGAAAAATCCAATATGGGAAAAATAGATACGAGGGTTTATTAAGATTCGTCTTGACCTAAGAAATAAGATAATATATGACTTTTAAGAATCGGAGCTACGATTCAAAAGTTATTACGGAAAACGCATAATAGCTTATTAGCGCCACCAAGTGGTAGAGTGGTGCAATTATTTTTTTTTGCCTGAGAAGTACGTGATGTTTGAAATGTCGAAATATGGAAAAGTAAGTAAAGTAACTGTTTTTGTCAGTATTGGGTAGAGTCAAGGACCTACCTGCCAAATTTCAAAGCTGTTGCCCACCAAGAGCCGAATTTCTATGACACTCGGTGTATGGGTTTGCAGTCCTACGCCAAGCCGAGCCCATTTATTTGCATATTACAAAAAAATGAAGACCTAAATTAAAAATGTGCTTGATAATAATTAAAGAAGAGTGTCTTGGGATTCAAATGATACCAGTTGCATGCAGATTGGACAAAAATCCAGGGATGAGTTTGAAAAAGATGGGATTTCATTTTATGCAAATTAGCAAAAAATCAAATATGACAGAAATAGATGCGAGGGTCTAAAAAATTTGTCATAAACCAAAGAATAAGATGATATAAGATTTTTGAGAATCAGAGCTATGGTTCAACATTTATTCGGCAAAATGCTTATTTTTTTGAAAAATTGCAAAATAGCTTATTTTGGTGCAGTTTTTTACTGAGTAGTGGGTGGGGCACCGGACCTACCTGCCAAATTTCAAAGCTGTAGGTCTTACCGTTTTTTCTCCACAACGCGTTTTAAAGCAGAAAAAAAAATCGGCACAATAACAATAGGGTACCACGCAGTGTTCCACTGCATGGCCCCCTAATAAATTTTAGCCATGGGATCTGTCAGTAACATGTTACAGTATTTTGAAAGATAGTGACATAGATGAACTTTTGTCATGTTGAAAACTTTAATCTAATTTTATTGGTCATCTAATCTAAGACTGGTCATTTTAGTAAGATTGCTAAAAGTGATTGCTGTTGGTCTAATTCCAAGCAGTATGGAAAGAGGAATTCACAGCCATAAATGCTAAAGGTTGTTAATTGTGTGTGTTTGTCTTGCTGTTAAGATGGCTATTTTTAGTCTGTTATTATGGTAGCTGGTTGCATAGTTCTGAGTCCAAGAACTGAATCCAATATTAGTAGTGCTTTGAAATCATAACTTGGCAACTTTGCTTGCTAATAAATGACCAGCTAGTTTAGTAATTACCTTGACAGTTAGCTCGCTAACAAGCTAATTAAGACAACTTTTATATGGTTAGGTAATGGTTCATCTGGTCATACAGTGTGAACAGCCATTAAAAGCATGATTTTAAAAATGTGATTTGTAAACACCATCTTAGCATGTCCAGAATCATTTTCTTTAGAATTGTCTTTAAGCCAACATGCTAACATTTGCTAAAACTCTTAACATCACACTACAACATTCATTTTGACAACAATAAGCAGATGTTTGTTCTATTTTACTAATAGTTAGTTTTATGACTTCATAACCACAAAAAGCTTAAACTCTCCAAATCTCTGTTTTAGATGTAATTACTATTTACAACATAAGCAATTCAGTTGTTTGTTAACTATAATGGAAATGACAATGCACTGAGCAGCTGTGTGTTTACTGGGATTTCAGCCGGCTGACAGTAAAGACAACTATGTCGTTCTCACGAACAGCTGTCATATACTGTGGTACATGGATGCAGCATGCATAAATACATCCACTCATGCACTCATACACACACACAACATGCACACACTGGGAATCATGCAGCTGCAACACCATGCGCCAATTAACACGGCTGCGACCTCACACATCCAGGTCAGTGAATTTCAACAGGGGAACAAAGAGCAAGCGGGTCCCAAAATGCGAGTCCCCAATTACCCATGGCGAGATTTGGCCAGGCCACGGTGCTGCAGGTGAGAAGTTGGACAAGGCCTTTGCTCTGAGCCTGGCATCGGCACAATGGACCTCTGTGTCTCTGCTTGGAAAGGCCTCACACCCTGGGATGAAGAGAAAAACAATCATGTAAGAGTTGTTTATGATTGATAAATTCCACGGACAAATGCACTGAGCTGCGTGTGTGTTTGTGTAAAACCAAAATGTCAAAAAGGGGAGGAGGAATATCATATTTAATGAACATCATATTTGATGGCTCTAATCTGCACTGTATTGTATCTGAGTACTTGTCTTTCATTAGTGTAATTAAGTATTATTCTGAGTATGTTGTACTTGGACTATTATTAATATTAGCAACTTTTACTTGCTACTTGATCACATTCCTAATGAAAGGAATGCACTACATTTCTACTCATGATAGTTGTTACTTGGTACCTTATTTTTTCTGCAGTGACACGAAAACCTCAGTGCCAATGTGATGTCTGGTCTTCATCATTTTTGTGTTAAAGGAATTTTAGAATTGGAATCATGAAAATGGGCAAATCAAAAAAAACTTTAAAAAACTTTACTTAACTTAAAGACAAGCATTTCATGTCATGACTAAATGTTACTAATTCCAACAAATTACTTCTTACAGTTTTTCTCAGGTGCTTAACTACATTGACCATGCCATTAGTCCAAGTTGTCATTTCCAAATAAATATAAGCAAATCAGTAAACTTTTTTGCACAACAGAAACCATGTTGTAATTGTTTGCACATCACTTTTCATTTCTAAAGGATTTCTGCAAAACACTAGTTACAGTGATCATTTGGTAAAAAAAACCAAAATCACATCAGAGTGTCTGATTAAGCAATTACAGTTTTTTTCAGGCGCTTAACTACTTTTTTCAAAACAATAACCACATTCTCAAATCAGCTGATGCAGCCTGCAGAACACTAGCAAATTTGGCAGAACTCTCCAAAACCCTCTACGTGAATCAAAACACTAAATAGCTATTGCAAAATTGCATAATTCACTCAAACAGTAACACAAATCAGTCAAACAGGAGACACATAGAAGCAATCAGTGACCACTCTCAGACAAAATACTCACTCACTGCAGTAAAATCAGTACACATACAGAGGGAGCAACAAAGAACAAAAACATATCTTCTAGGGAAGGAAAGTGGTTTTATTGGGTGTGTATGAAAATGCAAAAATCAAGAAAACGAATTTTGTCATGTGATATAAAAAAGGCATGTGATTTACTCTGCATGATCTCTTCCGAAGCATTGTCTCTTCCTTCAGACTCCAGAAGTGCTCTGTAAATCTCATCAAGGAATAAAATAAACTTTCAGATTTATATGGCCCAACTGCTGGGATGTATACAACAAGACTAGTCTAGAGTTACAGTAAAGAGGGAAAATAGCCCTATAACATTCACTTGCTATAATTCAAATATAGACCACAGTTCTTGCAGTTATCAGATCTATATTTGCTGCAGTATTCTACATTACATACAGTATGTCTTTATAGACTTGAAAGAACACCTGCAGTTGGCGGGAGTGGCCGCTGTTCACTGCTGACCATTCGGGAACAATTCACTCCCTTTACAGGAAATACAGGCTGCTGTAATTGCAGACCACACGACATATCACAATATTCATTCAGTCACTTTATCAACTGAGATATCAATATGTACAGGTAAAAAGTTACTATATGAGTTGTCCACTATACGTTTACTGTAACTCTGTGCATCACTCGGTATATCAGAGTTCTGTTGTATACATCCCAACAGTTGGGCCATATAAATCTGAAAATTTTATTTTATTCCTTGATGAGATTTACAGAGCACTTCTGGAGTCCGAAGGGAGAAACAATGCTATGGAAGAGACTATGCAGAGTAAATTTTTTATATCACATGACAAAATTTGTTTGCCTTATTTTTGCATTTTCATACACACCCAGTAAAACCACTTTACCTTCACCGAAGACGTGTTTTTGTTCTTTGTTGCTCCCTCTGTATGTGTACTGATTTTACTGCAGTGAGTATTTTGTCTGAGAGTTGTCACTGATTGCTTGTATGTGTCTCCTGTTTGACTGATGTGTGTTACTGTTTGAGTGAATTATGCAATTTTGCAATAGCTATTTAGTGTTTTGATTCATGTAAAGGGTTTTGCAGGGAAAATGGAGAGTTCTGCCAGATTTGTTAGTGTTCTGCAGGCTGCATCGGCTGATTTGAGAATGTGGTTATTGTTTTGAAAAAGTAATTAAGTGCCTGAGGAAAACTGTAATACTTACAAGTACTATTCTTATCAGTAGTATTCTGAAGTTGGACTTTTAACTTTAGATAAAAGCCCAGGTAGATTCTAGGTAGGTAGGTATTACTTTTAAACTCTCTTTTATGCAGTGGGTAATACATCCTTGCACAGTAAAGTTTATTCCTTGCTTTTTTGCAGCTGAACACATATATTCAGAAAAGCCTAAAGTTATTGTATGATTTTATGTATGATTAATGTTATGTAGATTTAAAGACAAAATATTCATACCAGAAGTAGCGCTAACCTGAACCTCACAAGATATTAAGCCATAAGGCCATGGTAATGATTTTGGTATCTGGAAATGGATGTTTGTTTGTGGAATCTCTTCCCGACAGCAATTACACTGGCCTCAGCAAACCCCAAACTCAATAGGCTGTCGCTGTGATCTAATGCTGCCGATCCATCAGGTCACCCACCAATGTTAACGCCAATGCCACAGGCACAGAGAGGGGTCAATGTAAACCGTTGCTCAGCAACCCTGCAATAAAAACACAGGACAGGGACAAGCTGCATGTTAAAATGAATGAATGTATTGTCCTGAAGTTACTGATTTGAAATCAGATCAGCAAGACCATCATTTTCAGCGTTGGGAAAGCTATTTTTAAACAGCAGCTTTTCAAGCTACAAGCTACTTCTGATTAAGAATAGTTTTTCAACACTCTTTTCTCTAAGGTGGATTCCATCCTCTGACTTGCAGTTGCCAAGTGCCGGTTGTGATGCGCTGATGGAATGGTAGGCTGCCACGTTTGTTAGTCCAACAATCAGAAACACCTGCCAGTTGAAAATTGCCATCTTTGTAAGGGGAGAATGTAGTTTTGCCATGCGAAAAAAACAGTAACTACCGTGTTCAAATGGTATGGTATTGTATGGTATATATAGGTATATAAGCCAAATATATCATAATATATCATAACTTATTATAACATTAACATTAACAACTTAATTAACAACTTAATTAACAGTAATGATAAGCAATACTAGTAGTTAGTAGAGTTGCTACACATAATTAGCTACTCCCCAACACTGATTGTTTCTTTTTTTCCCACTGAAGCTTCATCTTTCGCTCCATGCACCGCTGACATCCTCTAGGCCAAGTAACCATGACTTAGTGGGTCAAATGGTGCCGTAGGACAGAGCAGTAAGAGAGACAGGAGAGAGAGAGAGGCATATGCAGTAGGGGATTGTACGTAAAGTGGAAACAGACTGGGCTAAAAATACACCATCTGAAATATTTAACTTACTGACCCAGAAACTTCCACAGCGTAAGCGTACTGGTGCTCTAACGGAGGAAACAGCACAGGGAGAGCATGATATGATGAGCAATTGGAGAAACAGACATCATAACAAGGCGGTAACACACCAGCACTGTGCAAACACAATCGTATCCCCAAAAACAGATTATTAGTAATTTGTGGTATTTTTTTCAAGCCTTTGTTATTTAACATCCAATATCACAATATACATAATAATGCAATATTAACATTTACTTTATATATACACTGTATGTATGCATTAGATAGCGTATGTATGATGTAATATACATAGATAGATAGATAGATAGATAGATAGATAGATAGATAGATAGATAGATAGATAGATAGATTGGTATTCTGCGTTTAATTAATATCAAGTGTTTAGATGAATACAGAGTAATTAATTTAATGTAGGTTGGGGCTAGAGAGAGAAAAAGATGAGGAATGACTAAAAGCATCTATTCACAATCTGTTTCCGTGATAAATGAAAATGTTAACATCACGCATGAGTTAGAAAAAATTAACAGAGCAAAAGATTCATGATCCGAAAACTCCTGATCTCTACAGTTCCAGCTTCAGCTTTGATTATTCTGCCGGATAAATAAGAAAACACCCAGATCTCCTCCTCTACCTAAACCCCCTTTAAACTTCCAGGACTCCTGACCAACCGCCTGGTGACCGTGTGATGACTATACATGAGGACATACAGCTTTCCTCATGAGAATTCATCCATAATCCCACAGAGAAATAACCAAGGTGGGGGTGAAATAGAAATTCCTCCATCTTCCATCGCATTTTCATAAAATATTTCCCTGCTTTTCCTGCTATAAATACTTAAAGGGGCCGACTCGGCTGTGTGGCAGCACCGTCGATGCTAACGTGGGAGACGTTAATATTGATGGGCCTGAGCTGCGTTTTTAACCACATGCTGAAGCTCTCAGCAATTATCACACAGCTCCTTTTCACTAATCTTCCAATCCCAATATCTATCTATCTATCTATCTATCTATCTATCTATCTGTCTATCTGTCTTTCTGTCTGTCTGTCTGTCTATCAAAGTTAAAAATAAAAGTAAACTTTCTTGTCATCTCTGCTATATACCGTACAAGTATACAGAGACGACATGGCTCAAGTTTTGACAGTGCAAAGAACAAATAAGGTACATAGAATAGACAATATACAAATATAATTTAAAATATATGCTTTAAACTAGAAGTGGAATATAAAATATAAACTTTAAACTAGAGGTAGAAAGAAAGAAAATTAGGATGCAGAGCTCAGCCTACAATTATGGTCTTGGAGTCATTTACACTGAGTGTGCATGAGGTCAGTAACAGTTTAAATATGAAAAATTCTATACAGTGTACGAAATATAACTGTATCTCTTATAAAGTCTAAGCTAACATTCAAGTCCAATCTAGTATGTGGAGATACAGCAGTGGAGAACTACAGTCTGTGCAATACTTTCAATAATTTGGCAGATAGTTAAAAATGTGCAAAAAATCTATCTATCTATCTATCTATCTATCTATCTGTCTGTCTGTCTGTCTGTCTGTCTGTCTGTCTGTTTATCTATCTTTTGTGTTTCTCTGTCTATCCTGTTTAACTATCTGCTTGTCTGTCTATAGACTAAACAATAGAGTGGTTGAACTACACCCCTCCTCCTCCCTTTCTCCATCCCAGCTGCCTTTTTGACCATCAGCAAACAAGGCAGGGACCTCTTATGGACAAGCGCTGACCTCAATTCAATTTTCCTATTGATTTCCACGTCCATGGGCTGCTCCGTCCCCCAAACCCCCCCAGAGACGGGACGCACTGCCCTTGCAGCTAGCGTTCACGTTTAAAAGCAATAGCCGCTGGCCATCTCCATTTATCCACATGTAAACAGGACACACAAGTGTCACCGCTTAGCTTAAACCCACTCAGCCGTGGCCACATCTCTGGCTAAATTGGAACCATAACATTCAAGATCAAGGTGCTGGGGTTAAATGTGAGCACTGTCACTTACACACACAAATGTTTCATTTGTTATAGTGGAAAACTGAGAGTGATTTATGAGCTGGCACTTGATTTTTAGACCCATATTTGTCATCCCTTAAACAGTTTCAGTTTTTTCCTGCTCTCAGTTTACTCTGCAATGGACAGAACTGATCTTAATCCAAATATCACCAGAACACAACATTTAAAAAGTTGGTAAATCCCCCTACTCCCTTTGTTTATGTACATCCCTTTACATTCAGTAAACATCATGTGACATGAACATGATAAGGCTTAAAAGAACTTCACAAGAAGTTCAGAAGGAACAAAAAATATTTACTTTCCCATTTAACTGTGTTTTAAAAAGCTGAAATTTAAAATTAATGTCCAGAATTTCACATCTAAAAAACTTTAAATACTGTTTATCAAATCTTGGTTTCTGAATGTTCAAAAAAAGAGAAAATATTTAGGGGCTTGTCATGTGTTATGACAAAATCTGTTTACTTGTTCCATAAAATGCAATATATCAGCTTGTCTATCCATCCCTCCATCAGTCCACCCTCCATCCATTCATCCATTCATCTGGATTTCTATCTAATTCAGTTTCCAGAACATTGCTTAAAGTGAGAAATTCATGATTCATGAATTCTTAATCTTGTTGAGAATTTCAATCTTGAAAGGTTTAAGAAAATTCTTAAAATTTTAGAATATTCAAGGGATTTGCCATATTATATAAAAAAAGAAACATTTACATTCAAATATACTCATTTTTTGAAATGCAATATATGTGTTTAATCACATTTCTCAGATTTTTAAATAGCTTAACATTTTTTCATTTGTGCTTACATATCAAATCAACTTTCTCAAAATTGAATAATTAAGGCCATCACAAACACAAAGGAAGAATTCAATTTTGTTTTTAAGGACATCTTAATTTTTTTGGTATGAAATGTAAAATGCACCAAGCGCCTTTATTGTCTTTATTGTCTGTGAGCAGTCCTGGAGGCATGTTTGATGGACTTGTCATATACAGTATGTCATATGTCATTTTTTGGGATGACAATGAAGTAAAGCCATCTGAAGACATGCTCACGCTCACCCGAACCTCGCTCTAGGCAACATAACGCATGTTATTCATTTATTCATGAGTGGGGGCAGGTAACGTATCGAGGGCCGGGGGTGGAGAGGTCATTGTGTTGGTCTGGCAGTGACAGTTCTGAAATGAAGGCATAAGTCATCTTCATATGAGCTACAGTGTTGCTAGAATCAGTGACGGGCACCAGAATGGGGGTGCATCTAAATTTGCTCCCAATTTTTTGTATAGTGCAGTATGTTTAGTCTAGAAAAGTAACTATGCATATTGGGTAGTGGTCGCATTTAAAGTTCAGACTACACTAGTCTCATCAAGTAAATAAAGTACACAAGAAAGCTGGAGACACGAATGGGTAGTGGGGTAGACAGAGAGCAAGCTGTCTCTGAGAGCCTTAATGATGCTTTAAGTTCCAATATATTGTCTTTAAAAAAAAGGAAATACAATTTGGCAAAGGATAAATACACTTTTAACCCTGTCATGCTAAAAAAATGAATATTTTCTGGTATAGCTGCAAACAAAACATCAAAGAGATTTGTGAATCACAGTGTTTTTTATTTTTGATGGATTTTTTTTCAAACCTAAAATACAGAAAAAAAACACTCTTATAGAAATGTTGTGTGAAACTAATACAATAGGTCCTGCTTTTCAAGGCCCCTATGGCTTGTAGATCCAAACTGTTGCCTTCAAAAGCTGCAGTGCCATGTTCAAACCGTAAAAATTCCATATCAACACTTTTACATGAACGGCTAGAAGAACGACAAAAATTGCTATTGCTATGCACGACAAGGCGTTCTGCCCTCGCCAGGCGGCATCGATCCTTCAGTGAATGGACGGACTGTCCAGTGTTGCCCTAAACAGAGAAGAATGAAAGGACAAATGGGTCATATGTGGCCGCTATGGTGCATCAATCTAGCCATGATGAAATTTTTGGTGGTAGCTGAGAAGAGCATAGAGAGAAAGAGAGAGAGAGAGGAGGAGGAGGGGTCCTCACTAGTTTACAAACATCAAGTGCCTCTTTCATTAGTTCAAACTCTTTCAGAGATTTAAAATGCAAGTTAGAGTTTGGGGGGTCGACCAAAAGCAATGTATACAGGCAAAAGTTCCATGTCGATTCAACACTGTCTTAGCTTTGGCAATGGCTTTGACGTTTGGAATCTTGGGATCCTCTCATTGTCTTACAGTTTTTCTCCGTTGGTTTGGCTCATTTCTTGAAACAGAAATGACATTCTCAAAATAACATGGACAAATCTCCAAACCACCTTGCAATTGTCCACAACAAAATGGCATTTCTCATTGATTTCATCAAATTGCAAATGTCTTAGTACATGTCTCAAGTGTCTCAGTGCATCTTTGCAAATGGTTATGTACAAGTAGCCTACAGTTAGCACAATGAGCCCACATTTAGCACATTTTCCAAATAAATAGATCTTGCTGATCTAAACTGATTAGTTGATTCTCAGTCTAATGGTTGTTCTCTCCAAAACATGTCAGCATGATTTCATTGTGTAAGTCATCATATGCACAATAGTCTGTTCAATTGTCAAAATTAGTCAAGAACATTATACCATGAACACCATATATAAATTTCTTGGAACATTTGATAAATTCATGACAGTAATTGACAGTCAGGTGAAATTAGAACTTGACTAATGAAGGAGGAGTTTCCCACATCTCAGATGACCAACCAAACAGTTTGTTTAGTTACCTGACAGGTGCTGTCTATGGTTGTGAATGCTGCCAAACAAGTATATATAGAGTTTGGCCAGGGCCAGTACCATTTGCAGTATGAACATGGAGGTACCTTGCCAAGTAAATGAACAAGGGTAACTTCCTGCTCAAGGAAGAGGAGGAGGAAGAAGAAGAGGAGGAGGAGGAGGTGTGAGGGTGCGTGGTGGTGGAATAGGGGGAAGAGGCCGAGGAGCACGAAGACACCATGCTGTCCCGGATGAAATTCGGGCCACAGTTACAGACCATGTTGTCAACCATCACCTCACAATGGCAGAGGCAGGTCACCGAGTGCAGCCTAATGTGCCTCGTGCTACAGTCTCCTCCATCATCCAAACCTTTTGCAGGGAAAACAGGTATGTACTCAGTCAATGATGGAATTATTGTATAGGAGACATTACAGTATACAGTACTGTGCATACTGTAAAGCAAGACATGTTCAAGGGCCACAGACGTGGCCGTAACATCATTGGCCAGCGGGCCACGGTGGATGTCCCAGGCCAGCGAGGGAGCAATTTAACAATGTGTGCTGCCATATCTGAGAATGGTGTGGCCACACACTTCCCCAGTTTAGGCCCATACAACACTCAAAAGCTCCTAATTTTCTTGGACCGTCTTTATACTGATCTGATCCCAGAAAATGAGAGAGGTCTCGAAGGGCCTCACCTACCACACTATGTGATCGTGTGGGACAATGTGAATTTTCACCGTGGCCCGCTCATCAGGGCCTGGTTCACTACCCATCCAAGGATGCTCATGGAGCTACTACCACCATACTCTCCTTTCCTCAATCCGATTGAGGAGTTTTTTTCCGCTTGGAGGTGGAGAGTGTATGAACATCGGGCTCAAGACCAGAGGTCCCTGCTCTATGCAATGGATGCTGCGTGCGAGGACATCACAGGGGATGGTTGAGACATTTGCGCCGTTTCTTCTCTCGCTGCATTGCAAGGGAAAATATCCGCTGCAATGTGGACGAAAATCTATGGCCAAACAGAGAGCAGCGTGTGGATGGCCAGGAGGATGAGGATGGTCGCCAGGAGAGGGAGGGTGACGACAGCGACCAGTGAAAGTGTTACTGTAGTTGTGAAACTTTATTTACAGCACTGTAGGCTAGATTTTTTGTTTGTGTTTATATTTCGTATATGTACAGAATACTGTATACATTTTCTTTTTATGTACTCTAATGTATGGAAGTTACTTTATGTGTGTGAATAAAAATGGTTACAGTTTCTTGGCAGTATGAGTGCAGTGTGTGTGATGTCAAACTTTGAAGGCTGCTCTTACTGTAAAAGCCTTTTTTTTCCAGTTTCATACATAATTGTATTCTGTTAGCTAGACCTCTGCCATAGTGACAAAACATCTAGGCATTTTGACTTGCAGTGCTTACACAATGCCAAAGAGATGATGCATTTTGGGGGCATTGACTATTTATATGAGAAAGGAATTTAGTTTTGACACATGGGTAAACTGTTTTGGTAGAGCTATGAGCTTTTGCAGGTGATCCATGTTGTTGTGCTGAACCATCCAGGTTATTTTGGCAAAAGCACTAAGTGAATGCAAATGATCCAAAGCAATTGAGAAAGATCTATGAAATTTTGATGGTACTGACTCTTTATATGGGAAAGGAATCTAGTTTTGAAGCATGTGTGAACAGTTTTAGGAGAGATATGAACGTCTGCTAGTGAGCTGTAATGTAGTGCAGAACTGTAAGACTGTTTGGCCAAATGATCTTATAGTTTTAAGAATGTAATTTCTGTTTCAAGAAATGAGCCAAACCAACAGAGAAAAACTGTAACATCATTAAAAAACCTCCCAAATCATGCAATGTTAGGCCCTATTTTCCAGAGTTCTCCTTTTGCATGAGGACGCAATCTCAAGCACCACTTGAAAACTGGCAACTGTCTCTAATCCCCCCACACTCCTCGCCAGTACAGACAATAGCTTTTATTCTCAAAATGTTCTGACCAAAATAAAAAACAAGAAACAAAAAGAAAACATTTGGCATTGGCTTTAATGGCTTACGGTTTGTTCTGAAATCAGGAATGGACTCAGCCCTTTGTTCAATCAGCCAGTGTTGCAGTCAAATCCTCGTAAACATCACGAAGCAGTGGCTTCAGAAACTAGCACTAGGTTCAGGGCTGGAAGAGCGGGGAATCCCGGTCCTGATTGCTGGAACGGATGGCTGGTGCATCAAGAATAGCAAGTGGTGCTAATTGGTTAAAGGAGGGGGGTGCGTCTGACGAATGTCAGCCTCAAACACTCCCTGGGCCGGATGGCCATGGTTTTTAGAGGATCGGTAGACAAGAGATCAGGGTCCATTCTCATTGTAATGGAGCGAGATGGGACGGTCTCTTTGGACGGGCATGTAGGGCCAATTGTAGCTGGAGCCAGACAGCAACATGTCCCTCAGCAGGGTCTCAATCGGTGTCTTTCCCACCAGACGCACAAAGAAGAGCTGCTCGATGACAGGAGAGGAGACAATGCGCAGTGATGGGAGGCGCAGCAGCAGTCGGCCAAAGCGGTTGGGCTGGTTGGGGTATTGGTTCCGGACATATTCCTCCAGAGCGCATTGGGACTTCTCCTGGATGCTCTCCACATGGGCCACATCTGACAGACCCATTGCATCTGGAAGATGAAGAGACCGGACGACAGTTATTAAAATGGCAAAAAAATTAATTTCAGTTACCATACACTTTTAGAAAGATCATGGCAGCTCAAACCCCAAGAATCTCCAAATTTAAATAACCTTGGCACCCTTATAGATGCTGCAAACTGGTGTTGCGGTGCAGCGGTTGCAAGAATGGTCAATGTAAAAAGAGAAATGAAAAACACTTCTCTTCATGCATTTACGTCATTTTCTATCTTCCTTTTCTCAAAATGTCTAACCCAAGCTGATGTTGAGTTTCGTTTGTGCACAAGAAGCCCTCTCCCACTGACCTCAGAGACGGGCACAACAGCCATGTCTGCCCCATTACATTAGTTCGTATCAAGTCATCCTCGGTCACTGTACTCCTTTTTTGAGCGCTGGCAATGGCTAATGCATCAGCCTCTGGAATAACGTCAATGCCAACCAGGCTTGCATGCCTCCACGCGAATCATCCCCTTGTGTCTCCCAGGAGAAAGAGACGCCAATCATGAATGGGGGGGTGAGGGGGTGCAAAGCCTTCTGGGCCAATCTCAGCAGGAGCTCAGTGGAGGCAAGGGGTAGCATTGAGGAGGGGAGGCACTGGGCCGGGGATGTCTGGCCGCGGCTGCAGGATGGATCATGGCTGTGCCCTTGGCTACTGGGGTTATATAGGTCAGGGCCTGGCAAATCCTTTTTGCTGTAACTCAGCATGCATAATTCAGGCATGGTGGTGGTGGGGAGAGGGGGAGGGGACTTAGAAAGGGAGGAGAGGGGTCTGCCTGTCTGGTTTCAATAATAGATGTAAGCTTGAAAAGCCAACAGTGAAAGAAAACCAAGAGGTCTCACAGCAGATTTGGAAGGCTAATGGTTGCCTCAATGTTGACAAATGCAGGTTTGGGTTAAGAAGTCTAAACTGACCCTCCTCTAGCTCAGAGTCCTAAAGATCACTGCGTATATGGTTCATGATTTACAAGAGGTTGCGATTCCATGGTGTAATGGAAATCTAGTGATCTGTGTTCAATCTGAGTTCAAATCTGGATAGAACCTGCTTGCCTTTGGTGGTGGTGGTAGCCTTCTGGTAAGATATTTGTCTATAGACCAACAGGTTGCAGGTTCAAATCCAATTCTATCCTAGTGCCAGACCTACCACCATTGGTCCACTGGGGGAAAGGCTGTGCCAGGAAAACTATCCCTGTAATTAAGAAATGGAAGTTGCTCTGGATAAGAGCAACTGCTAAAGGCCAATGTAATGTATGAGTCAGCATGTATTGAGTTCAAGAACTTCTTTTTGTGTTTTGGTATCAAGTGTTTTAGGTTGATAATGTGTTCTTGCATGATGGTAATTTTAGTGGTTATTGTTCTTGTTGCTCTTTTGCTATCATCGGTGGTGCAGCTAAGTCACTCAATAGAATTCAAACACAAAAATGGCCACTTGATTATGTAAGATGAGGAAATTAGCAGGCATGCAAAACTTTTTCAAGGGAACATTTGAGCCTTTGTTGATAACATACATCGTTTAGCAATTATTTGAAAAGAAAGACCCGCATCAAGCGCAGTGCATTGGGACAATACCTTGCTCATGAGTACCCAGAACAGTAAAGTTATCACTGAGGTACTCATGAGTGGGGTAATGCTCCCAAGCACTGCTCCCCAGGCGCTGCCCTTGTTAGCTGCCATTGCTCCTTCACAGATGAGTCAAATGCAGAGGTCACATTTCGTTGTGGTGCACAGTGTGATGTGATGTGGGGTTTTCACAATGACAAATAATCACTCACTTTCACTTTCACTAGGCCAGTCAAAGCGATGTTGTAATCAAGCATTTGTCTTACCTGAGGTGAACAGCACAATCGACTTTAGGCATGAGTACTCTGCCGTGTCCACCTGCAGGGCCTTCAGCTTCTCCACCTGTTCCTGGAAGACGCGAATGTGGTCCATGAAGGCCACCACCCGCTCCGCTGACATGGGGGAGGCATGCAGACCAGCGGCAGCCAGCAAAGGCGCCACATGCAGTGGCATGGAGCACTGTGCTGCATTCAGCACGAAGAGCTCGCTCCAGGACATGCGCAACAGCGCTACCTAAGGCCAGAGACATTGTCCAAAAAAAAATTACTGTCAGGCGTTCATGTCAATATCTTGAGTGTATGTATTCCAGTTAAAGACAGCTAAGACTTACAAAGACAAAATTTGTTATCATGTATCATATCAAAAACTGTTGATATTTGATATGATACATGATAATAGTTACAGAACATCTTCTGTCCAACTTTGGTTGTAAAGATATTGAATGTTGCTACTGATTTCTGATACCTTATCATAATTAAGCCTATATTATGCTAGCATGACTAAACTTTTTCTCACTCACCAACCGTTTTTAAGAAGAATTTTTTGTTTAAATTGCATTTAAACAGTTTTCATGAATATTCTGACATTCATCAGTGTTTTCTTATTTGAGATGTGTTTCTGAGAAAGAACAGAATCTAAAAGCATTGAAGAGCACTCTTACACAAATTATTTCAATAATATTTCAATATTTCAAAAATTCTTTAAATATAAAATACTTTTATAAATAAAATAGTTAAAATAGTTTTATCTTTTATATTACAATCAGACCATTTCAGACCTGCTTTTGGAGTCCGCTCTGAACCATCTTTATAATAATGCTTAGGTTGGCAATATTCGTTATTACATGAACTAACTTGAGAACAATTTGGCAGTTCACAAACATGTCACAAATCTGATGTAGATTTTTCTTAGAAACTTTCTTAAGAACATATTTTAGAAAAATGTAAGAATATATTTGGTGAATGAGGCAGATTGTCTTGTGTTCTTGTGTAATCTAGTGATAATTAACACTTTTATCACAATGAATCTCACAAGCGAAAAATCATCATCTATTTACTGTTTGATTTTTAACTCTTTTAAAGTAGGACCTTTTAAATTTCTTCTCATCATTCAAGAAATTTAGGAGTCCATTTGTCTTCAACTCAAGCTCTCAAGCCTACACTTACTGCTTTTTAATTCTTTTTGCTTGATTTTATTCCTAATTCGAAGCACCTTAGGCTGCATTTTAAGTATGAAAGGTGATACAGAAAAAAATAATATTATTTACCTGGTCCATGAGCTGCAGGTCTGGGAAAAAGGGGATGTTCTTGGCCCACTCCACAGCGCTGAAGAGCAGACGAGCTGCCAGCTCGCAGATGTTCTCAATGCCCATGAGGTTGTTGGACTGCATGCACTGCGCACCGTAGCGGGACGTGGGGTATGGCTCAGCCCGCAACAGCAGTGAGATAAAACCCGACAGGTATGGCTGGCCGTTGTACGGGTCATTGCCATTGGCCAGGTACTGCCCGGGACTGGTCTGAGAGCTGGACATGCGGCCTCGCTGGACAGCTGCAGGGGAAGTCGAGGATATAAAGATCAAAAAGATGAATAAGATCAATAAGGTTAAATGCTACTTACAGGCAAATAAAAAGAGTTAAGGTTTTTATTGAATTGTCATGCTGTTCTTTAATCTAAATAATTCTACAAATACAAAAATTGCATTTTTATATTAATGTGTAATATTAATGTGTAATATCAATATTGTCAATATATTTATAATATACTTTAAATAACATTTATTCACTTTTGTTTCTGTTTAATTAATATTATATATTATAATTAATGACCAAATAAATACAAAGTATGCAAATACAAAGTACAATGTAAGTATGCCTTTTAAATGAGCAAAAAATGTACAATGCAAAAAAAAAATTATTCTGACTGTTTTGACTGTTCTTGAATTAAATGAAAAACTAGTGGTTTAACATTACTTGTATTAGAATATGAGTTTCTTTTTTTATACAATACACATCTTAAATAGAACAAAATACAAAGGAATAGTTCCCTCTCCTTATATTCATATAGAGTAATTACATAAATTGATAGCAGTATTTGAGTTCAAACCATGGTTATATTTTGATATACTGAATATTTTAATGTTAAATGTGTATCCAAACCATACTAAATTACTAAAGCATACTTCATGTAAGACATGGCAGTGTTGGCTGAGTTGACACTGTCAATTTCATTTTGGCTGAGCCCCCTTGTCAGAATGAGAAGTGCAGTGGTGACACTGACCCCTTGCTGTGTGTGTGTGGGTTGAGTATCTGTGGAGGCCATCAGAGAGATGAATCTCGCCCCCCTTCTCTCTCCATCAATGAGTAATGAGCAAGTGAAGCCTGCTAAAGCGGAATAGTTTTTTTTTTTCTTCACACCTCCCCTTGACAAATGACTCCACTGGAGGCCAAGGGCCAAACAGAGGCCATTTCTGTTACAATGCCACTCAAAGCCCATTTGGAAAACACCTGTTCAGCCATTCCACCGTCCGACTAATAACTCCATCTACTGTTACATGCAACGGCCCTGGACAGAACATCGAGAGCGAGAGCAAGAGAGAGAGCAAGGGAGGGAGGGAAAGAGAGATAGGGTAGGGGGTTGGAGATGGAAAATGTTTTAAACCCTTGCGTCTCTTGCTCTTTCAATACAACAGCTGTGCCACTCAAGGACTGCGGCATATGGTGAGAGTCATGACCTTATTCTTAATCAACTCTGAGACTGTGATCAACTTAAACAACAAAGAAACAACAATTTATTGTGGAAAAAAAGGGTTGCAGTTGGGCTATTGACAAATGCAAAAACTCAGATCTGTTCAGTGAGCTGGAAATTAGATTATTATGTGATCGCATGACTAAATGTTGCTGAGTGTATTATGAATGGTCCCGTTTACATCATAAATGGGATTCGTCTTGTGATTGCGTCATTATGCGATAACTCTAACCCTAATCCTCTTGCTGCAAAAAGCAATCACATTTGAATTTTTTCTCATGAAAATGCCTCTAGTTTGTCATTGTTAACAACTACAGCACAGGACACATTGCATCACAGTCTGATCTCTGCATTTGACCCATCAGTGACGGTTCAAGGACAAAGGGCAACTGATGGGAAGCACCAGGGAGCAGTGCTTGGGGACAGTACCTCTCTCATTAGTACTTTTATGCGTGGTGTCTGAGGTGTCTGAGGCTAGTCAAAGACCAGGAAGATAACGAAAAGAGATTGAGAAGGAAACTGACTGAAAAAGAGGGCTGGCCAGGTACCACAGCTTGTGTAATTGTAGCGGCCATCTGCATTGGCCATGACCTCCGGAGCAAGTAATGGTGACAGCAACCAAAATCTGGAAAAGTTCCCCAGAGAGGCTTACATTCATGTTTTTGGAGGAGGAGGATTGAGCGTTAAACAGAGTTCAAGGGAAGTGAGAGGGAAGTGTGATAGTGCGGTTATTTTTTTGGCTATTGCTGAAACAGTTTTATGTATTTTGGGGGACACATCTAGAGTACAAAAAAACCTCAATGTCTGTTTGATTTGTGTTAGTAATTTCCACTTACATAACATTTGAGTTTCCAAAAATGTGCTAGCAGAAACTAGCATCAGTGGCATATTGCCAGTGGTATATAGGATCAAGCTGTATCTTCACCATACTATGATGGCACGGACATTGTAGCAGGCTTTGATTTTCAATAACATAAGGCTCAATAAGAGTGTTGCTGGCACATTTGCAATGTGATGGTGACGTAAAACTAGACCTGGGTAATATATTGAGTCACAATATGAACAATATTTTAAGGCATTGTTTGAAAACACAATTGAAAACTTTGTGATTTCTGTTGAGTGGAGCACACTGTAAAAGCATTCCTTCTTGTGACTAAAGCCCCTGCTCTTGTTTAGTATCTTTAAAGCCAGAAGCAGTCTTATTTGTTCACAAAAAAGGCCTGTTGAAACATTTTAAGGACATATCTATTATAGTTAATGCACACACTCCTACACTACCTAAATATAGTCATATAACTGTACAGCTTACACGCATTAAGGTTTATATACCTTGCGTTTTTGTTTAAAATATGAAGTTTTCTGTGCAATTAGATCCAAATAAGTAAATGTAAGATTCATATAAATGTGTAACTTCATTTTGAGTAAAAGTGAATAGGGAAAAATACTGATGCATATTGAAATTGACATTTGGTTAAAAAAATATTGTGATGTGAATTTTGAACCATAAACTCAGCTCTATGTAAAAACCAGACAGATACTTGTTTATTCTTATGATTTTTAGTATTTCATATTTAAGTGGCAATAAAGTATCAGGTCAAGAATATTGGTCAAGACCGACAAACTGTATCAACTTTAATGATATTTCAGTACATCTAGAAATTAAAAGACTGGGTTGGGTTGTCCTGACCTTCCCCTACTTCCATGCATTGCCAGGAAAGCAAACGTGCCGGGGGGCATTACAACGTAAGCGATGATTCATCAAAGTGTTTGCTTTACCTATCTTTTCTGAGTGCCCTAAAGGCTGATAAATTCCTTTAATGATGATGACATTTCTGCTAACAAATTGTCCTGCAGATAACATTCCCTGCAACCAACCTCTGACCAAGAGCAGCGACTCAGAGTAAGTCAAACTCAAATCCATGCCAGGACAATGTGACTTCAGCATGCATAGTGGACAGTTGGTTTGAATACTTTAGAACTGAACTATTTTGGAATTTTTGGAAATGACTAGTCAAACCAGAGCAAAAAATCCCCAAATGCTGGATTCCAAAAGGAAGAACTGATCAAGCTGGAGCTTCCCAAAAGATTTAAGAGTGATCTTTAAGACAAATATTACTAAAGCAACAAGAACAGTTGTTAGAATTTTGGATATTGTGTTTTTTATTACAAGCAATCATGCCCAGATTGCCATTTCTGTCTTAGCACCAGGTTTCAAAAGTCAGTGTTGTCACATGTTTACTACAAATTCTTTATTGCTTTTCTCTAATAAACAGAAAGAAGGTGATTGAGGAAAGAGAAGAGAGTTGCCTGAGGAGAATCTGCGTGATGAGAATTCCTGCAAGAGTCACATGGGAAATGGTGAAGCATTGATGAATTAATAAGCAAACACGTTAACTGTGCTAAATGTGTCTCCTGCAGGTCAAGAGTCATGGTAGATGGACTTCTCTCTTTCTGTCTCACAGATGTCTTCCTTTTATTTGTCTTTACAAAGGGCCTCCACTATCCCACAGAGATCGAAGAGAGGATACTGAAACTAATACAAGGTGGTCTCAAGTGAAGGCAGTTCTAATAAAACAGATTTCTAGTGTAGTGGTTAAGTTCATTTGCACAAATTGCACTGCATGAATCTGCAATGTTAATGCGGAATTTCACTTCACACTCAAAGATTATATCCAAATCTGTTTACACATAACAATTCCTTGGAGAATATTTTTGGCAAACCGAAGAACATAAAACCAAATAAGCCAATTAGAAAGTGTTAATTTCTTTGACAAAAAGTATGTTGAAAAATGTTCATGAATATCCAATTTTCCATGACTTAGATGAGACATTGACAAGCTAAAAACGAACACGAGAGTCAAAAGTTTGTCAGAAAGCTTTTTTCTCACACACATAAAGCTAGTCCACGGTAGCAGGCTAACAATAGCTGGTTTAATGTGTTAGTCAGATAACTTCAAGTCACTACCTTCAAAGTACAAGGAAAGGATGCAAGCCTTGAATATTGACATTACAAATAATCATGAAAAGTTGACAAAAACAATGTTTGGGTAGATAGTTTTAAACTGTAGCTACTCATGATGCTAAGCTACAGCTATTTCATGGCCACAGATTCTTTCTTCCATCTTCACCAAAGTAAACTCCATTTTCTGACTCCATCTCACAGCTGTCAAGAGCAAGTGATAGAACAATCGTGTGCCTAAGAGTTTATCAGATGCTATACCTCGTGGCAAAAATACCTATCTTTGTAAAAGAGAAAAAAAATAAGTTTTTCCTCGCAAAAATTTGGGCTTGGTTTTAATTCGAAAAACTTGTACCACTTCCCGTCACTAGACTGTTTGCTTAGCAAGACTGGCGTAGGACAAGAGGATAAGAGGTTAGCCAACCGAGTGAGTAGTGAGCTGATATTTACCGAAGCCCCCCACTGCGAGCTGTCGGATTTGGACTTTACCTTAAACCTGTGTATTATTAATGTTTACTTTACATTGACCTATATTTCACCGTGTGGGTTACAGAGTCGCGGATTACACCTCAGGGAGCACACAGGATTCCTGGGGTGTTCGTGATGACGACGGCGCTTGAGTTCACACCCTTCACTGTGTGCTAAAGACAACTAAAATGCAGTTTCTAGCATTGACTAAAACTACAATAGATAGAAATTACTTTAATGTGACTAAAACTAGCAAGCATATTCATCTAAAGACAAAGTCTAAATCTAAGTAACAGCCCAAATGAACTCACTTGAGTCCCAGAACAGCATCAAGTGTTCATAGCTTTCACGCTGTAGACCTACTTGCCCTAGCGCTCAACTACGTCAACGACATTGTGATTCTTTGTTCTCTATTCTCAGACTGTCAGAATAGAGAAAGGACCAATACAGTTGAAATTTCAAAAAACACTTTTTCGGGTGGTCACATGGTTTTCAAAAGCTGTTGTGCTTAGGGCACCCAAAAGGCTAGCAGCGATCCTCATCGTCATAGAAAAGTACGCCCCGAAAGTGTGTATTTGTAGCGTTTTCAAAGTAAAGTTGCTGTATTTGTTCTGTATTTACGGCATGTCTATGAACGTACAGCACGTTTGCGAAATGTTACGCACGGTGCAATTTTGATGGAACTCAGAATTTGTCAAGAGTCTACAAAATTGCATTCTGTTTGCATGCGCGTCATGAACTTGAGCAACATGCTTTGTGATTTTGCAGCGTATGTATATATATATATATATATAATATATATATATATATATATATATATATATATATATATATAAATTTGGAGAACATTTTGAATGGGTGAATAGAAGATTGAAAGAAGATCGACGTCAGGCTTCTCTTTCCGTCTTTACGTGTCCGTTTTCTTGCCTGAAACAAAGGTGCCGCGGTGAACCACGGCTTTATTCCAGTTAAACGCTTTCGCGGCGACCCGCCCGGAGCTGCTGTCGTTGCGATGACTCTCTCTCTCTCTCTCTCTCTCTCTCTCTCTCTCCTCTCTCCCTCTCCCTCTCTCTCTCTCTCTCTCTCTCCCTCCATCAGAGGAGCCCTTTTGTCAGGGCTGGAATGCCAGTCATGTCGAGAGAAGCCCGAAGGTGCGAAAACAGGTAGAGCGGTCGAACGGGAGGCGGAGCCACGAGGATTGCCGGCGGACCGGCCGGAACGAGCAGTGAACAAAGGTCTAATGCTTCAGCCCTTTGACCTAATTTTCATAAAAAACACGGACTGTTCGTCCCATTGCTCATCCAGAAAAGGAAAAAACCCCACTAATAACTCACCCAAAAAGGTTCCACTTAGTAATCATAATGAATTCATTCGCATTGCTCTTAAGATAGATAACAATGTACAGTTTGAAAACTGCACTGTCAACCTATTTACCATAAAGTGCATCAACATTGTAAATGAATAATTCGAAATTATTTTTTCTAAAACAAAAATGGCCATGTTGAACTATTCACTGCAAAGATCTTCAAGACTATAGGCCTAATAATTGAACTAAAAAATTACAAGGTGTACCTGTTTACCAAAAAATGCTTTCTAGGACTTCAACACTCAACAGTTTAACATTGTAATTTAGAAATTACAGTATTTGCAAAAGAACCTTTTTTGGGACTTTAAGATTATAGTTCAATATTTAATCCTAAAATCTACAATGTCAATAATTGCTTCAAAGAACTTTTAGGACAGCATTATTATATTTGGGACATCAGATTGTGTGTTACGTGTCATCTAAAATTTGGCTAACAGAAGTGGCTTAAGTTCCTGATGTTTCACCAGAGAGTCCCTCAAAACTTTTTTGGGTGGAGGTTGGGGGGGTTTAATGTCAAAATACGTCTGAACAACAGAATGCTGTATTCGGGGTCAACGCTTGAAATGGGGGTCTGTACGGAGCACAAAGGGTCTCGCCATTACGATTCCAGGCCCATTCATCGTCCGACGCATGTGATGCGTCAGTAGGAGTAGGGAGTGGGATTTCTAAACCCTGGCATCACAAAGAACCCAGTGAAGTCCTTTTTCTTCAGAAGTGGCACTATAATTTGGCTACTCTTTTTTTCAGAGCCTCACTCAGTCAAACAACGGGTCCTTTTTCATGGCCATTAATCAGGGTTTGTTAATTGGTGTCATCACTTTCTTCAAGTGTTAAATCTACAAGTGTTGCATTTTGTTTATTGTATTTTACACAGTTCTGACATCCTCAATACAACTTTTTGGCCTCTGTGCATGTGAGTTGAACTTAAGGTGTGTTAAGTTTTACTGTCAACATTCTGACTGGACAACTTGATTAAAATAAAGGCCTAGGGTAGGGTTAATTAACAACTTGTTTAGGAGCCTGATTCAACAATCTGATTCTGTGCTGAGAGAACAGAATTCTAAAACAATTAGCCATTTAGGCTCTCCTTTAACAGTTTTTGACATAGATAAGAAAGTTTTGATAAGACAACTGATATTCATTCAAATGGACAATGTGAAACAAGTGAAAGTATGAAAAATAGATGGTTTAAATTATTGGAAATAATACCAGATGAATGTTTAATGCAGTATAGAACATAATCTCTTTGATGCTGCATTATACAGAAACATGTGAAATTACTTGTGATAGAGGTTGAGAACTATGGAAGTGTTAACTACTCGAGAGAGTGATGGATTGGCACAATTTCTCCATGGAGGTAACATAGCCGTCAAAACCCAATGCTGGATGCTTCTCTCTGTGTTTCTTGTTAGGCAACACATGCATAATTCAGAAAGCATAACTTATGTATGAACTTAAAGATAGCATAGGAAGAGTTTGCATATGTGTGTGTCTACATTATCTCTTAATTGTTCCACATGACACCAGACATCAAACATTAGGTAAGAATGACATCTGAACAAGTCAAATGCCAAACATTGTAGACATCAAAATTCAAACACACTTCTTAAAAAAAGTAGCCATACAGCCAAATACTACATTTAAATTATAGTTTTGTTTTGTTTGTTTTTTCAACTTTGCTTCCTGCTCTTTATACAGTGTAATTGCAAACTACAGGCAAAATGCAACTTCAAGAACTATGTTTTCTAAAGTAATGAAAGTGCAGCGCTGTTGGTGACAGCACGCAGTTTTGGATTTTGAGATTAATGATTCTGCTCTGTTTTGTGGATTGATTTTTCAATTCGAAAGATCTCAAAGGGTGAAAGCTTGGGACTATTGTTTTTGGAGATGTTTTCACCATCTAAACAACAGAATATGCTGCTTAGCTGTTATGTTGATAAAGGTCAGGAGCCTAACAAAACTACTGAGAATTTGCCTGAGGAAGTTATCGTACACTGAAGTGAACTGGTTTTCTACAGCTAGCAGAGGCAGTCACATAAAGAGATAAGCTCACATAATTCAAGAGTTTCTTCAGATCTCAGTATAGATTTGTGATATTACAAATTACTGCTTAGCAGAAAGATTCAAACCATATTAATACACTGAATGCATTCACTGTTTTTGAAATAAAAAATTCTACACCTCTTAATTTACAAATAAGTGTCACAGACTTCTCCAAGTGATGCCACAGAATAACCACTTCCACTTCCATTTTTCTAAAAGACATTTTATGGGATGGAAAGAGCAGTTCTTTAATGACAATAAATTAATAAACTAATTATTTAAGTAAAGGTTTAAAACAACTTAATGTTCTCCTTATACCCAAGACAAAAGTCATTTAAGGACTTATGTGTTTTAATTCGCTTAATCTTTTCACCTGACGCTTCGTCAAACTTGTATTCATTTCAATAAGCAATTCAAAACAAAACCACAAAAGAACAACGTTAAAGACATAGGCGTATAACATGTCCTTCTTTTCTATATTAACCATAATAAATGAAATTCTATGCCATCAAATTAAAAACGCGAACGCGTTAGTAGAGTCAAATCTACTCAGCATAAAACAGATAGAATGTTTTTTCAAATTTACATATTCATATACATTTAAACTGCTTTCAAGTCGACAGATCGTGTCCATCTATCACACATTGGGCAGATTAAGTGCGTACTTCTATGCTTCTACTCAGCGTCGTCTGATCTCAACATGGAAAATGAACCGGCCGTTGCACATTGAGTATAAAAAAGCGAAACAAGATTAGCTGTTAGCGAAAACACAATTTCAAAAGCAAACGGGGATAAAAGCAAAAATTAGTTTTCTGACTAGTCCGTTCATCCATAAGAGATATTTTTTTTTAACGGTCGGTCGCTTAACCTGAATATAAAATTCAGGCATGATGGACATCTGTTGTTAGACGTTTTGCAATTTTAATTTTCAATTTGGCAGAGAATTATGGAGTGCAATTAATGTAGAGGATACACGTGTAACATTATAAATCTCATCCCGACTTTTAAGCACTTTTTAAGCCGGCAGTACTGGCACTGGTTCCGATGGTGCTGGTCGATGGGACAGTCGCGGTTCTTACTCGGCAGGTATGTGGCTCAGGTTGCGTCCGGAGCAGGCGTTTGACTTTTGCAGCCTTCGCAGCAGGTGAATTGACCGTAATGTTTCCCGCTCGATTTGTCCCCCGCAAACCATGCAGTCCACGTTGGGGATTTTGTCCCCGGAGAGCGCATCGTTCCCCGGCGTGGACCCGGACGGTGTCCCCGGTGTCCCGCCGGGCTCCTGACCGCAGAGCTGGAGCTGGGAGCCAGGATCGGCCGAAATGCTCTCCTGCCACTGGTTTACTACCATTGCCATGCTACCCTTAAAGCTTGTTTTGAAGGTTAAACAATAGACCTGATTCCTTGTTTTGTTTTTTTACACGGGGAGGAGATTAAAATCCGAGACGACGTCCTGGAGGGAAAAACGAGTTGAGGTTGTTCAAACCCCAGGGTCGAAAAAGCAAAGCTAAATTAGGTTTGACGTTTGCTAAATTAGCGACTGCCAGGTCAAATGTTGCTTTTAATCGTCCATAGACGTCTTGTTGGGAGGTTTGCAGTGTAAACGCGACGGTGGCATGATCACTGAATGGAAGTTTGTTTTTGCGCGGGAAATCCCCCAAATTGCAAGGTTCACTTGGACATTTCGATATATTTACGGTCAATAATGCATCAACCTCCCAGGGGCGCGATGCTCTCCGGTCACGATATAAAACAAAGTCCCTCCAAAAAGTATGCAAAATGCGATTTTAAAAAAGATTTAAAAACGCTATGTTGCATGTCTTGCCAAACTAATAACTGCAAAAACACAATACGGTCACAGTTGATATGAGAACTTCTCCGACTGTTATAACAAGACAGAAATGGATTTGTACGCAACTTCGTGCAGGAAAAAGTTCAGTCAATGGCGAAGCTTGAAGAAGTAGAAAAGAAAAAATAAAATGTCAAACATAGCAAGAAATTGGAAATTTTTGGGTTAACAAGCTGAATCTTCGCAGTGTCAGCCACCCGCCAGCTGTCAGTCCATCTCTCGCAACGTAGTTTAGAAATTTGGTGAAAGTGACACTAAACAGCCGTGGCGTCCTGGCTCCACCCTCCTCACTCCAAATAAGGTCATATGGACCATTTTAGGACACACTGCCTCAGATTAGGGCGGAGCTTCTATGCACTCATTACTGTTATTGGTTAGTGGGTTAACCGGGCCACAGTTGCCCAATTACTGGCTTAAAAGCGTCCCCCAGCCCCTTAATTAATGTGTTTCATTGTTAGACAAGTAGGTCCGGATAATTCTTCTTGTGTTGTTTACTCTGAAGCAAATATGAAGTATAAAAAATTGCCCTGAAAGAAATATATTTATGTCTTGTGTTTAAAGAGTGGGGTGAAAAATTATTTATAATTTTACATTTCCATAATTATATATATTAATATATAATATAGTATTTAAATATATGTACATTTTTTTAAAGAAACTATTCTAAAATTATCGAATAGATTTTTCAGTTCTTTACAGCTCAGTACTTATAATACGAATAAATCTTTCCTTTTTGTTTTACAAATAACCTTTTCTTAGAATAAATTGAAGATTGCTTTGGAAACGAAGGCAAAGCCCATCTGAATAGTCTCTAGTTTAATTGCTTGTTTGTGCAATGAGTGTGATTACAGCAAACGGAGGTGACCAAGCTTTCACCATGGGACATTTAATCCTCACAGGGGTCCAAACGTCCCTTCTTGGTTTTGTCAGCATGGACCAGCCGCAGTTTTCTGTCGGCGAACAAAAGGCCGCGGCCGTCGTTAAGATTGACAGTGTTGTTAATGATGATGTTTTTAAACAGGGGATTCGGGCCAAAGTGGACAACCATACGGCCGCTTGAGAAAAGACTTGCCAGTGTTGGTTTATTTGGATGGGAATGTGTCGAAATTCACTAATTAGGTACTATCATGGTGTAAACAAACTCTATATAAGCTAATACTAAGTTAGAAATTAAAATAAAACATCGATTAGAAATAGCATAAATTCATTTTGAACTATAAGCATTGGTTTAATAAAAAGTAATTTCGTTCTTTTTAATTAGGTTAATAAAAATAACCCAGTAAATGTTCACAAACTTTAAAAAGCGCATTAGCTGAATTATCGGAAGGAAAACAATACATTATTTAAATAAGATAAGCATTTTATGAGAAAGCCCTACGAGTGAACACCGTATTGGTAAATTTATATTATTATTTATTATAAAGCGTGTTAATAAATAAACAGAGCCAACATTATGACAAACTTTACATGACTAAACGATACGTATTGTACTTACTGTAATAATTGCAGTAACAATGTATTATAATTCCTAAGAACATCTTAAACAAATTATGAAACAAACTCATGCTTTTTTCACTAAGAACAGAACTTTATTCTGGCTAGAATACTCTCCTTTTTCGTGCTCTGTAAGTACGATTTATTAACAACTTGCATATAGAATAAATCACGAAAAATGAAGGGAAAACAATAACAGTTATTCATAGCCAGCAATCAATTAAATTGTTAAAAAAACGGCCTAAGACTCCACTTTACGGCCGACCCTATTCAGCCCGGTGCTTCTAGTGCCAGAGGCAACATTGCTGGCCTTAAGCTTGACTTAATTGTTGTCACATGTAACCCTACCTGTTGTCCAATTAGCCCCTTGACTTGCTATTAGATCATTCCTCAGGCTGTGGTTGGGCTCACTAAAGGCATTATTTTGGCAGGGGCAGTGATTAAGGGTAATTCTATACAGGCCAGGCTTTTAAGAAAGTCTAAATGTATTTTTGATGAAATGTTATCCAGTGTATCAATTATCCTTTGGATAATTAATACATAATAAATAACAAGAAACCAAAGAATATCTCAGTCCATAATTTTATGTTGATTTCACCAGTGCATTTAACTTTGTAACCAAACCAAATCTTTCCAAAGAAACTGAACTTTTTTCATTATGGCAGATAAGTGAAATAAAATTCATAGATAGTACCTGCAAGGAACAGATGACCAGAGCAACTGGTCTGCACGCTGGACCATAAGAATCAGGTCAGGGGGCAAATGTGACCACGTAGAACGACTTAGAAAAGGCAAAGGGCACTGGTTTGCTGGATAATTTATGGAACTGCTGACACTGCATGACCCACAAGGTTCTGCTCCCATTCCACATGAACGCATGAGACTACGCAATCCAGAAAGAATGGTTCAGGTTAGCTTAACACAGAGCAAACTGCAGGCTTTTGAACCTGTTGGGCAGGTTGAAGTCAAACATTTGATACTTGCAATAGAAAAGTGAATTTAAAAACAAGAGGAAGGTTATCATTTACTAAAATCGATGACTGATGCATTGGCGAGAACTTGGTCTGCATTGACAATTGAAGATCATTGTTTTGTTTGGGAGCTTTTTCTCTCTTTTCCATCTGGTCGGTGCAGCCATGCCATTTGTGACCATAAAACCCAAACCTGTTCGCAATATTTTGTCAGAGATTTCATTAGAGCTGGCCTGTCAGCAACTTCTTTTTTTCACAATCACCTTGAAACTCAAAAACTGAGGAAATGCAGTTTTGGTCTGAGCAAATGATGTCATGTAAGGCTTATACTTCAGCATTCTTGACCCAAAATGTATTAAATGAACTTTCACAAGTTGAATATATTTTGGTGCTTGTAAGGGAGGCATTTCATGTGTAGGCATTGTGTTTATTAAGTAGAATTTGTTAAAAATTCAACACTCTAAGTTAAATATCATGACTAAAGGTTAGAGTTCCAGAAGAATTCATTCTTACTTTCCAAATCCAAAAAGTATCAGAATGACTATTTCATTTGAGATTAGTTATGGCATTCATATCTCTCTGAGCAAACTTTCTTTATGGAATCTTATGGAGTAAATGAACGTAAATGAATTCCAGACCAAATCCCAGTAGTTGTCCTGAGCGATTTTAGTCCACGATCATTCCTTTGTTTGACTTGGGAGGGTTGATTAAGAGGTTAAACTCTGAGAATCATGGCGTCCTTAACTGAGATTTATCTGTTCCTGTACTGACCTCCACTGGGGTTCCTAACCTCAAGCCAGTGGCCTCCAGATTTATTTAGTTATTTGTTTGTCTATTCGAAGGGGTCTTCTGTTCAGGGTTAGGGGGCCTTCCCTTAATTTTTCTCTTCCCCTTTTTCATTCCTGTTTATGCACTCGAGTCTCACGTTTCACGGTGGCAGTGGATATGACGTAGATGCTGATTCAGCTCAAGCCCTTTTGACCCCTATTAGAGCTGTCTGTGAGCATCCTAAACCCAGTTTTATCCACAAAGGGCCAAAGTGTAAACAGGGTGTCGCTTTTACCTCAAGTTTAGATCTATTGTGCATGCAATGCTTAATTTGTAAGCATTCAGTTGGTTTTCATGTGGTTTTGTTTCTACTGTAAAAAGAAATATTACTTCTAGATCCAGACAACACAACCATCTGCCATATTTTCAGGTGGGAAATGACACATTTGGGGAAACTGTAGAAAGATTGGAATAATTGTAGGGGTTTTGTAATTTCTAAAACATTATGAGCTAGTTTGGATATACAATTGGGACGTGTCCTTCTCATTAAGGTTTAAAAGGTTTAATTCTCTATAGTTAACACAATTTGCCCCATTGTGATGAGTTGGGATGAGATGTGATTAGCTTTCCCCTAAGTATTTTAACACAAAGATCCCAAAGATTGAGAATCATTCAAGACACTATTAAACTGATTAATTACAAACAGTAGCAACTTAAGGCTTCTACTGTAAAACATTATGTTAACAGACAAGTTTCTTAAAAATTTAGAGTCTGCTTTCAGACAAGGAGTTGACCAGTCAGCAGCTTTTCTCACAAATGAATTTAAGTGAGTGATTATTTGTGATTGTGAATGCATCACACCACAATGTTACAGCTACATCTGTGGAGGAGAATTGGACAGCTTTGGGCGATACCTTGTTCATGAGTACCTCAGTGGTACCTTTACTGGTTCATGACTTGAACCTGTGACCCTCTGATCACAGGGCCAACTCCCTAACCATTACACTACCAACTGCCCCTTTCCACCTTAGAAACTCAACAAAATGGGGCAAATTCAGCAATGTTTTGATAAAATGATGTGCAGCTTTTATCCAAAAGCACTAAAACAATTTCCACCAAGATGAATATATTTTGAACATAAGGACCACATTTTGTGTGTATGGTTGTCATTTTAGCTCAAGCTTATTTAGTTGAATTTAACTAACAGCTTAAAAACTAAAGAGTCAAGTATCATAATGCAAGACACAGGGCTAGGGTTCCAGAGACAACATAAAACTAATAAATAACAAACAGTAGCAACATTAATGCTTCCACTTTATAAAAGGTCAGTAAAAACAGTTTTTTTTTTAGAATTTGTCAGCAAACGTTTAGTACAAAAACCTGAGACCTTACATGTCTGTTACTGGAAGAATCAACTCTATTTCTAACTACACAAATGCAGAATGTGTGGACTTAGGTTTATTCCCTCCTAAATATCCAATCACAAAAGGTAATTAATGGGTGACTTAAAATGACCCCCAATAGAATACTTTCAGGGGTGGGACTGTCCTCTAGTGTCTTTATTTACCGTAAAGGTTCTAATTCAAATATACACACCATTAATAGTGGTCATCAATATGACAAAAAGCATTGGCCCAAATGAGGCTTTGCTTTAAGTGAACCAATGAAATTGTGTCTTTTTATTGACCCCTTTGAACTTAAAGTTCTTTTAGTATGCATATATCAGCACAAAGAACTTAAAGAAAAGAACTTATAAATATAATTTTGCACTAGGTGTGGAGCTGGGGGCTTTTTTAGAGCTAAACAGGGAGCAGTGCAGCATGTGGGCAGCATGACCTGACATGTCTCTGAAGCTGGAGGGGGTCCTGACCTTTGCTCCAAGGCTCCAAAACTGGGAAGATGATAAAAAAGGCAGCTTTGGATGGGAGGGTGGCTGCTAAACAAGAGCTTCTGTTTTGGCCAGCCCCAGGAATGTCAGGTCCATAAAAAGATGCCATACAGCGACAGCAAGGTCTGAGAAAGAAAAAGGGGAGAGAAAGAAAAAAGAAATCTAAAGGGCATTGTTTTTATCCTCTAATAGCATTAAGTCGCATACGGAAAATACCATCACTGTAATGGAACATTTAGGTATTTTTGATCAGGAATCTGAAATAATGTGAAATTTGATTTGATTAATTCATAACTCATGTAATGTTTCCATTACAGATAAGACAGATAGAAGAAGAGATAAAGTAATTGAGGTTGATTGTATCCTTTAAGACCATTCATTTGTATCTCAGAAATATTATCAATGAAACTGAAAATGAGATATTTTTGAAAAACAATCATAAAATCTGAAATTTGTCATATTTGACGTACTGCTCATTTATGATTTCCATCACAGCTAAGACCAATATTGAGAAAAAGCAAGATGGAGAGAGTGAAAAAGATATCTAAAGCACACTGATTTGATCATTTGGCTATTAAAATCAGAATAATTCATAATTGAAAATTTGGGGATTTTTGGTGAGGAAGCAGCAGAAACTGTGAATGCTGTTTTCTACATTTAAAACGATTAATTCACATATTGAATATAAAATCATTACTAATCCGCAATTTGTCGAGTAAGTTTCACATTTTCAAATTAAGTTATTTAGGAATAGTACTCACACAAATACTGGAAATTTAGTAGTTTTTGAGAGTCCACTTCAAGAAAGAAAGAAAGATTTAAAAGGAAGTCTTTTCTCCACACAAACCATATATTAGAAAATGCTAGCACTGAAACAGGACATTTAGCTATTTTTGACCCTAAACCAATTCAGACTTCCTTCACTAAACTACTAAAATCATTCAATACTACTAAAATGTCTCATCTAAGGGAAACCAAATTGATACTTAAAATGTGATTTAAAAAAAGCTTCACATTTGACAAGTTTGACCTATTCATCAGTTAAACGTTCCATCCCACTAGAAACACATCATATGTACAGCCTCAAGTTTTTGCCACGAATCCACCACAACCAGAACGTGCACAAACAGAGCGAGTAGGAGCTTGAGAAGGAAAACACAGCATTATAAATCACAGAGAGGGGAGACTGTGACCAATGAGCTTAACAAGGCAGAATACTGGGCTGTAACAGATTTGCCTTATCCCCCTCCTCCTTACGCCTGCATCACCATAACGCAGCGTTTATGGGCATTTTTACCCGAGGACTTCAGTCATGCGATCGGGCCATAAATTTCTCCAGCGGGGCTGCTTGCCCCAAAGGGGGGCAACGTTCCTTGTGACACCGAGGGTCACGTCTGCTGATAACCTTGTGTTTTCCCACCGTTTTGTCCCCTCAACTAATTCGATCGAGATCTACAACTGCTAAAGTTATTGCATAGATATTTGTGAAAAACATTTGCTTATTGGGGTTATCTCAATTCTTCAGTTTGTTTTTGAGGAATCAGTCATAAAATCTGAAATTTGTCGAGTGATTCCACCACAACGAACACAAAGAATAAGGAAGAAAAGAGGGTGAGAAAGAAAAAGACGGGAAGTTTTTTACATTGCATAGCATTTTTAAAGTATGTTTATCTACTCAAACCATATCCATCGTACATACAAATATTTAGAAAGAATATTTTCACCAGAACTCTTAATTTTGCAGTTTTTTAGAAACTGAGTGAACATTCCTTGTGACCATGGAGCACAGAGACAGTGGTGGAACAGGCATGAGACAGAGGGTCACGTCTGCTGATAACCTTGTGTTTTCTCATCAAAATTTTTTGGACCCCAGTGTTACGCTAACACGTAGCAGCAATACATCTTCAAGAGCGAAACTTGCGTCATCTTCAACACCGGCAGCAGATAACAAGGCTGAAGACAGGAAACACAGAAAGTATTTTTAATAGAGATATTTGTGGAGATCAGGAACTGAGCTCCAGATTCTACCTCCAGGTCATCTGCAGTGTATCCCCACCTTGTCCAATGTTATTCAGGCTGGTTATGATGAACATCATCAATAATTAATACAAATGCTGGACAGCAATGATGACAAAAGACACATTATTGGTGCAAAAGTTGTCATCTGTGCATTGGAATTACACTGGGGCATCCTTGAAATCGCATTAAATTGTCACATCGCCATATTGGAACAGGTGGTGTTTTTTTGCAAAACACTTCCATACATGGGTATACTATATATCCCAGAAATACAGCGAAATTCTTTTTTTATAAACACATTGAAAAGATTCACACATATTATGTGTGTGAGGCACATTTGATCCTATGACCTGATCTATGACCTATCCTATGACCTATGATTTGATTCTATATTTGGTCCTTGACTCTGCTCATGCTAGTTTGAAACAGACCAATTCTACTTGACCAATCAAGACCGTGGGGTTTTGTGGATCCTTGACCAGTTTAAGCATAAAGTCTCTGCTAGTCTATACTGGTCTTTTCAGCAAGAACCTATATTTAGGGATGGTGGATGACTCTACAACAGTTGGAAATTCTTTTGAAGCCTGGAATTCAGAAGTAGCGATTCAGAAAGCAAAACAAGTGTTAAAAGGGGTGGACAGTAAATCTATTCGCTCTGCAAAAAATTCAAAACCAAAATCTATAAATGGCCAAATTAGTCTTTGTGTTTTTGTGGTCATGACAAATATCTGAAAAGTGTCCCACAGCTTTATAAGTATCATTTTTTCTGAAATCAATTTCTATTTCCGTTCCATCTCTGGACTTCACACATCAAAAAGCTCTATTTGGATTATGGAATATTTTATATATAACATCACATGCTTTGGTGATGCAAGAACAGATACCTTGGACAAACTTGTGCAATATTGGAGCAAATTAGTACAAATACATGTCACTGGTGCAAAAGTGTAAGTTATTAGTGTAAAAGCTGGAAATTTGTCGGTGTGGAATCTGAAAAATCATTGATGCAAAAGATACAACCTCTTTTGTGCAAAAACTGCAACACCATTGGCACAAAAGCTGGCAAGCCATTGGAGAAATGTAGAACACACCAAGTACAAACTCAGAAATTCAGTAATTCAAAAAAGCACCACAATAAGGTAATCTATCTTCTGTGCAAAAAATTCCAAATTGAAACCTAAAAACAGACAAGTTAATTATCATGTTTTCATGGTGAGGATAAGCATCTGAAAAACATATTCAATACTATAAATACCATTTTTTTCCCTGAAAATCTGTTGCTCCATACACACTTGTGGCTCTGTATCTGACAAATCTGGATTTAACACAACAAATTGTGGTAATGTGGCAAGTTCCCTGTAGTTAAAATCTCTTGTTGATTTCGGCAACATTTAATATAAAACATCACATGGTTTTTTGACAGCAGAATGGATAACTGGGAAAGTTGGTAAGTAGTTGAGACAAGAGCTGGAAAGTGTCATAAGTGCAAAAGCTGGGACGCCTTTGGCATGAAAGCTGAAAAGATGGTACTGCAAAAATTACAATGTCATTGTTGCAAAAGCTTGTATGCTATTGGTGCAAAAGCTGGAACATCATTTGTGCAATAACTGGACTGTCATTGGTGCAAGAGCCGGAATGCTGCTAAGTGCTAAGGTGGCTGGAAATCCAAAACAAGTCACACGGGAGGGACAGCAAATCTACTTCCTGTGCTAAAATTTCCAAATCGATCCCTAAAAATGGCCAATTTATTGGTTGTGTTTTCACAGTCAGGACAAGTGTCTGAAAAGTGTAGTTCAACAGTATAAGCAATATCATGTTTCTGAAAATCTGTTGCTCTGTACACACTTGTGGCTCTGTGTCCAGCAGATCTGGACTTAACACAACAAGGTGGTGGTGGGGGTAAATTCCCTGCAGTTAAAATCTCAGACGGTGGTCTTTAACGCATTCTCTCTCTCCCTCTCAATCCTAATAAAAATCTTCTGACCACCGGTTGACCTTTTGCTGTTCGGCCTCCTTCCAATGTTCTCCCCTCCCTCTCTCTCTCTCTCTCTCATCTTCAGATCACCGGAGGCCGGAGGGGGGCCAGCAGCTGTGGGGTGGGGTGGGGAGGGGTCGGCCAGGTCAAAAGGGTCACGGTACTGGTAAAGTCATCATTGAGGCAGCAATGTGGGGGCATCATTTCCCCCCTTCAAAGGCAGCCCTGACGTCCGCAAAGGGGCCGCACCGATGGCCCCGCGTTGTGCCCCCCCAACACCCTCCCAGCACTCGGGGGTTGCGACGGATGAGGGTTAATAAAGTGATACCAGGTGTTGGCCAGAGCAGCGCACCAAAAACCAGGGGGCCTCCTTTCCCACTAATGCAGTCCCCCCAGCCCTGACCAACTGGATATGGGATGGAGGTGGTTGAACAGATATGGCCCAAAGCTGTTTACTAAAACCCCAACCAGGTATGGGGTAGCAGGCATCTGCGCCCCAATAACACCTGAAATTGTGTTTCTGAGATGGAAGAAGATTCCTGAATAGCACTGACAATGGAGGAGTTAACCCAAACCTTTTTGCTCTAAATGTCTTAGCACCAACCACTCAAGCAAATTCCTTGTATATGACGACATACTTGGCAATAAACTGTATTCTGATTCTAATTCTCGTGGCGAAGAAAAGTATATATAAACAGTAATACCTCAGTATGTTTCAGAAGGTGGTTCGAATTCCAAAAAACTTAATCCTGGCCCACCAATAAATCGACACATTCTACGCATGAAAGTTTTTGACTCCAAAACAAATGATTTAATTCTGACAATTTTGATCCAAAAAAATGTTTGAGTTCTGAATTGTTCGTTATTGTTTGAATAGTATGCTCCATGCAATTTTTTGTATTAAAAACAATACATACATGTGAAATGACAAAGCACCTTTGTGATCGCCAGATAGGGCCGCCAGTGAATTGATGGTTCTTGTCATACAAGTTCATTTTGCATGGGGTTGAAATACAAAATAAATGGCCAAATTCTGACTTTTATGATCGAAAATACAGTTTTTTGGATATATACGATCCAATATTTCAAGCGCCCCATCACCTTATTTGAGCTTGTCAATCACATAAAGTCTGCTTTATAATGCTAGTGTGAGCCACCACATCTATATCCCGAGGTGGACAATGTGTTGAAAAATCTATTTTTTCTGTAATAAACCAAGCATCAGTCAGATAAACTTCTGTTCTGAGGGTAATAATGGAAGCTTTGACTTAATTTAGTTATATGATTTACCTAGTTTCTTTAACACATTATTGTTTTGAGCATTACTTTTAACATTTTCACAAAATTGCCTATCCTCCTAAAATGATTTTAAAACTTAACCAGTTGCCTGAGAGGAAAAAACAAAAACTTAAACATTTAGTCAAATCAGGTTAGCAGCTGTGGGACTGCCACTCTTAGTTGATTTTCATATTATATATTTGCCTGTCATGCATAGGGTACCCCCCTGTTTGGGAACCACTGAACCATACATATGATTACGGATTACATAGGGCAGAAGATTTTGGCCAAAACTATGTTGAAAAAGATAAGGGGCTCTGGGCACTAAATTGTGTAAAAAAAGAGAAAACTCCCTTTGAATGGTTGCAAAAATCAACACCATCAAAAGAAGAGTTAACGCAGCGAGAGCAAATCAGCTCTGACAACGAGCAAAGGGCGAACAGAAGGAGGATGAGTTTAGCAGAGTGAGTGCTTTGAAAGCTTCACTGGGTCACCCCCTCCTCCCTGAAAAGCATCAAACCCCCCCCCTCAAAAAATGAAAAAAGGGAAGGGCCCCAATTAACGCTAATTAACGTCAATGACAAGCAAGGAGCCATTAGTCCAGCTAATCCACGGTTTACGTTTTCCTCCTGGAACCCTGCTGGCCAATTCTCACCCCAATCATCAAGAGTACATGTTGTTAAAAAGGCCGGCATCAAAGCCCTAGCTCGTTGCAGGAAAAGCCAGCCCATTAGTCGGAGAGGTGGACCCAAACACGATCGGGGCTCAATGCTCCAAGGGTCTTTTGGTGGCGGGCCAAAAGAAAAACAAAACTTGAGAGGCTCGGACCTCAAACCAATTCAACAGTTTGTTTGGGTCTTTAATGAGCCATAGCAATGTGACAAGCAGATGGCAAATGAAAGAAGCCAAAAATGTGATACTGTTAAATGACTCATTAGAAGGACCTGCATTCAGTAACTGTGTGTGTGTTGGGATGACCTTTGTGTGGTCAGTATGCAATAATGTTCACTTCTCCTAGTGGGTTGTGTAATGTTTTCTTGTCACAGTTAACGTCACTTTAACACAGAGGTTGAGTGCAATCAAAGTTGATGAACTCAGCTTGACCAAGCTGGAAACTAATTTAAAAAAGGAAATTTCACCTAAATCTACAGTAACATTTCAGACACTGAGAATACATTCATAACATCATGAAAAACATCACATGACAGTTAATCCATCATCTGTGTAAAAATTTCAAAACTGAGACCTAAAAATATCCAAAAGCATTTAGTCATTGTGTTTTATTGTCCAAATGTCCTATGAAGCGATGATCTTTTTCAACCTTCCGGGATTTAGGTGTCAGATCTTCCTGGATTTCCTGGGAATGTTGGTGAAAATGTTCCAACATCACTGTTGAATAGGTTAATGGAGTAAAAGTTGGAACGTCAAAGATGCAAAAGCTGGAACTTCATTAGTGAAAAAGTTGTTGTCGTTGAAAAAACTCAAATGTTGCTGGTGTGAAGGCTGAAACATCATAAATGCAAAAGCCAACGATTGCTGTGGCAAAAGCTGGAAACTCATTAGTGTAAAATCTTGAATATCGTAAACTGTTATTTGGTGCAAAAGTTGAAACAATGTTAATGTTCCGACAAAGTCATTGGTGTAAAAGTTGGAATACTGTTTACACAAAACCAGGAACGTAGCTTGTGCCAAAGGTGTAACGTTTTCAGTGAAAATACTTGAATGCCATTGGAGTAAAAGCTAGAATTTAGTTGGTTGCAAAAATTACTGCATTGGTGAAAAGACTGGAATGTCATTGGTGTATATTTGAAATAGTATAAAATTGCCACATAGCCATATTAGAATAGCTGATAAAGCCATGGAAAGCTATGGAAAAACTTTTGTTTTTTCAAAACAGTCACAAATTTTACAGCAGGATACTACACATCATAGAAATATAGCTCAAATCTTTTTTTAAATAAAGAACAATGAAAAGATTTACAGATATTATTGGTATCAGACATGTTTGATCCTGTGATTCTTGACCAAGGACAAGCTTGTCCAAAAAGACCAGTTCTACTTGACTGGCTCAGGTTGGGCCATTGAGCAGCACCAAACCAGCAAATAACCATCAGGAATACAAAGTTTAAAGTCTCTACTGCTCTATATTGGTCTGCTCAGTAAGTACCCCTATATTTAGAGAAGGTTGAAGAAATCATGAGAGTCAGCAATTCATTGGAAACATGAAATCTTTGCCTAAATCTACACTCAAGTTTTGGAGAAGACACTGAGCAGAAATTCAGATGTCAAACTGAAACAGTTAATGCAAGACCAATTTACATGTGACAAGGCTTTGTAACACAATTTGAAGTGATAATTTTAAATACAAATTTGCAGCTCATTGAACTGCGGTTGTTGGGAAAAGACTTAATGCTTTGAGAAAACAAGATATTTGGCACTTTTTGCAATTCAACCACAGAAGACTTATTGGGCAAAAAAAGAAAGCAGCTAGGAAATATCTTCCACAAAAGAAGCTGTTGGAACAAGCTCACACGTACACAGGCACCTATCCCTTTAGGGCTGATCGCACCCACCACCCCCCACCCCCGAAACCTGATCTGTCGGCATGCGGCTCGGAATTCTTCAATCGCCCTGACATTTGACCTCTGGCCTTTTTGGCAGTGCAGAGAAGAGAAGATGAAGTGTCCAAGGCTCTCTTTCTCCAACACAAAAAATCTCCTGTTCTTGTGTGAGCCCTCCCTCCCACACACACAGTCTCTTTCTGGACAGCTTTTACACATGTACACCCCGGTTCCTTTTTTCTGACAGAGCATAATTACTCATAATATCTGGCTAATAGTCAGTGACATCAAGGGAACGCTTTAAAAGCATTGTGCCCTACCTCCCCCTCTTCTGAAACTCCTACCCACAAGTCCAGAGTCACTTAAAAAAGACTCCTGAAATGCTTCGCGAACACTCTGATGCCTGTGGTCACTCTGTCGTTATTTTTTTCCTCCTTTTGATTGAGCGATTACAATGTCATCTGTGTTCGACCCAGCCTGAAAAGGCCTGTTGTGCAAGGCGTCTGAGTCGTTCCTTCTTAACCGCTACTTGCTGAAGTTTTAATTCCATTCATCTGCCCGACAACACTCTGACTGTGACGAACTGTCAAGTCGCTTGATAAACTGCGTCACCACATTGCGGTGGCCTTGTGTTTTTTTTTTCTTTTTCCTGGCTTTTCACTTGTTTGGGGAATCGTCACATTTAGAAACTTTCCAGTACGGTGGTCCAGGCAACTCAACAAAATGCAAAAGACACAGCACACATGCAAATGCTACAATGGAAGTGCAAAATCTACAACACAAATACAGAAGCCACAACAGAAATGCAAAAACTACAATACAAATATAATTCTACATCAGGAATGTAAAAACATGAATACAAGCTACAACATGAATGCAAAAGCCACAATGCAAATGTAAAAGCTGTTACACAAAAAGAAAAGCTACAACATGAATGCAACAGCTACAACATGCAAAAGCCACAACACAAATGCAAAACTACAACATGAAAGCAAAAGCCACAATGAAAACTCAAAATCCACAACAGAAATGTAAAAGCTATCACATAAGCCAAGCAAAATACAATCATGGTTTTTGCATTTAGTTTTAGGTTTTTGATTTTGTGTTGTGGCTTTTACATGCGTTCTGTTGAGCCATGTTCAGATAACGTCTCCAATGCTCAGATATTCTCAAAGCGCTCTTGATTCAAAAACTTCTTTCTGGGGGTTTGAAGACATTTATTTCGGTTTGGGGTGGATGGAGGGTTGGATTGAGTCAATTGCAGTGGGGCAGCTCCGGGGGACCACCATGTGGTTTGACTTATCCTGTTATTTAGCGGGAGAGAGTTCTTTCAAGCCAGGTAACCACCGAGCGGCCGCTCCTTAACTGTGGCAAATCAATGAAGCTAAAGCCTCCTGATCCCCTCGCCTAAAAAACCCTGACCGTGTCCGATTCTATGGAGGCAATTTTCACGCCTCGGCTCTCTGAGGCTGGGGGAGAAGACCCCCATGACCACCGACTATCTCTCCACAAGCCTCAGGGCAGATAGAGAAATAAACCAAAGACTTTTCATGACAACCAGGAACTGGAACATGGAAATGGCTGCATTATTTGAGGCTGTGGAATACTTCCATGGACATAAAAATCCAGTGACAGAATGTACAAAACCCGGCAACAACAGCGTGGTTTGTGTAATTTCAATCTTAAAGATTTTTCTCAAAGCTGCTAACATAGTGAAGGTTTAATGAATGTCAAAAACTATTAGCATACACTACCAGTCAAAAGTTTGGACACACCTTCCCATTCAGTGTTTTGAAGGAGTTCCCAGAGATGCTGAGCACTTGTTGGTCCTTTTGCCTTCACTCTGCGGTCCATCTTATCCCAGACATCTTGACTGGGTTTGGTCAGGTGACTGTGGAGGCCAAGCCATCTTGCGCAGCACTCCATCACTCTCATTCTTGGTCAGATAGCCCTTACACAGTTCATTCATAGTTTTGATGCCTTTAGTGAGAATCTACAATGTGAATAGTAATGAAAATGAAGAAAAAACATTGAATAGGAAGGTGTGTCCAAACTTTTAACTAGTAATGTAAGTACACGTTAATGGAGTTGTTTCAACCATTAAAATTGTGTAATAGAACAGCAAGGGTTGTTTGCGCAAATATGTTCCTCAAAGACAAAATGACCAGCAACTGTTGTAATTTAAGTGATTTTTTGTGTAAGCACGTTATATTGTTTTATTGAAAAATTAAATAAAATAGATTGCTAGCCATGATCTCTTTTTAGCATAAATGCATGTTATTCGGTTTGCTACAACTATTTGAATTATGTAGCACCACGATGCATGTCACTTACTTTAAGATGTTGCTGAAGGACAATAAGTGCATTTAAAGTTCTCCCAAAAATTCTTTTGGGTCCTTGCTGTAAGATGTGGCTCAAAGATGGTAGAGATTTTTAACATAATTGCATCAGCTAATGATCAGCTAAAGGTAAATGGGCATTTCTTAAGCATAAATGGATATTAATGTGATATGAAAAAAATCCCACTGACTTCCACTGAGTGCTAGCCATGTTAATCTTCAGGGCTTGAATAAAAGGTAACTGGACTTCTGAACTGAAGAAGCATTTCAGATGAGAGGAGAAACATCTTCAAGAATTTTTGAACGCAGTCCAGTTGCCTCCTATTCAAGCCCTTAAGATTACCATGTCCTGGACAAGTGAGAACCTATACAGACTAGCCATGTTAGCTACTTTTGTTCAGCATAAGTGCAAGTAAAGAGATTTGCTTCAATCACTTGATTTGTGTAGCATGACAACATGGCTCACTTGCTTAAAGACATGTATTGCATCACAGTATGCTCTTGGCAGCTGCAAGATGGAGTCGGATGATGAAACCCACCTTGGTGAAGACATTACAATTTAAAAAAATATATAGATTATCATATTACTTTGAACATCATGCTTTACATAAAAAAGAATTTGCTTGAGAGTGTAACACAACACAAAATCTTGTATTCTACACAAACACAATGAAGAATTACTGGATAAGATAACTTGGGTGTATTCTGCTACTATTTCTCTCTATCTTGTAGTGTAGCTAACTACTGTTTTAAAATAATAGCTTGACTATAGTTAGCAAATTTTAATCAGAGGTAGGATGGAGTTTGAAAAGCTACTGTTGAAAAAACTAAAGCTTGTTTGGTTAGCATTAGATCTTTCAGTGAATGTTAACTGGTGTGCCTTATTAAAGCAATAAATGGGAACAAAAAAGATCTTTTTCCCAACGCCGGACTTCAGATTCACAATAAAAGGAGCATCAGGTCCTGTCCTAACACTGTCCCAAGGGATTCCTGGGAAAAGATCTGGCGAAAAAAGAAGAACAAGCTACACATCTGTCTCTTCCCGCCTGGAGGAAGGGAGGAAGGAAGAGTGGCATTCCTTCACTAAGTGTCCCACCCGATAGAGAGAGAGAGAGAGAGCGAGAGAGAGAAAGAGAGATGGCTTTATGAAGCCATCCATCACAGCATCAATGGCACCCTGGTAGGGGATGAATAGGGGTGGGAGGAGCGGCAGCCCGCAGAGGGCTAGCAACATTGGCTAACGCTGTGATCTTTCACTCCCAGGCCTTGTGGGAAGGCAGCGGGGAAAGTGATTAGCCTCCCTCTCACAGCTAGTACTCTTTTTAAACTGAGAGAGATAGAGAGGGAGAAAAAACACCTCAGGCTGTCATTTTCGACACCTCAAATACACATAGAGTTAGAGCCGGGCTGCATTAGAGTAATATTAAAACTCTGTATGTTCTTAGTGCAACTACAGAAAACCAAGAGAGGAACTTTTTAAATATAGATTTCAAAATCTGGTCATTTCAACATTGTAAAGAAAAACTGAAAAAAAAAATCAACAAAATTAAAAACTGAAGCATTTCACTTTACCTTCTGAGAAAAAATAAAAATAACTAAGAGTGGAGTTGCTCCATTTATTCTTTTTTTATTTTCATGTTGAAATGAGCAAATTTAACAATCATTTTTGGTTTATTGTTGAATCCATCTGTTGAGATTTAAAACCAAAAATCCAAACTAAAATAACATGTATTTTTAAAATTTGCTTACAAATAGTGGAAGAAACGTAAATCTTGCCAATAAACCTAATTTGCAATGGGGGTTCAAACTTTAGACATCAGCTTCCTCTGTCAAGCAAAGAAAAAACCTCTCTCTGGGCAGAGATCTTTCCTGGCATTTATTAACCAAGTTTGTCTAAAAATTACTCAGTTAGTTATTGATCTACCAGCTGGTTGCCATTTTACAATAAACACTGTGCTTTTACAAAGACAGAGTCTGTCATCTCAACCAGACTTTTGCAATGAGATTTTGATGACCTAAGCTTCTCCTTTTGCATGAGAACACAGGCTCCAGATTGCCAACTCGGTCTTAACGGCGCTCCTAAAGTCATCAGCACTCCTGTGCTCTTCTAATGGAGTCACTAATTGGCCAAATAGGTTTACGGCCCGTTGGGGCAGGACTGGAGAGTGTTAAGTTGTCACACACTCCACGCAAGATTTGGGAGATTCCCACCAGAGGACTGATTAGGAGACCTTGTCTTGACTTTAAGTATCGCTGGCCCAAGCGGTCGAAAACATCATTTTCTGGATCTCGTGAATTTTGAGTCAAATTAAAACTCTTTATCTTCTGAGTGCATTCGAGAGTGATTTTTTCCATTTCTTAAAATGCTTCAATTTTTATGCTGTTCATTATGCCAAGGTTGAAATAATCCGATTTTGGAGTTATTACTGAATCTGTGTCATTCCGTTTTTCACATTAAAACCATTTTTCTTTTACATAATTTATTTAGAAATTTCAAATTTAAGTAGATTTTTGGGGTTATTAAGTTATTGTTGAATCTGTGTTCCATTAGTTTATTCATTTTTAACATTGCAAAACCAGAACCCTGTTTTTCAAATTGTTACCAAAACCAAAATGACAAGAAAAAGTCATTTTTCACATTTCTCATTTTGCTCTCAAACAAAAAGAAACACACACACTTTTTTTTTTTTAACTGAACGCAAATGGGCAGACCCCAGAGTGACAGTGCCACATTACATATATATCCTTCTTGAAACTGGCCTAGAGTGTAATCTGTTTTGAACACAGCAATAACTAGCATGTGAAAATAATAAACCATCTTGAAATTTATTTTGATTTATCCTCTTGTCTATGAAAGTTCAACAGGTCTAGTAACCCATGGCTTAGAGACAAAGCTATTTTCTAAATATTTTCCCTCATTAATTGTAAGGCACTCTGGGCATTACCATGGTAATTGAAGGCTAATCCTTCTATTTAGCTTCAAAGTTGTCTCTCAATGGAGAGGCTATGTAAATGTAATTTGTTGTGTATCTAGGGTTTAGTCCTTAGTAGGGATGGGAGTAGATTCCAAAAAAGAACTCATCCCTTGATTAAGGGTAACTTTGAATCAAGAATCAACTCTGGAGTTTTGTTATCAAAAACATTGCTAAAAACATTGTAGTCCACTTTAAACCAACACAAATTTGGAAGTCAAACTACATGAAGTAATGTTAAGAGCTAAATATGACATCAATCAACATGAAGAAGTGTTTAAAAATGCAATACTAAATTGCAAAAAAGCAGAAATTGCAATTCTCAAACATGTGAAGGCTGTTTCAAGACTTTTGCAGAAAACTGTACATATTTGTGATTTACTAGAAAGTACTAAGATTTTTGGCCATTCACACTATCAATTCAACAATGCTTTTTTAACAAGAATGTTTGTCTTCAATGTTGTTCTTGGAAGCAAGAATCAAGAAAATCACAGACTTGAACTGAAATGGGAATCAAATTCAAAACATTTGGAATCGAGCCATTCCATCACAGAGAAGCATTAATTTTTCCAAATTCTTTTTCCAAAATGAGTTACTTTTCACACATGAAGCCAGGCGTGGAGAGGGGAGTGACGCCAAATGTGGTCCACATGTGAGTTAAACAATAACAGGTGCTTTGGGCTGATTGACGTTCCCAGGGTCCACATGGAATTCTGCTTTTACGCAGTGGCAATTTTGGCAAAAGGTGTAGGAGAGATGCTGTCAACAATGCTCTTTGGCACTCTAGATAAGCACAAAATGGTTCATGTCTTCAGATCAGGGATTTTGATTTTACTAATTGGCCATACTTAAAAAGGTGTTCTGATGAAAAACATATAAAGTCAAGAAACTGAATATTTTAAGATTTAATTATTTGAGTTAATAAGATTGGGGTAATGGATATTTGGAACCAATGCAAGCTGGTTGTAGTTCTGTTAATCTATGGTTTATTTCTATTAGTGATTCAGTGGAAACTACCTTTCAGTTCTGTATGGTTTTATGAGACCTTTTTGCTTGAATCTATTTCTTGCAATCCACATCAAATCAGTTCCAACAACAAGACTAGTCACTGATTGCAGAACAGAATCTACAAACAATTAAATTTTATTCAGTGCATGTTTATGTAAAAAAATAGCTTACAGGGTTTTGGGCACTTCTACAGTATTAGAATATTATACTATTTGAATGCCTTGAATTCTAAAGACTGAATTAAAGAAAAAAATTTGAGAACATAATAGTGAATGAGGCCCAATGGGACCACCAAATACCAGCATCACAAAGCACCTTTAAAGCACTAAAATTAGCATTAAAAAATCTGACAAAGTTGCATATATCTTGTTAGCACTTCAACTTAATTCAAGAAAGACTATTTGTGTAAATATACAAGTTTCACTGAGTAAACATCATGCACATCTTAATCTGAACTCTGTAAACAAGGCCGTCGTAACTGGAGGACACTGCCCAGTTATCAGCACTCCCAAAGTGAAAGTAAACCCATAGTTAGATAAGTCATTATTCAGTGATCTGTGATTTTGCTTTAGAGAACAATTGTTTTAGGCCTGTTCCTAAGTGGGACCTGTTTTCAGCTTTTCCTTAATAGTGGTTTGACCCGTATATTCTTCAGATTTGTCACTTCATCCCATGAACAATGGGATGGCCATGGGCCTGAGCCCTTTGCCTCAAGGAACTATGCATTCTATCCAAGGGTTAAAAAAAAAAAATAAGACAAGAGAGCTGATCTCAAACCCCCGGAGAATGGTGCAAGTTTCTTAAAAAAGCCAGTTCCAGATGAGCTGTCAAGAAAAAGAAAGAACAACAAGTGGTGAAAATCAAAATAAAATAAAAGCCCCCCAAAAAGGTTCCTGGACACCCCCCGCCAAAGTCCCGTTCCCACTGTGTTTCTGTGCTGACCACTGTTTCGGTCACCACCCCCACTCCCTCCCCCTTTTGGCATGAGACAATGCAGCATGCCGTGTTATTTAAGGGCACTAAAGAGTCGGTCCTCCTTGTCAGCCCTGGACAATGGCTACCCCATAGAGGGCTTTCTTCATTTAACCTTCCTAATGACAGGTTTCATCCTCTTTTCCCCCCACAAGTCAAAAAAAAGAGCAGGGTCTTTCTCTGATTCCCTCTTTCCACGCCTGGCCAGAAAGAAAGAGAAAAAAAAGCTCCTGGGCCATTGTCCGAAACTCAACAGCTTCGCAACTCCTTTACAGTAAATTACTCTGTCATCACTTCCTGAATTTTTCTAGTTGGCGGGAAAAAGAAAAAAAAAGTTGCAGGAAGACTCTGATGGCTTGGTGTCCCACCAAGTCAGCGTCTTTTAAAATCCAGCCGCCTTAAATTCCACATAAGAAAAATGGCATCCTTACAAGGTGTTTTTTAGGGGTGGTGTGTGGGATTTCATCATCTTAACGCTGGTCAAGCTTCCCAAAGCTTATTGAGGTCCCAGTAGGGCTGGGCAATTAATTGAAAATTAATTGAAACTGCCATTCAGAACCTCTAATCAACGTAATCTTGACCATGATGGTTACTTCAATGATTCTTAAAATTCTACAAACACTACTTCAAAAAGTATTTCTGTTAATACTTTACCCAGAGTGTGTTCTTGTACTGGCTTCTTAAAAACATGATAAAGTATATGTTGTCATATGACTTTGTGCTGTTCAGTCTGTAACAATCTGTGTTGGCCTTTGATTATTTTATTATCATAAAGATATTCATTCTTTCATTTGAAAAAAATCCCAACTTTAATAGATGAGGACAAACTTTTAATAGATGAGTACAAACCTTCTTAGTGAACTATGATGGCATAAAAACAAAACCTAAACAAACAATTATTCATTAATTGTAATCAAGGTAAAATGAAGACATTTGCAAAAAACAAAACATCATTAAATAAATCATTAATTGTATTCATGGATAAAATGTTTGATTAATCACAATTTTGATTTGAGGTAATATCACCCAGCCCTATGCCCAAGAAACTTCACTTAGCACTTCCAGGGCGAAAGCCAAGCAATTAAGCAAACACAGTTGACATCTGACATTTTGGGGGTCGACTCCTCCACCCACTAAAGCTGGCCCGGAACGTTGCTCCCAAAACGTTACTCCCTGAACGGGTGTGGACGCCAAGCCAGGGGCCCCCTGACGCCACGGCTAATGTCAGCAGAGGACGGGAGGCGTGTGGCGCGGGGTTAGTATGTTTTGTGGAAAAAAGGAGTAAGAGAAGAGGAGGAGAAGCAAGCGTTTTACGGTTGACCTTCTCCTCACGCTCTTGTGAGTCTCTTCACCTCGTGTCGATTCTCTTGACCTACTTGGCTGTCCTGGAGCGAGGCACTTAAAGCGTCATTCTGCAGCATGGAAGTTCCTCTGTCTTTTGCTCTTCCCTTCTATGTCGCTTGAGGCCAGTCAGACAATTAACACTCCTTATCAAAATAGTGTTAATAAAATCTGTAGTCTGAGCAGTTTCCTCTTTACACTGTAAAACCTTACAGCATATCTTACTGAAAGAAGTAACAATGCTTAAAACAATATTCTGATAAAAATGAGCTTTTTCATTCTCCATTAAATCTTTGAAGTAATATTATTTGAGTTTATTATTTTGAAGGGCATGTGATGTAGTAGAAGTAAGTTGCACTGACCCTCACTGCAAGATGCAGGATATTTTCTGGTCAAATGAGCCCAGACAAAGAGTATGTGAGGATGGGAAGAGGGTGTGTGTGAGAGAGAGAAAGGGAGTGTGTGGACGGGTGGAGAGTGGATGGGTGGGGTTACTCTGAGGAAGTTTGTTGCTGTGTTTGGTAAACAGTGTAAAGCCTGTGATTGGTCCGGACCAAACACACAGACAAGCTGCGCGATGGAGCGTTGGAGTGATGCGACATGCAGTTGCGGTGACGTAAAGGTTGGACAGGAAGGAGAAGGGGTTGAATTGATGGAGTTCCTCAGAATTTTTTCTAAGTCTCTAAGTGCGTTAAAAAACTTGAAATTTTTTTTAATGGAAAATGTAGATAAAATGTAGTAGATCATTAATATGTGCTTATAAGTGGTGAAGCCACTTTTGAATGCTGTGGCTACTAATGTGACCACTAATGTATGACTCTGAAAAGTGTATTGGACATTACTTACAGATTTTACAGTAACTTTTTAAAACTAAGAATCAAAACACTCTATTCCACCAAAACATCACTGAAACCTTATGACCTCTGAATTTGTCAGATGCAGTGGGAAGCTAACATGGGCATCGCCCTGAGAGAAGGGGCCTCAGTAATACCATTACCTGTCCTGGAATTCGAATCAGTGACCTTCCAATCACGGGGCGAATGCCCTAACTGTTATGCTATCAACTGTTGGAACCTATGGAAATTCCACAACGCCATGTTAGCATTGGGGCAACTGGTAGTGCTGGGGTGGTGGTTTAGTGGTTTGGATACTCACCTCTGTACCAAGAACTCATGGGTTTGAATCCTACCTCCAACATTAACATCGTTGGGCCCCTAAGCAATACCCATAACCCCATCGTGAGCAAGGTATCGTCCACAAGCACTGTTCCCCAGGCACTGCCAAAAAGCTGCCCACTGTCCCTTCACAGATAGGTCAAATGCAGAGGTCACATTTCATTGTGGTGCACTGAATGCTGTGTTGTGTTCACAATGACAGTCACTCACGCAAACATCCTACAATAACAGTAACTAGCCCTAATCAAATTTAGAGTTAGTAACCAATCTAGAGACTTTTTGGTTCTGGTCTACTCTCATTTCAGTTTATTTATGAGTTTATTATGAAAATAAACCTGCAGGCCCCCTGGATCTTAAAAAAGTCTGATAAAGAGCCTAGCGGCATGAGGTTCAGCGCAAGGCGGAAAAGCTGGAGGGCACCTGGAACAAAAACCAGAAGAGACGGAGGTCAAGCAGCCTGGTGTCCACACCATCTCCGGAGTATGTGGGATGGAAGAAAGGCGGGGTCCGATCTGTTCTTTTTGTCCCCATCAGCATAGGACAGAATACATCATGCTGCCTGACAGGCTAACAATGGGTCAGGCTTTTGTCCTAGCCAAAGTGATGCGCTTCGGAGTCCTTTCAGTACAGCATGCATCTGGACTAGGAGTCCGGAATTCCAAATTTGAAAGCTTTGGATGTGTTTGCTGCTTATAAGCCACCCTTCATTTGTTCATATTTTGCTGTGAAAATGAGACAACACATGCAAATATTTAAATACTATTCCTCAAGATTACATTAAAAACACAATAAAGTCTGTCTCTGAATGAAATGAGGGGTTGCTCAAGGCTTTTGAACAATACTGTGTATGAATAGTTCAAATACCATTGTTGACATTGATTTTGATGTGAACTTTAGCTTAAGAGACTCTAAGGGGCCCAATTCTAAAAACAGATGAACATCTACAAACAATGTTAAAAAATAAGTTAAAACATTGGAAAATTCCACTTAATATATGGAGAATATATCTGCAGCCAATGTTGTAACATCAATAATATCATGAGTCCACTCTAACAGCTTCTAAAAGCTTGCTTACTTGAGATTTGAAATTTACACTTCTAATAATGCAAAACAGCGTGCCATTTTTCACCTTTTGGCTAATTCGTTCTTGTTTTTCCATCTTATTATGAAGAAATATGTCAATCTGAACAAAACACAAATCTTCATGTGGTAATTGTTAAGCAGAACCAAGTTGGGTTGCAAGTAATTATGGATTTTCCTTCATTCTCAAAAATCAGATGTTGGATTCAAAATGGAACGGCAGTGACCAGTTCCTGCTCCACTGCTAGTTGGTCAGCACCCTAGCTGTATTCTAAACAAGGTAATGTCCAGCCATGTGACTCTCCCATCACCCACCTGTGTGGACTTTGCTCCTAATCCTCTCTGATCCCCTTTTCTGCTTTGAATACTTGGGACTACTGAGTGTAACTAATTCTCCCACACAAGGATATTGTCTTCTCCTCTTTCGCCTTTTGTCTCCTGCTCTTCGGCACTCTCATTCAGGGGCCTCGTTCGTTAGGCGAACAGCCGGACAACAACCCCCCCACCCACCCCAAAAAAGAAAAAAAATCTCCAATCAAAAGGACTTAATGGGCTCTTAGCGTCACCTTGAGCCTTAATTGTTTTGTTTGCCTTCGAAGTGACAATGAATGGCCGACGAAACTGAAAAAAGTGAGTCTTCGTTAGTGCCTTAACAATGGGGATGGGTGATATGCCTTCAAATCAATTCCACAATGAATTGAACATTATACCTCAATTACGATTAATGAACAATTATTTTGTTTTTGTTTAGTTCACTGACAGGATTTGCTCAACTATTAAAGCTGACATTTTTTCTAATGAAGGAGTGCATGTCTTTGTGATTTTAAAAGAGAGCACACACACTTGTGACAGGATAAACTGACTTTTCTTAAAATATATTAACAAAATTTAAAAAATAACTAAAATAGTCATCACAGGTAAGATTAGATTGATTACGGGTTCTGTTGGTTTTGATTCATTTTCCAATTAATTGTCCAGCCCTATTTCAGCCCAATTCCTCTGTAAAACACACCGGCCACTTGGGGCAATTTGTTGTCTCTTCCTAAAAACCACTTCTGCATTTTGCGTAATTGGCGTTTATCATCTTTTGCGAATGTTAAAGGCATTACTAAAGGAAAGTTACAGATGACGATCCTCCGAGACGCTTGGCCCCTGGAGGGCCTCTTTTCAGACAACCATTTGGGATGTCGTCTCCTCCTCCTCATCTTTGACCCCTTGACCCCTGAACCTAAAAGGGTCAGCAGTACCAGGGAACCCGAGTTCGGCCACGGGGTCCGTAAATCAGGGTCGCTCGCGGGAACCTTTGGCGGACTCGGATCCCAGCAGGCCCCTGGCACCGTCGCTCTCCTGGGTTCTGACGCACTCATGTACTGAAGGGTTTCCCACCGTCCAAGCGCCAAGACGTCTACCGGGACCCACCCGAGACCACCCGGGCCCCACGATCGTCACGGAATTCCCAAAAACAGAATGAGAACTCTGGAAGGGTTTTTTTTTTTTAAAGCACTTGGTCGTATAACCCCACCTGTGCAGTCCCCAGTTCTGGCCTCTGTCAAGCAGACAGATATCTCAGGCTTGCAGGAGCACCTGGAACAAGAAACACACACACAATGCTTTTGGTTCCGGGGGGTGGGTGGGGGTGGGGCTGCCATGTCTTAGCCAGCGTTTGTCACCCTAAGGCTGTCCAATGGACAGGGGCCGTAAAATGGTCGCAATGCTGTTTTTCCAGCCTGACACCAGTTGCTCGCTGCCGCGGACAACAGAGCTGACCGGCTGACCTTAAAATCTGACTTTCAGCTTCAGAGAATGTACACATACATTTCTCTTTTGATTTTGCCTTTTAGCAAGGGTACCGCAAAGTTTAAATTCAATTGAAAAATGTTTGTTGTATATATTTAAGATGTAATGTGCAAGTTGAAATAGTGATTAATTAGTGCTACTCTTAAGTCTATGAAATACTAATTATAAAAGATCATTTAACAAGCAATACAAGCAAAGATCATTTTCCACACAATATTTGTATTTAAATAGCTTTTAACAACCAAATTTATTGTAACCCTATATCTCCTCTTTAAACTTTTAAACAGTTAGAGTAAACACACTGGGTGTACATTTCCTAATTATTTGTTCAACCTTTCTATTTATTCTTTGCTAATTCTCTAACTCCTAGATGACAGTCTTTTTGATGATGATGATGATCATCATCATCATTTTTATTATTATTAGTAGTAGTATAAAATACATTTCCAAAAAGCCATTTATCATCCAACAAATATGTCCACTGTGTTATAGAATCTTATACAACCCTACAGATGTCTCCCCCTGGTGGACAAATAGGGTTTGTAATAGATCAAATGTTTTCAGTGTACACTGATTATCTGATATCTCACATATATATGGCAAACTATCTTTCAGGTATAAGTAAATATTTTAACAGAACTAGACATAATATCAAACATACCATTTTATTCATGTTCCATTTTATTTATAAACTTATGAGAAATAATCTTGTCGGTATTAATGCAAATATGAACATGCTGTTCTTTTTGAGATCTCCATCACTACTATTAGGGTCAACACTATATCCATCATCATCCTCATCATCCTCATCATGTGCTCATGCCCAACAGTCACAAGGAAGGACGTGCAATATCAAGTAACACAAATCCAAGCAAATGTGTCACAGTCCCAACTTTTTGTTGCAAAAGAATAACTGATGCAAAACTTTTTCCATCTAGAGGAAGTCTAGATATAACAGAAGTCTGTCTGATGCAACAGCATTTCCTCTGATTTAGGAGTTCATAAATAAATACATGAAAAAACAGTTCTACAGGACTGAGTGGAGGACTCCATTCAAATCACAGTATTTTTGGACCAAATGTCAATATACAATATAATTCAATATATTTTTTAAACATTAACACATGAAAGTCAATAATCTTACTGTACTCTACTGTACTGTACTTTTTAGTGTAGAAGTAGGTGCTTTACTGACTTTAGTAGAGTATATTAGTAGTAGTGTATGATACAGGCACTGTGGAGTTGAGCTTATTTACCACACTACACCGAAAGCAAGTTCCAGTGAGTTTGTTTTTCATGATCATTAAAGAAAGAACTGAAGCAAAAAGTTATCAGATAGTTGGTTTAAAAACCTGCATTTTTTAACGGTGCAAATTGTCTTAAAGGCTTACATAATAGCCACGTAGCTGGAAATGTTTCTTATGTATTTGAAATTATTTTTAAGATTAAGTTTAAATCTACTAGTTCTATGAGTATTTCACAGTAATTTTATAGAATACACAGAATCTGCTCTGATCATTACTTCTTTATTCATATTTACCATGAATTGATTAACAATAAAACTATTATTACTCTATTACATATTTTCAAAAAATAAAATGGGCCAGCTGAATGTTACTGAGATGAAATACTCAAGTCAAACACTCAGCCCCCAAACGCTTCATGTCTGATCTGCTGATCACAACAAAGCACATAGCAGTCCAAACATGGCCCTGCTTGCTTTTTCACGTTGGGTCGAGTCTCTATACAATAAGCATGAAAGAAGATCACCTTGAAATCCTTCAAAATTTGGAGGAAATGGCTTTACTGTCAATGCTGTCCAGCCCCGAGCTTCTCGGCCACGGTGTTGTCACCTTTGGAGCCCCCAAGGCACTGCGGGCTTTTGGCCAAGCTGGGGTCGCTCTGCCACTGCTGGGGTGTCTTGGCCTGGATAGCGAGGGCATGGATGCTGGCAGCAAGCTCCTCACGCACAGCCTCATTGACCAGACGGTGGCGCTGCAGCAGAGACAGGCCCTCAAACCGAGAACTGACCACAAGCACTCTGAAGTGCGACTCAGAGCCAGGTGGAACTGCATGCATGTGGCTCTCGTTCAGAACCTCCAGGTGCTCCGGCTCAAGAGCCCCGGTCAGTTTGGTCCGAATGGACGTCTCCACAGGTCGGCCAGCGCCAGGTTCCATGTGTGGTGGAAATCGGGATAAAGGTCTAAATAATGTGAATGCACACGTTGGATGGGCGAAGAAGTGGCGAGTGCCGGACAACATTGAACCACCAGCCAGTGAAGGCCTGCATGAACAAATAATAATAATAATAATAATAATAATAATAATAATAATAATAACAACAACAACAACAGAATAAACTATTGGAAAATATCAGACGGATTATAACTATTACAATTAGATACTATTAGGAATATTACACTCATAACAGATTCTAATGGACTTCTAGTTGAGTTTCTGTCTCATCAGGACCTGATTCCTAATCGATCTTGGGGATGTAATGGTTTCCATCAGGTTTAAATTAGGTTCAGGAACAGGGTTCAGTATGAGACATGAACATAATATACACAAGATTACGTTACCATTACACCATTACATACTTGAAGGAAAAGCCGAGAGTCCACTCGTCAGTCTTATTATTTTTTTAGGGTCTATATAACGGACACAAAACAATGCGCGATACGGGAATTTACATGGAGAGATGTTGATGCAGTTTAGGAATATTTACAGCGTCTCTTCTAACCTTTCTCCTGTCTTCGTAAAATATGCAGCAATGACACTGTTCTTCTTCTCTGTATAAACGGCGTCAAACTGAGAAAGTTCTACTGCCACCTAGTGTGTAGTGCAAAGGATGTGTAGTGTGTGTGTGTGTGTGTGTGTGCGTAAGTGTTCATGTATTTATCGCATTGTGGGGATCCTTTTTGTCCCCTAAAATCACTTTGATTGTTTTTAGCCAGTGAAGATTTGAGAGGTCCCCATGAAGAAAAATGACTTTATGGAAAATGCGCTTGATTTATTTGAGAAACTAAAAGAGGTAAAAGATGTGCTTTTGTTACTGAGGTTAAGGTTAGGGTTATTTTACTGTTCAATATCTGCTGTGGAGCTGCACTTGCACTTTAAAATTTGCACACTGCACTCATTGCACCTTTTTAATCAAAGGGTCTTAATAACAAGTGTCATCATTGAATCATGTAAATTAATTGAACCACCAAAATTTTTGATATAATTTCAATTCAGATAAGTGAGCAAAAAGAAAATGGTTGACACACCAGCACAGCACACAGTGCACCTCAAGAAATGTGTCTCCTCTGCATTTGAGCTACCCATGAAGGAGCGGCAGAAATGCAAGGTACTAGTGGAGCAGTGCTTGGGACCGAGTACCTTTCATGAGGCTAACAGTGGTACTGTTACTATCCTATTCAAACTGGTGGTCTACAGTTCATGAGAGTGAACCCCTGTTTTACCAACTGCCTCAAAATAATATCACATCCCAATATCATCACTTTTTAAATAAAAACAGCTGCAATGTGGACTTTTTGCAGAGCTGGTGACAAACTCAAACTTGGTTTCTAGCTGGCATAAATGTTTGTACTTGCAATTGTTTTTTACGTCGTAAGATTTTCTATTACAATGAAATTGTTGACCAACAGGCTCCATTAATAACAATACAGTTGCTGTTGTACACTAAAAAGAAAAAAATATATATGAATGATGAATCAATAATCAATAATTGAATCAATAATTACAAAGCCAGTAATGCATTTTTCAGGACAATTGTTTATTATTTATGTGTAAGTTTTTTTATATATCTTTTATTTTACTGTAGGACAGGGATGGTTCACTGCACAAGTGCAGCTAAATTCCCAGCATGGAAATAAGAAGCTCTCACAAACCATAATACAGAACCATTAGTAAAACATTGAAATAGTTCTTCATAGTCAATGATAATGTCAACGCTATTTTATCTTCATTCTCACATACACAAAAAGAAAAACAATGATTCACAAATGAACAATACACGATAGCACGCTGTTTCTCAAGTGAAACAGTTTTTGCTTTTTTTTCCTCATTTTATTGTTCCACATATTTATACTTTACATACAAACAACTACAATCTCTATACAGCACAGTACAATGATAAAGTGATAAACCCTGTCACATTTAAATAATGTATAATACATTTTCATTGACAAAAAGCTTCAAAAAGACCTATGGTATATATTTCCAGTATATATATATATATATATATATATATATATATATATATATATATATATATATATATATATATATTATATATATATTCTCTTCTTTTAATCACTTACTTAATCACTAACACATCTCATTGCATGTGGCCAGTTCATGTTTTGTGTGCTTCATTTCCCAATAATAGGGGGCGGAGAACGGAAATGTCACTTATTGCTTTGATGTCTTTTTTTGTCCTTTTTCGCACACATTGATTGACCATTGCTAAGTAAACACGTTCAGAAATACAAAAAAGACCCTGTAACAAAAGAACATTTCAAAAAATGTACAACTAGGAACAACCTGAACAGGCAAAGATCACAAATCTCCAGGACAACTTTTAAACAAATCGCTTAACAAAGAATTCATAGCTTCACTGAGATTGTTTACTGTATTTGAGGGTGTTCTTTCACAGCCTACAACAGAGATACTGACATCCTCGTCTGTAGTTTAGTCGGGCAGAACAAGGATGACACAGAAGTGACTCAGTTTAGAGATACGTGTGAACGCAGCACTGTGGTGCTTTTATTTGGCCAACATGGCAGTGATGCTAAAATAGTGGAAACTGACTCAATGTGCTTTTTTTCTACGAGAGCCTGAAAAATGGTTTGCCCGAATCCCTGATAAATGAAAAATACAAACATGTTCTTCTCAGATTTGACTGACTTCAAATATTGTGCATCTAGAATTTCAATATGACTCCCAGCATCTCTTGGCACAATCTGAATCCAATTTCTACTGCTACTAATTCTTGCCATGCAAAAACTTAAGCAAGAAGAAATCAAAAGTAGATTGTCATTGTGACGTTTTTTTGCTAACTGTAAGTTTATGGAGAGGAAGGTGGGTTCTAATCTCTGGAGCAATTTGGGATTAAGGGCCTTGCTCAGATAGCCACTGTATAGAATAATATAGAATCTTGCACTCCTTACAGAGAGGCCCATGCCCTTGTTTTAAAACCTGATCTATTTGTACTCTTATGAAATTTGATGAGCATTCGATGGATGTCAAATTTTGTGCTTAACTCATATGCCCTGGCTGCCATTTTCAGCACATCTCAATGTCACTACGCCATCAGTCCTAATGATCGTCTAGTTGCAATGTGTTGTTTTCTGAGAACAATTGAAATATGGCTGCTATCCTACAAAACGGCAGTGGAAAACAGTGGGCCACCTCCGCAACATAGTCGTGGTAAGCACTAACTGCTTTAGTTTTTATTGTTTTTTTGCTAAAGGATCTGTGTTATCATTGGAAGGCAGTCGTTATTCGCAGACCAGATCAGAAGTGCTATATGGAACGACCTGAAACTGTGTTCACATAACAGTAAATGGGACAAAGTATGTTAGACCATTTTGGGGTAATATGGGGGAATATTTCTATAGCAATGTTCTGATTTTAACCCAGAAAGTCTGTCCTGTATACTTTGGGATAGACAAATAATACCCCTAAGTTCAATTTCGGTCTCTTCTCCTATGTTTAGATCACTTTAAAATCCAGACTTTCATTACAAATTTCTAGTCAAAAATGTTTTGTGTCCTATTTGGAATGAGATCTCAATGAGGAGGCGACAAGTACAGTCACCCTGTAGGAGATGCTATCTCAATAATGTCCAACATAATAAAAAAAAAAACCATAGAACGAAATAAATTAATAAATACAAACATTTCATTGAACAGTCATTTCACATGCAAACACACATGTACATACGTACACACACAGAAACCTCTTCATCGTTGTACGAACAGAAAGGAAAAGATGTTAGGCATGGATTGCATTTGTGTTTACTTGTTCCATTGTATTTTTCTCCCGAAATAGAACATAAAAATAATTTTACCATAACAAAACAATAGATATATACAGACATCAAGTGGAGCCTATCTAAGACATTATGGTACTAGTATTCAACATTTTAAACAAAGTTCATTTTGTCTATTCAGATTTTTTAAATAGATTTATATATTTAATATTAGCTAGAGTGTTCAAACAGACAGACTAAACTGTATATTTATATTCAGTACAGTACAAATTTACAGAATTTTCAAAATAAACCTATTAGCTTTGATAGTCTCATCCAACCATCTTGTGCTTGATTTATTTTTTAATTCCTTCGGGCATTAACATTTTTTGTCTTTTTCGAAGTGTCTAGATGGAAGATAAGACTTTTTTTACACTTTCATTACTAGAACATATTCCTACTGTCAGAAAACGGTAACGAGATCTTGTGATAAAACACATTAGGGAATGAAGGACAGGCCGCAAGGTGCTGGACGTCTATGAAACTCCAAAATGTAAAAAGAAAAAAAATTGAAGACAAGCTCTAATAATAATAACCCTTTTGTGGAATATGGTTTGCTTGAAATGGAACAGAGCAGTTGCTCTCTCGCTATTTTACATTAGAGAAATCATGGCGAAATGAAGGACGATATTTTCTATACACTGTCAAACATTTGGTTTTCACACCCCATTAAGCTTACATGCTGAACACTTTCAATAAAGCCATTTGTAAACAGAAGCTAACATCCTTTACATGGCGAGAACCTCAATGTTTTTTGTCTTTTCCACTAATACAACCTTTCACTATATTGCACTGACGACAAAAGGTGAGTTAATGTTTCCCAACTATAGCAAGAGAGATAATTCGGTTGGATTCACGCACAAGCTAAACGTCAGTTTAGTCACATAGTTTCCTATGGACATTGTGAGCGGAAGGGGAAAATAATGATGATGACAACCAACAAAGCAGCACCACACTCAAGCAAACACTGTCCATGCAGAGAGAGAAAAAAAAAAAAATCTCACTAACAACTCGGCTCCCGCTTGAATTGAAATGGCTTGAAGATTAAAGGGAAAAGTCAAAACGCATCTCTGGCCAGTTCTCAAACAAAGGAATGAAAAGAAAAACCTGCAATATCTCTAAAATGGCAGTTACAGGACTCACAGGTGGACACACACACACACAAAAGTAAAAAAAAATCTTTGTAAACGAGAGGGAAAGGATATAATTACAGCTCGAGGTTGTGCTAAGGGACGGTAAAAACATGAATCTCGGCCCTACTTCACTGACGTTACGGAAGTGGTTTTGCACAACGGATGGCGCTCCTATGGTGAGACTGCGATGGCTTCTTTAGTTTTTTCATCCTCGTACTAACTTTTGTGACTTTCGAGGACGAATGACCTCTACAACAAACTAACCTGCATCACCAAAAAACACTCACACTTTGCTGAAATGTAAGGCAGCACATTACACACACATTTAGACACCTTATCTCATAATAATGACAAACTATTATGTAATTACGAAAAAAGATGTGAAAAGATGAGAAAAGATCTATTTTGACATGGGTTTAGACACCATGTCTCATAATTATGACACTTTGTTATGGCGAGAAAATATCATACTAGATCTTTTCTCCTAATTCCAAAATCGAGATGTCGTACTCGTGAGATCTTTTCAAGTAATCATGAGCTATTTTCTCATAATTACAAAATCCACATAATTACGAGATAAGGCGTCTAATTGTTCTTTCTTCGGTCAATGTAATGGGCTTCCTTAGAAATGGTACACATCTTTCCAAGAATATTACGAGGGGAAAAACGGAGAGATGTTTTTAACGTTCTACATTTACGGTTCACAATCCCTGCAATGAGAGGGAGAGAAAAAACGGACTTGTGGGTGGGTTTGGGGGCATATGGGGGGTAAATCCTTCTCACTCAACACTGCCACCTGCTGGCAGAGAGGGTCGCGCTTTATTGGAGCACCTGACCTCGTGTCTCGGGGAGCCTCAAAGCTAAGAAGCTGCCGGCGGCCAAAGCTCCCGAGGCGAAGAGGATGGGCACTGCTTTGGTGATGCCCACAAACGACTGGAAGATGCTGATGCCCAGCACCGCTGCCAGCTTACAGAGGGCGTTGAGGAAACCGAAGGCTGTGGTTCTGCAGAGTAAAAGAAAGGCAAAAATGGTGTGAAACTGTGCATGCCTGGGATGTGTCATAGGTTGAGGCTGAACTTGATGAAGCTGGCAGGTGAGAATGACATGGTTTATTTTTCCACAAATTACCTGATTAGACCAACTTTAATGTTAAACTTGTGTCTTGTGTCACACTTAGCAATTACCTGGATAGATAACTTGGTTTATACACCACAAATACTTGGGATATTTATTTGCTTATTTATTTGTTGGTATTTGTTCTCTGCATTTTTTTTGGTGATCTAGATTAAAAAATTTAAAATTCTACATATTTCTTTATATTATGTTGTTATATTTTTTAGTTTTGTATCTATATTATATAGTTTTAAACTATATATTAAACTTTTCTTTAACTTTCTTTAATTTAATCTAGTCTTTCATTTTATATATTATGATACTAATAGTTTCCTATATATTTTGTAAGCATTATTTTTTCATTGTATCTATATTTCTATATTCTGGAGTAGTAGAAAGACACTAACAAACAATATCATTCCTAAATTTTAACCTACTTGGCAAATTAACCTGCTTCTGCTTTTGATTTGTATAGCATAAAACCACGTTTGTGTTTGAATTGAGTTTGAGTATTGTCCATGATAAAAACCAGAGACCCAAAAAATCTGTGGAATGTGTCTTTAAAAATAAATTAGATATGGTAAATATTTACTGAAGGTTTGACCACAAGGTGTCTCTGTGCTGCACCCAAGCCGAAGTCTGAGCCAGGCACCGTGGTTAGTGCACATCTTCCCACAAATAACGTTTGAGACTCATTGCAAAGCCAGCAGGGATTTCAGACATTTTGGAGGAGAATTTTCTGATATTCCCCCACAGATGGATGACGTTAAGCTGCACAGAGGTTGTGGCACTGCAGTGACTACGCAGCAAACACGTTCATTAATTCATTTATTTGGAAAAAAAATCACTTTTGCTTTAATCCTCATTGGAACTTCCAGTAAAAATTTGAGGGGAAAAAAGGGTACACCATTAAGCATACACATTCAGTAATAATAACAATTTGATTGAGTAAAGAAATATTAATTTCATGTTCAATTGGTAACAAAATTCAATTTTCAAATTGATGTATTTCAAGTATCTCCGCTGGTAAATGTAGATTATGGTCATGGTCAGTCATAGTATTCAGGTTTGGCACCAAATCCATCCCAAAGAATTCTAAAACCAGTTTTATGATATAGTAGTTGAAACGGGTCCTTGGACAAAGGGAAAGATTCCTTAGAAAGAAAATGACTCCAATAATAGTCAATCATTTGGAAACTACACGCTTATATTAGCAAAAGATGCTATAAACCTTTATGCTATATGCCACATTAGCTCAATTTCAAAACCGGATGCCAATTATCTAATTCCGTTCATTGCAAAAAATTATAAGAACCAAAATTTGGTCACACATGCCTTTAACATTGGCAAGAGAACCCACAACATGACTGGGTGCTTTGTAAGAATTCAAAGTTTAGGATTTTGCAGTATCAGTTCTGTGAAAGACGTACCATAGTGATTTCAGCCTTTTCAGTCACTGCAGTTATTATTGTAAAATAATAATTAAGTGCAGTAACAAAGTACATTTACTCAAGTACTAAAAGCAAGGGGGAAAATCATTAGTTTGAAAGGGCTGTGTTATAAAATGAGCTGAAAATGGTCTACCTCTTATCAGACGGGTACAGTTCTACTGTGAGAACATCCAGAGAGTTCCACGACGCAATGCTGATGCCCCCGAACAGGCAGAGGAGCGCGATCATTGCCGACTCGCTGTTCCCGAATGACAGGAAGAAACAGCTGACACAGGAGATCACGCTGGACCCAGCTACGGAACAACCAAGAATCAAGGCGGAAACGTTAGCTATAGTACTCGAAAAACTGCGTGAAGCAAATCCGAAGCAAACAACTATCACGACACAAGTGAATCAAGAGGCACACCTGGAATATGTATTATTTATATTCAAAAGCCTTAATGTCCAACCTTTTGTAATTTCAGTCAGGCATCTCCACAGGAGTGGGGAATCTATCAAATAATGGACTCGTACAGTAAGCTACTGATGGAATTAGTAAAATCAATCATAATAATGACCATTAACAGTTAATTTGTGCATAATGTTTTTTTTTAATTTGTTGCTGGTAGAGGGGTGAGATGGGTGGAGCAAGGGCAAAGCATGGAGCATGGTGTATGGGGGCGCCATAGCAGTTCGCCCAGAGCGCCATACACTGCTGGGACAGACAGAATTTGTCACAGTTTCAGTGCATACTTTTTTTATTTGAACAAGTGCAGCCATGTAACACAAGATTGTGTACATCTAGTGCACATTTTAGTATGGAATGGCTGATGAGAGCAGGCTGGTGAGAGCAGGCAGTGTTTAATTTAGGCTCATTAACCTCTATTTAATTAGTGTCCAATTAAGTTCCACATTGGCAAACATCGGCCACACTTACTAGTAGATCATTTAGGAGAACTGACTAGTTGTGGAAATCAATCAGACATGAATGGTACAGCACTGATGCAGCACACTGTGAAAGACTAAGACAGCTCGCCTAAACGACTAAGTTTTCTAAAGACAAACAAGGGAAAAGTCGTCCCCTTCTACACTGTATCCTGGTTACAGGCAATGCATTCAATATTGTAAAACACTGTTACTTATTTCACCTGGATTTGTTAAAAAAGAAAAATAATCATAAAACAAGAAATTAATTGTGCTTGCCTCATTTTTTTTGCCTAGCGGTGTACAGGTTAGAACCGAGTGTTTAAGAACCAATTTATCAAAAGATTGAACAATGATATCAATGTTTCAACTGTTCTATTAAATTAAACATCTAAAAGTTAGGCTGGGGCCATGAAAAAAATCTTACCCAGCATCCTCAGGCGTCCTATCTTGTCCATTAGAAGAGCAGATACAATATTCCCGGGCAAGACAGCCAACGTGCCCAAGAAGCTTACAAAGTAGATCATATAGGCATTGTTCTCATCGCTGAAGTCCAGCATGCAGCCTTCTTTGTTGTGCAAGAAGGTGCTGTTGATGAGGCGACTGTTGACCAGTCGGTACTTGAACAGGTCTGAAAAATGAAAAGAGAATTTGTGAAACACTGGGATCATATCTGTACATCAAGGACAATACATGAAAGCTAAGAGTTGTGAGGATTAGCTTTTGTAGCTTGCTATAATTCTGGTGTAATCTCATATTGCATTTTGTTTTTACATTTTTATTGTGAATAAATGAATAATAAACAAAATAATAAAGGTGACATTTTAACTCTCTAGTGGTTTAAAAACAGAAAAATACATAATTTACTTAAAGGGGCATAAAACCCTGAAATTCATTTAAAAAATATATTTTTAGTAACACATCTTGACTGTGACTGAAAACAAAAGCAGCTTATGTGGCAAATTTAGATTTTATGTTTTTAAGATATTTTCTCCTTCCTGCACTGAAAATGAACAGAAGGCAAGCATCATAGAATATGAGGCAGAAGTGTACACTTGATATGTGTGACAGTTTCCTATTAATATGTCACTCGTATGAAGTTGGACCTTCATCATTCATCTTTCTATCCCCATCCATGCCATTTAATGCAGCAACAAAGTTGTGTTGAGGAACAGGATTTTCTCAAAACAGGGGGTTTCATGCCTCTTTAATGCTATTACACACCAATCAGTCAGAACATTATGGTCTAATGTTGAGTAGGCAAAAAGAGAACATCCCAGAAGAGCTGCAGTTCTGGAGATGCTTTGACCCAGTTGTCTAGCCATAATCACAATTTGGCCCTTGTTAAAGATGCTCTAATCCTTAAGCTTGTCCATTTTAACGCTTTCAACAAATCAACTTCAAGGACAAATGTTCTCATGCTGCCTAACATATCCCAATATGTTGCTCACTTCAACTGCCGTTGGATGTAATGCTAAGGCTGAACTGTGCATATGCCTAGTTTTACTAGGCCACTTGTTTGGCACTGACTCAAAAATGTGATCCTTTAAAATAAATATGAGGGTAATAATACATTACAGGATGACTCTGTGTACGATCTCTAAAATTCAGCTTTTCGTTAAAATGTGGGAAGCAACGTGTTTGGCTTCAGGTTTCATCTAAATAGGAAAAGCGTCTATCAGGAGCAACAGAACAGCAGACGACTTTTCTAATTCCTAAACTGACAGAGCTGCAGGTCTGTGTTGCTAGGATACCTGAAACCTTTCTCTGCCTATTATGAGGCCATTTTGACGGATTGAGAACGCGCCTGTTGACAGTCCTCTATTTAAGCATCACAGACGGAACTTCACCGAGCCATTGTCACGGAGACAATTGCTGTTGTTTTCTCTGTTGCTTTTACACAACTGTTCTCATAGCTGTTTGTGCAGATCTCATGCAACACAGTTATTTGGACAAAATGAGGTCAATCATTCCAAACCTTTAATACATGTTCATAGAGGTGCAATTTATACACCATCAAAATGTGAAATCTCTCAGTCATTGCTGTGTGAAACACAGCAGTCAAAATGTTTAGTTATACTGCCCTGAAAATACAGTTTGGAAGGATTCTGTGCATGTGTTTAAATTCTAAAAACCATTACAAAGTTCTACTATATTAGATATTTTCTGCAAGGAACATAGAGCCTCAGTGAACAATTTCATCTTAGTTTTTTTCTTAAATGCTTATGAAAATGCTGATAATTGTATAGATTATATCATCATGAAATTGCAGAATTAAAGAAAACCCAAATAAGCTAACACTGTGCCCAAACATGCATGAAATATTAATGCAATAAAATAGCTTAAGAGTGCTGTTCAACATTCATAGGTTTTCTTATTACCTTGTGTCATAATATTGGTGAATGTCAAAATCTTTCTGAGAGTGTGAGTGGGTTAAGAACCAATTTCCTTAATAAGAAGAGGTGATGAATGAGGTCCATAGAATATACAAAAAAACCCATATACAAATCTGGAAGCTATAAAATGAAGTTATTTGTTGCAGTAATAATCTATGCAGTATTTTCAACTTTCCATGTAGTTGTAAATGAAGAAAATACTGGGAAGAAGAAGATCATTTCTAGAATAAAAGGGTCGGTCTGCCCTGTTCAATAACCAATATTTAGGAAGTTTCACAGCCAACAACAGCAGGGAGCGCTAATACGATGATTTGTCAAGTATAATATCTATAGGGAGGCCTAAAAGTCCAGTTCAGAAAGCCTAGGGCCGTTTCTAGTCCCAGGCTGTCCTTGATGGTAAATATTACAGTTTAGTTTTGATGGTTACAGATATAAACTGTGTTTTACTGTAAAACTGATGGGAGAGAAGAGGAGGACAGAAGAATGAAAAGGAAGAAAAAAATTAGTGATAGAGATGAGCTGTATGTGGTGGTTACATTAACAGCTGAATACATTCCAAATGAGGTGTAATGGTGTTTCTAAATTAAAAAAGCATTAAGAGCAGGAAAAAAGTAGGAAAAAACTCCAAGTGAAGCATCTGTACCTGTGTTGTAGAAGAGGGTGGAGATGAAGGTGCAGTTCTTGAAGAAGGTGTTGCTGGAGGTGATGTCTTCAAAGTAGCACTCTTCGAAACGCGAGTCCTCAAATATCATCGACTTCATTCTCAGATTCAGAAACCTTCGAGGCAAAACCATGAGCACAGCTCAGTGATTTAGGCTAATCCACAGTTTAACAAAGAATCTAGCGCTTGGCAGACCAACTTTACATCGTACAAACTGTAATTAAAATCCTAAGCAAACAGAATGGCGCCCCAACATGACTCAAGCATGAAAATAGTAACATAAACGTTAGCATTATTAAAAGTCTCTGAAGGCAACAAGATATTTTCTTTTAGATGAAATGAAATGGGGCAGTAGTGAAATGTCTTTACTTGTAATGAAAAAAGCAAAACTGACTAATTTACAATTGTGTGCTGGGGTCTTTTTGAGGTCAATGGTAGGGCAAGAGTATGATGAACATTTTACAATAGAAGTAAAACAAGCTGATGTATGGACTCAAGAATGGAATAATCCGTTTGGATTAATCTAATAATCTATCTAATACGAATTTTGTTTCATCTAATATAAATCTAAGAATCAGATTTGATTAAATTGATGATAACTAAATAACTAAATATTTAGTTATATATTTATTTATAACTAAATAAAAATGAAAATAAAAGTGCATATATATTTAGTTATCATCTTGCTTTCATCATGCAAAATAGTTCATTGCAGTTTTTGTTGGTGTGTTACATTTTAACTATAAACTGAGCCAAATTTTAAAAAAAAGTTTTCAACATTGAGATTTATTTTGATAATATAGTAATATTTTGCGGCATTTACTTGTTGTTGAAGTACTCCCCTTGGCGGTGGATCTGGTTCTCCAGGGTGAAGTTGAAGGTCACATGCTCCACCTTCTCCTTAATGAAGACTTTGGTGCGCGAGTTGTACTCCTGCTTTTGCAGATACTTGATCATGTCAGGGAACCAGACGGTCAGGCCATAGTAGCTTAAAAGGAAAAGGAGTCTTGGGTCATTAAGATCTAATTACATTAGCATTATTTTATAGAGAGACAAATATGGTTAGGGATTCATTGAAGCCACTAATCCTTTGAGCTCAAAAAGAAGGCAACAGTTTGAGAAAAAAAACCACTAATGAAGCTAACAGTGAATAAAAGTTAGTTATGCATGAAAAATTGCATTAAGCATGATTTATTTCATTTATTTAATGCAAAGTGTAACTAGGCATACAAACCTGCGATGCAAACCCTTTTTTTGGACTAAAGTGATAAGCCTTGGAAATGGGCAGACAGACAGACAGACAATGGGCTCATTCAACAATATCTTCTTAGATTTTTTCCTCAAGAAAAGGGTATAATGGATTCATGTGATCATAAATTGTTCTTATAATGATGCATGTTTACATGTATTACACATGTAAAATACTGTTGTCACCATCTCATGTCGTGTGGCTGAAGCCGTGTATCATTCATTTTTTACATTTAAACCAAAACCCAAAACCTTTTTTCTTTTTTCAGTATTTGTTTCCAAAAATACTGGACAATGTGTTGCCGTATTTTACATGTTTAATAATATGTACATGTTTAATGAACTGTAGAACTGAAGAAAACCCAATATGCTAATGTTTTGTGCAACAACACATGCAATAAAATTAGCAAAAGAATGCTGTTCATTTTAAAATAAGAAAACACTGGTGAATGTCAGAGTCTTGGTAAAAAAAAAACAGAAATGTGTTTTAGCAACAAAATTCTTCTTAAGAACAGCTGGCGAATTATCTAAATTCTTTCTGAAGAAAGTTCCTAAGAAACGCAAACGTTGAATTCATGATACATTCTTAAACTTCCAAATTGTTTCCAAGTTTGTTCCTATAATGATGAATTCCCCCGTCCCTGTAAACTGAAAGCTCATTCCAGTCATTGTAAATCAGCAAAGCTAAATTAGAGAACACTGCTGAATGTTAGGGGCAGCAGGGTGGCGCAGTGGTTAGCGCTGCCATCTAACAGCGAGAAGGTCCTGGGTTCGAATCCCGCAGATGGCCATAGGGCCCCTTTGTGTGGAGTTTGCATGCTCTCCCTGTGTTGGTGTGTGGGTGTGTTGGCGCCTGCTTTGCACCCGTGAGTTCCTGTGACCCCAGTTGGGATTAAGCGGTTCAGATAATGAATGAATACTGAATGTCAGAATCTTCATAAAAACTGTATATGGGAGTAGAGACAATACCTGAAGGACATGGAGAACCACACAGCCATCATCATGTAGGTGACACGACGGTACTCAGGGCTAAACACAGTCAGGAAGTTGCCCCAAACCTGCAAGTATTCAGCAACATGAAATTAGTAGGCGTGTAACGGTACATTTTTCATTCATTGATGCTCGTATTTTTAGATTGACATTACCTGATGGAAGAGGTTGGTGAGCTTGATCCTCCAGCGCTGGTGCCATGCTGTGGCTTCACCTCCCATATCCACCAGTTCATCCATCTGCTTCACCGTCTTAATGGTGGTCACCTAGAGGGGCACTGACATGCTAATATGCATATATTCTTACATCATTGCTAAATGATATAAATCACATGAACAAAACTTGCTATAGACAGAAGTTGAGCAGAGCTGCAAGCTGCTGCTACTTACAGAGAAAACCCGCTCTGGGTAGCCTTTAGCCCTCATGTTTGTGTCATGGACTTGTTTAAGAATCATCCAGGCTTCATCATGTTTCCCATTCTGTTAGGAACAAATTTAAAGTAATGAAAAGTGAGTGATTATTTGTCATTGTGAACACACCACAGCACAGCACATAGTGCACCACAACAAAATGAGAGCTCTTCATTTGACCAATCCCTGAAGGAGCAGTGGACAGCCGACATGGGCAGTGCCAGGGGAGCCGTCTCCAAACACTGCTCCCCGGCGCTGCTTTGGTCATGAGTACCTTTACCAGTCCTGGGATTCGAGCCGATAACCTTCTGGTCACGGGGAAAACACCCCAACCATTACACAATGCTACCAGTTTGATCTAAAAGTGCATTAAACTGAAATATTAGTTAAAATATATTAGGATGCAAAACATCTATGTTGCTTAATTTAGAACATTAATGTGAAAACATCATTGTAGCCAACTGGTGTTATTTCATTCACTGTAGTTTAATAACTGTAAGAGTTTTTTTAATAGAAGGGCATGTAAATTTACAGCAAATACAGCAACATACTGGACACCTAAAGCATTTTGCAGAACTTCAAGTCCCTTTTCTTCATTTAAGTACACAAAAGTATTGTTTGTGAAAAAACATAATTTGCAGAAGGCAACACTGTACACTTATAAAATAAGACTCTTGCTGTGAATAACAAATACTTCTGCAGTGCCATAATTAATTTTGTAATTACAGTATTGTACTGTAAATATCAAATACACTATACTTATACTAATACCGTGAATTTATAGTGAAGCTATTATGAAGATGTTAGGTGAGCTCCTGACCTCCAAGAAGAAGCGGGGGCTCTCTGGCATGGTGTTGAGTGCTGCGATGGCGGCGACTGATGGGAACGCGCAAACCAGCACAAACACCCTCCAGCTATGAAACTGGTAAGCAGAACCCATCTGGAAGCTCCACCCTGTAAATGGACATAAAGTTCTTAAATGGGCAACAATAAAATATAGCCAAGTGTTGGCTAATGGGAATTGACACTAAAACGAGATTTTTTATCATAGAAGACAGTAAAGGTAATATAGAGTACGTCATTCATTGATTTTCATAGCCATTAATGATGGCATGATTGGCATTGGCAAGGGTCGCGTTTTCATCACAGAAAACGAGCCTCATTCATGGCCCATTCTTATGATGAACAATGTCCTTATGTCCTTACTCACTTATGCAGTCTTCACAAAGATAGTGACATGTTTTCTTATTTGTTCTTATATGAGAACAGAATATACAACTGCAACTTTGTTGCAATTTATTGTGTGCATGTTTGTGAAAAATATTACCTTATTGTGTTTTTTTGTACAGGTGTACACCATTATACTATTTAAATAGATTTCTTAAGGACAATTAAAAAGCTGTAAAATGAAGTAATGGTAAGTGAAGGCCAATGACAGCACTGAGATACACCATAATGAGTGTAATTGCTTGGTATTGATATGCAAATCAAGATCACAGGCTAATATGCATAGATGATGACAATAAACATTTTCAGGACAAAAACATAGGTGTAGAGAGTGGAGATGATAAAGTGGAACGTTGGAATTTTACCATAGTGAGGAATGATGGCCCAGGCCATGGCTGAAGCGTAGATTCCCCCGATCATCCAAAACATGCAGAGCCAGCTCAGGTGTTCACCACGCTTCTCCTGAGCCAAGAACTCGGAGTAGTACGAAAAAACAATGGGGATGGAGCCCCCAATGCTGCAAGAAACAGACAGAAAAACAGTGTGAGGAAAAGAATAATGTATGTATTTATTGCACAAAATTGGGCAACAGTGTATTCTTAAAATACTAAAATATTGGTACTGGTACTGGTCAAATGATTACATGTAACAGTAAAATGTATTAACGTTCATTTCTTGACTGTTACAGACAAAGAAAAATGCATCAACTGCTGTTGAGTTAAAACTTTTGTTTATAATGGATGTGATTTTTTGTGCCTTGTTTTTTTTCTGTCTAACTAATCTTGTTACGTCCCCAAGTTTCCTGGCAGGGAAATGCAGATGAAAATTAGGTCCAGGTTTACTCTGCTAAAAGGGTAATATGGCAACATTTGTTTTTAACATTGCACCGTCCCTCATTGAATTATATAAAATTACTACCTTTACTGACTTATTCATTCATTTCCAGTTTCAAAAACACTTTAATTCAATTTAGACTTTCCTCCATCTTTTTCAAGTTGGCTTAACAGGTCAGATGCTTTCCATCCATTTAATCTCAATTCCCAAAAATCTTTATTCTCCAGAGAGTTCAGAGAGCTCTGCTTTGGTCCAATTCTTGATGACTTGTGATTTATGATCATGTGTGACTTTGACTTTGAAAATGTCATTTCTTCTTGCTTGGTGTTTTGAATCTTAAAATAATGGCTAAAAAATGTGGAAGAGGGTTTTACCCAACACCGGAGAGAAGACGGCAGAATAGGAAGGAGCTGTATCCTTGGACAAAAGAGGAGAAGAAAGCGAAGACACTGTTGATGGAGAGTGAGATGAGGAGAGTCTGCTTGCGGCCGATGCGGTCAGCCAGACCTCCCCACACAAAAGCGCCCACCATCATGCCCAGATAGACAATGAGTCCTGAGAGAAAGGCAAACATGAAAAGAGATATTGAAGACAGAAAAGGGAAACGATAGAGATGAAACAAGCATAAAATACCACTTTTGGTTTTCTCATTAAAAAAAAGTACAGACCCAAAAAGATCTATCTGAAGGTGGGTTACCACGGAATGTAATGTTGTTTGATATCAGGGGAAAAAGTTCTGTGTTATTTTAATCCTTTAAAAGCTCCTGTACAAGCAGGAGTGTTTGAAATTACGAGGATGATCATGTTTTGATGACGTCAGCTCATGTGATGAGGTTGGGCAAACAGCAGTGAACACAATGTGAAAAACAGTGAACCAACTTTGAGAAACAGTCAAAGAAGAGCACAACACAAAGAAGAAGCTTTTTGTTGTGCATGAACCATGCAAGTTAATCTGGCTAATTATGTTCATTATGTTAAATATAAGTGAGAGATGCTTCAGTAACTAACCAATAATCAGTTACAGTGCAATACATTTTTGTTTGCTCTTTGGATGGGGGACCGAGAGTAGTAAGCTGGAAACAAAAACTGGTATAGTACAGGATAGGAACCAAAACCTACTGTACAGTTCTATACAGTACTTTATGCTTTAAAATACCAAATAAAAGATACCAAAGTGTGCCATACTGTACAGTACTTTTGGGTACTTTTTGATTGGGGTACTAAGTGAGAACAAAAGCTGATACAATATAGTATGGTAACCAAAAACCTATGATACTGTATAATATTTTAGTTTACTTTAGGGTATCAAAAATACTGAGCTAGAACCAAAAATCATTACAATAAGCTATGGTTATGTATATATACACACACATATACATATACATATATATATATATATATATACACACACACACACACACAGTACTGTGGAAACGTTTTAGGCAGGTGTGAAAAAATTCTATAAACAAATAATGCTTTCAAAAATGGATGTGTTAATCATTTATTTTCATCAATCAACAAAATGCAGTGAATGAACAAAAGAGAAATCTAAATCAAATCAATATTTGGTGTGACAACCCTTTGCCTTCAAAACAGCATCAATTCTTCTAGGTACACTTGCACACAGTTTTTGAAGCTAAACACAGCTCTTCTGTGGATGTAGGCTTCCTCACATCCTTTTGTCTCTTCATGTAATCCCAGACACACTCGATGACTCTGTGGAGGCCATACCATCACTTCCAGGACTTCTTGTTCTTCTTTACGCTGAAGATAGTTCTTAATGACTTTGGCTGTATGTTTGGGGTCGTTGTCCTGATGCAGAATAAATTTGGGGCCAATCTTACGCCTCCCTGATGGTATTGCATGATGGATAAGTATCTGCCTGTATTTCTCAGCATTGAGAACACCATTAATCCTGACCAAATCTCCAACTCCATTTGCAGAAATGCAGCCCCAAAGGTTCAAGAAACCTCCACCATGCTTCACTGTTGCCTGCAGACACTCATTATTGTACCGCTCTCCAGCCCTTCAACGAACAAACTGCCAAATATTTCAAATTTTGACTCGTCAGTCCAGAGCACCTGCTGCCATTTTTCTGCACCGCAGTTCCTATGTTTTCGTGCATACCTGAGTCGCTTGGCCTTGTTTCCACGTCGGAGGTATGGCTTTTTGGCTGCAACTCTTCCATGAAGACCACTTCTGGCCAGACTTCTCCGGACAGTAGATGTGTGTACCTGGGTCCCACTGGTTTCTGCAGTTCTGAGCTGATGGCACTGCTGGACATCTTCTGATTTCGAAGGGTAATAAGCTTGATGTGTCTTTCATCTGCTGCACTAAGTTTTCTTTGGCCGACCACTGTGTCTACGAGCCTGAACATTGCCCGTTTCTTTGTGCTTCTTCAAAAGAGCTTGAACAGCACATCTTGAAACCCCAGCTTTGAAATCTTTGTCTGGGAGAAACCTTGCTGATGCAGTATAACTACCTTGTATCTTCTTGCTGTGCTCAATCTTGCCATGACATAAAACTGTCTTCCACAACCTCACCTTTGTAGCAGAGTTTGGCTGTTCCTCACCCAGTTTTAAGACTCCTACACAGCTGTTTCTGTTTCAGTTAATGACTGTGTTTCAACCTACGTGTGACATTAATGATTAGCACCTGTTTGGTATAATTGGTTGATCATACACCTGACTATAATCCTACAAAATCCCTGACTTTGTGCAAGTGTACCTATAAGAATTGATGCTGGTTTGAAGGAAAAAGGTAATAAAACTCACTTTGCATTTTGTAAATTGATAAAAATAATCATTATTTATATTCCTGAAAGCATTCTTTGTTTACAGCATTTTTCACACCTGCCTAAAACTTTTGCACAGTACTATGTATATATAAACATAAACATAATGAATATATACATATACCAAAGTTTTTTCAAAGGAAAACATAATGAATTCAGCTTACATACTTTACTATATGTCCAATATACATATATATATATATATATATATATATATATATATATATATAACAGTATATATATATATATATATATATGTATATTGGACATATAGTAAAGTATGTAAGCTGAATTCATTATGTTTTCCTTTGAAAAAACTTTGGTAGTAGTTTTCCCACCATCTAACACGGAGGTCCATTTTAATCATGTTTGACTTGATGAAACTGAGCTGTACTGTTCCATTATTACTTTTAAATTTATCTGATTACATTTGCAAGGCTCATCTGCTATCCAAAAGAGTGATCACATGACTCTGCCCCCTGCTGATCATGCAATTTGGGGTGTGAGCCCAGTGATGAGTCACCCAGACTTAGGTTGAGCATTTAGCAAGCCGCCAGCAGTGTCATCCATATGCCCTAGCCGCCTTTAACAAAGTCCTCCTCCCCAGCTGAGCGCTTTATTGACCATGTCTCCTCTTCTGAATCGGCCACATTTTTCAGGGTGTCACAGCCGCCAGAACGCTTTGTTCATCTCTGGATTGAAGGTGAAGGTATAATTGTTATCCCAATATGGCTTTTGGTCCTTTGTGTGGGACAAAGGATGCCATTTCATCCAGAAAGCCTGCCCAAAGCTAATTAACATTTGCTACAGAGAGACATGGTGGCAGTAATACACTGGCCAGGCAGTTTATTAGGATCAGCTATCTTGTCACAGACCATTTAATGAAGAAAAGCTACCTTATACGTTTCTTAAGGTACAACTACAGATTGAAAGCCATTTATTGTACATGCCTTCTACTTTCTTCTCAACTGCTCAGTTTCTGATCATAGGTGACACAGACATAATGGTGTGTGCCATGATGCAATGAGTGTATAAGACACAATAGTATTGGGCTGGACTATTTAGACAAGTTATTAGCACTGCTAGGTTGTGAGGGTCAACAAGAACTGTAAATATTCAGCCGGATTCTGTGGTCAAATACTGGCTTTTGATGAAGGGTTAAGGAAGACTAACTCAGACTGGGCATGCTAACAGACAGACTAGTCTTAAACCAATAAGATGGAGTCATGGTCAGGGTGTCACATTTGATAAAATATCCTGAGCCAGCCTTGGTTTAATGGAGATAATCAATCACACAAAGGTTTTTGCTGTTTAATTCACTCTATTAGATACAATTTAGAGACCACTTGGTTCTAGGGCCTAGTGTGTGTAACAAGGTCACATGTTTTACAGCAAATGCAAACTCTGTTTGCATGTTTGCTAACTAATGCTAATTAAGGGGATTAGCACAGTGGATATTCATCACATTTACAGAATTTAGCAGACATGATTGTTAGATTGTTGTTTCTATATATGCATGTGTTCATTTGACAATATATTAAGTCTTGCATTTCAAAACAATTAATCCTGTCATCTAATTGACTTTTCATCTAATTTACAGTTTCACCTGTCTTTAGACATATCTTATATAATAAGTAGACTCGTAAAATCATATGTGGGTGTAAATGGCATTAATAAAATGTGCTTGTATTTGGATGCAGAAAGACAGATTCCTTACAGAGCGAAGGTGAAACTTCGAAATGGTGATTTTGCGGCAGTCGCTCTCTCGCCCTGGCCACACAACGGGCAGAGAGCTGGCAATGACAAGGGCAGATAGGCATCACCGCAATGCAGTGACGGCAAGCGTTTTTAATCTCTGCTTCTTGTCCTGGCTTGAGACCCAAAGCTTAGCAGTGGAGCTGTCCATGGTGCTGATTCCACCAGCTTTCAGCACCTCTCTGTCAGCAATCAGAGTAAAGACTGGTGAAGAGGTGAGTGCCAGTGGGCTGAAAGAGAGTTTCTGCTATGTTTTTGGACAGAAAGTCAAATTTAATACTATGAACACACTTTGTAGTGTTTTATTAATTAGCCCATTTTCTAACCCCACTAAGTAAGGCTGTATTCAATGGGCCTCATTCACCAATGTTCACCAAGTTTTCTCCTAAATTTGTTCCTAAGAAAAGTTTACGTCAGATTCACAATGCGTTCTTTAAACTGCTCGCAAGTTCATTCTTATTATGATAAATATTCACATTTAAATAGTATAGTGGTATTGTACAACTGTAAAATTGAAGAAAACTAAATATGCTAAGTTCTTACTTAAGAACTAATTTAAACTAAGAAATTGGCAAATGATATTTGAATCAGGATATCTGTAAAAATTAAGTGGGTTATAATAACAAATTTCTTATTAAGAATGGTTGGTGAATAAGGCCCAATGCCAGGTAGAACATACCTCAATGAATGAATCTTTTAGGATATTCAAACCAAGAGGTTGTTAGTTGAGATCTGGCTCAAGCCTATCTGCAGCAATACCACCACTGAACACCAGAGCAACACCGTTAACGCCACGTTGCTCTAGGAAAACCTGGATGCTAACATAGCTTTGCAATTCTCATGGGTGCAGTAACACAAATTAGCATTCTAAAAAGATAGCAAGATTATGTAGCGGCACATGATTTGTTATTATCTTCCAACTCTGCTTGAGACAGCACCTTTAAACTATTATGATTCCATTAGATTATGATATGTAATAACTATCTCTGTCATACTAATGAGGAGAACCTTAACCCTAACCAAAAATCTTGATGTAACTCCTTAGTCTTTCTACCAGTAATCTTTAGCAGGCTTGGTGTTCATCATCCCCGTCTCTGTGGCGATGCTACCTTTGGCACAGCCAATTAGAGCCCTGGCGTCGCTCGGCAACGGCCGAGGGGGCGGGACTCAGTGCGTCACAACATGAGAGTCTCCAGGGAGGAATGGAGGAGGGGAAGAAGGGAGGGAAGAGGAGGGAGACAGCTGAGCTTCCCATCATGGCGTAATGGAGGGACAGAGGGGGAGGGGAAAGAGAGAGTGAGAGAAAGAGAGAGAGTGGAAAGAGAGAGAGAATTGGGGGAGGGGAGAGCAAAGAACGAGGCATGAATCTCCTGCATAGTGAGGCAGAGAAAGAGAAAGAGTGAGAGATAAAGAGGGAGAGAGAGAGAGAGAGAGAGAGAGAGAGAGAAATAGATGTGGAAAGGGGAGGGGTGTTTCACTATTTATAGTGTGTATTCTCCCCTTTCTGCGAAAAGCCCTCTCTCTCCCTCTTTCTCTCTCTCTCACTTCACTCTCTCTTTCTCTCTCATCTATTCGTCATATCCAGCTCTGCCTGGGGCTGGGGCTCCACCACAGCTAAGGAGCGCTTGGTAAGGCCATGGAGGCTCACTAAATTTAGGGGAAAGCAAAAAGAAAGCTGTTTTGTTCGATCCAATCTCCTTTTCTTCCCCCACTGTCAAGAGTGGAAAAAAATGTTTACAAGGAACATCTCTAGAGATGAGTAAAGCAAAGCATGTAGCTCCTCTAGAAGTAAAGGCATATGACTGTGCAGTTAAAAGCATACATCTCCTTTTTACAAATCAGAGTGGAAAAAATACAAGCTCTCTCGCCAGGGCAATGAGAGATGGGATGTAAACAGCTTCACAGCGCTTATGACACTCTGTCAGCAGATGTAGACGTGGAAATATCGATTTTGGGCACTGACCCAGAAGGATCAGATTGCCACAAGCCTCTTTATAGTGCTAACGGCTGCACCCAACATTTACATTATCAAAAACTGGCTGTCATTTTGCTGTGCAAATTTTGTACATTGAATATTATTTTGACCTTTTATTATAAACACTAATTCGACCCTGAGCAATGGCATTGGTCATTAACATTAGTATTTAGCTAAGACTGTTCAGCCATTTTAAATATATTTAAGCAACAATATTGAAGAAAATTAAGGAAAAGCTTTTCATTTTAATTGTGCAAAACAAATGTAAGCAAACAGATTAAAGAAAATGGAAAGAAAAAAAAGGAAAAGGTAGGCTAAATATTATATCAATATCTAGAAAATTCTCCTAAAATAAACACTGAAATTCAAGAACATTTTTGTATAGTGTATAAAGATGTGTGTGTAAGTTTGGTTAAAGGCTGTAGTGGTCTGTCGTAAATGGGTCTAATATTATTTTACACTTTTAATCTACATACTAATTGATTGATTAATTGATATTTTTTTTATCCTGAAAGACTAATTCACATTTTTCTTCACTGGATCTGTGTGTGGTCCCAGTGGGGCAGAAGTGTATTGTCTGCTAATGCATTGGGTGTGTTTGGACAGTGTGTGTGTGAGTGCGCGTGTGTGACAGTGCTCGGCCTGTGTAGCGAGGGTGGAAATTCTGCAGCTGACTCCATAACACACATCCACCTCGCACTCTCTGATTGGAGGATGTCATGTGAGAATGAGAGCAGGCACTGCGGAGTGGCAGCTGTGTCCATGGGTGTGTATTGTGTGTCTGTGTGGGTTTGATTGTGTGTATTGCTGGAGCACTAGGACCCAGCAGAGGAGAAGGCTGTAAGCAACAGAGCTACTCCAGCATGAGTCAGGACTCTTGTATAACGAGGAGAGGCGGAGAAACCTGCACACACTGCCACCACCCAACCACACACACACACACACACAAAACCACACACTTAACCACACACACACACAATCAGAAACTATCAAAATAATGCTGACCAACTTTTTTATATTAGACAAATGTACATTTGAGTGCAAAATACTTCAAATTGGTTCAAATTACCAAATGGATAAGGGAAATAGATTTTAACCACATTTACTTGTACAATAAATGTGTGAGTTATCTGCATTGGATTCAAATATATTTTTAGGCTTTATTACTTATGGCTGTCAGTTTTCTCAAACGGTTTGTGTTGAACAAACCCATCAGATTTTAAAGTGTACTAGGACATCTCAACAATTATATTGTGAAAATGGTCCTTCACACATGCTATGTTCATTACCTGTACATTTGAATATTTCAAGCCTTTTTGTTTTAATGTTAATGATTATGGCTAGCTCTTAAAACCAGAAATCTACTACAAAAAAATCAAATGACCTTTTTCATAATTTTTTCTTTTGACAAACACTATATATGTAAAAGGCAAATGTAATCTGAACTGGACCTTCACTTCAGTCCCCTAAAGCAATATTTTTTGCTTATTTATTTTTCCCCACTGTCATTTTTTGAATGTCAGGTGTTTTAGGACATTGCTTTTCTGTGTCACTTGCGCAAAACATTTACCGAAACAATATCTTTGTGAGCCACATTGCTCTTTTTATCATGTATGGAGGCTTCGTCCTTTCAGACTGCGGCACTTGCATTTCCCATTTTCTGCCTGGTAATTATAGTGCCAAATGCGTCAGTGCGCTGTGGAGTTCAGGCAGTGGAGATCGAGGACCTGCTTCACTCTTACCCCTGTGCTCAATGAATCTGACAGATGGTGTGCTGGGCATGAAATGTGAACAGACACTGGCCTGCAGAAATCTACTGTTGATAATTGTTTGAGACCTTGGCTAGATTTCAGTTATCTACTATTTTATTGTATTAAAAAGATGTATATCAGAATATTATAAAATCTCCTCCAAAAGTGTCCATAAATACTCAAATGGAAACCTTTAATGCATAAAACCAAACCACAATATATAGGCCTGGGCAACATATCGAGTGACACGATATGAGCAACATTTTCTAACGCACCGCTTGAAATAAAACTGCTTTGAGAAAATGGCTGCATTATGATCAGCAATAAGCCTGCATTTACAGTCTATATTCCCAACCAAATGAACCAATTCATCTAACTCCATCTACTAATCAACAACAGACAAAAAAACTGTAAATAGACATTTACTACCCCATCAAAAAGTATATCCCAAAATTATTCAAAAATCTAGCAGGCTCTGTGTATGTGGCAATTCTGCGACTGTTTTTCAGGAAATAACCAAACACTCATTTTGCGGAATATCACAAACTTCACAAAGAAACAAGTCAAAAACAGGCAAAAGTAGTGTCATAGACAATGCCAGTGGTTTGACACACTTATTGCAGGAGGCGCAACAAATGAATGAGACATGTTGGAGTGTGTGTGTGTGTGTGTGTATGGAGGTGGGGGTCCTCAAAAATAGTAGATAAGCTATTCTGATATCTACAAAAGACAGGTACTACAGGAAAAATCTGGGAACACCAACTGACCAACTATAGTCAAGTGTCAAATCTGTGATCACTTTCTCTTTATTTTTCTGATCACAGGTTTGATGGTATCTTTTACCATGATTAATAACTTATATATGCCTATAAAACTGCCTTTTTACCTGAGTTAATGTCCAGTAATTAACATCCAACAAAACCTGTTTCCTAACTTGCTAACTGCATGTTTACAGTTCCACCTTGTCTCTTTTAATACACCATTAACTGGCTAATTGACTTTAAGTTTCCTAACAGTTTCACTGAAAGGAACAAACAAAAAAGGCAATGTCCATTATAGCTGCAGATCACATCATAAGAAACTTTTTTTTTCAAATTCTAGATATCAATTAATCTGTATTTGAGTACTAAAGCCCTTTACAGACCATCATAAAGTCTTGGTCCAGGTGCTCTAGAATTAAAATCATTCACAATTTAATTAATTAGCTTTATTTGCAATCCTACCACATTATTATCATTATTATTATTTATTTATTTATTTTATTATTATTTTTTTATTACGCAGATTCAACTTTTAAATCAAAAGTAACTGGACTTCTTTTAGGTTTCTGTCTTAAAGAACCTAAAAGAAGTTCTGTTGCCTTTGATTCAAGCTCTCAAGACTACCATGTGCTGGACAACTGAGAACCTACACAGACAAAACCTAGGAACAAAAATTAGATGAAACCACCACTTACCCAGCATGCCTTTATTGGGTTCCGACAGGCACATGTCCTTCTCAGCGCTAGGCAGCACAAAACCCACCACGAAGATCTCCACACCATCGGCCATCAGTGCCAGGCCAAGCACGAAGTAGAGGGTCCACTGGAAGCGTCCGTGCCCACACTCCTGCAGGATGGTCTCATACTGCTGGGCCAGCTCCTCTTGGTCCTTGCGCCGTTCACCCTCATACTGTGCAATGTCCCGGTACTGCGACTGGACAGCGGCACCGGGCTGCCCGTCAGCTTTGCCCACCGAGTCATTGCGAGGGATGCCCTGGTACTCGCCCTCGTAGATCTCGTCATCCTCATCGTGGCCCTCGGTGGAGTCGCTGTGGGCGCCGTCATCGTCGTTGGCCCGACTGTTGCTGCGGTAGTAGCTGCCGTCCTGCGCCTGCACGGGGTAATCATCGTCATCATCGTCCTCCTCGAAGCGCGTGTATGACCGCTTGGTGTACTCGTCGGCCATCTTGTCCACGTGGCGACCCACCTTTTTGCCCGCCTGCCGCTTCACCTCCTTGGCGATGTCCTTGGCGCCTTTGATGAAGGCTGTCCTGTCTCTGTAACCCTCATCCATTTTGGAAAGGTCTGTCCTGCCTTGAGTTTGTTTGACTTGCGTTTGGGAGAGGTCTTGTTGACAACAACTCTTAATGAACTAGCAGCTTATTTTTGGGCAGTTTTGGGAGAGTTCAGGACCCTGGACAGCACCCAATGTTGGTCTCACCAGTTCAACACAACAGCCTGGAAGCAAACACAAAAATGCAGAATTACTTTAAAAGCGATATTACAATGAAGGCATGATGTTGGCCTTGTGGTATGACACGTGCTTGAGGGCGGTACCTTGCTCATTACCCTCAGGGGTAAATTAACCCGTCCGGGATTTGAACCGGCGACCTTCTGTTCACGGGGCGAACGCCCAACTGTTACCCCAAAAATGCTGGCATAATGAAAGCATTCCAACTGTCTTGGTGAAGAAAGTTGCCCATGTTCACGTGGGTCAGCAGACGAGAGGTAAATATAGAGATAAATATGTTCATCCTGGCTAAGCAGTCTGGCTTAAAGACAGAAGTTCTTCTGGACGATGTGGACACTGGCATCACTTTGACCTAACCGTGCTGATGATTTCTGAACATTTTAAAGCATGCTAACATCTAGGTTACTTGGACTTGAAGGAGGTTATCTGAGGACAATATGGCTTCTGGGCAACACAGGTCACCTTGATCTCTTTTTCTCTGCCTAAAAGCACAAGGAATAGTTCTTAAAGGGAACATGCTGTGAATTTGACAGCCAAATGTGAATAAACATCTCAATTAAAGCGTCCCTGGGGTAAAATGTGCACATACTTTGTTTTCTGATATTTTGTACAACCTGCTAAAAATTAGTCAGGATTCAGGTTGGGTATTAACACTGTGACACACATAATTAGGATATATAAATTGTTTGTCTTGGTGCAACTGTAAAAATGCTTTGGTCAGTAAGTCATGTAACTAAAAACTTCTTTCATCCTTCAACAGGTTATGCAAATAATCTGTTCAAATAAAATATACTTGTCAATTATAAACCTATCTAATTATAATTATCTTCTTTGCAGCCATTGAAGAGTATACCCGAAAAAAGGGCAGCCATTGAAAAGTATGCCCATGAAAGGTGTCCTTTGGGAACACATTTGTTGTGTTGTGGCTATTTGTAGAATTTCCTGAAGTTGCATGTGTTTTTTGTATGTTCTATAAACATGAAAATTTGTGAAATGTGGCATGAATTTGTAATTTTGATGAAACAACTTTCTGAATTAGTGCAGTGTCTACGAAATTTCAGTGTGTTTGCAAATGCATCACTTGAACTTGAACAGTATTCCCGGTGGTTTAGCAGCTTATTTTTCTAATAGACGCACATTTTTAATTTGCATTGCGCTTTTTAATTCTGAATTGCACTGGGCTTTCTCGGAGACCATAAAGCTCCCCTGCCAGAACAACGACTGATTTGGAGCCAAGCTTACGATGCTACCCTGCATCTCTCACTGCTGTCACTTAGATGAAGGAACAAAAAGCAAAGCAAACAATTACTTCAGTTAATAGTTGCCAGAAGTTATATGCTGGCAAGGTTTTAGTTAATTTCACTGAATAGCTAAAAACAGAGACTGGATTGTGTGTGTTTTTGTGTGTGTGCGTGTGTGTGTGTGAGTGTGTTTGTGACTGTGTCACAGTAAGACATTATCTGTGTACATGAGGGAACCTGTTGAGAAATGTCCCAGTTGGCAGCAGTTGCAATGGTTATTGCCTTATGGTCTCATTTCCAAGGCTAAAAACTCATGTTCTGATGATGAGTACCAGACCAATATAGTCTTTAAATGCGAGACCAATTTCTATATGTATTTTTTAAAGATTAATATTGATATATTGACAAATCATAATATTTGTGTCATCAACAATGCATAATAATAGACAGACTTGCAGTTTGCCATCTGGTTTTAAAATAATTTGTGTGCATAATTTTTTTATATAAATAAATATGTATCTAGACATCAGTTTGCCTGTCTGTACAGATAAAAGCTGATCTCCATCATCACACTATACTTAACACACATTAAAGAAGATTTTATCCAGACAGTCATTATGAAGGACAGAACCTCTAGCATGACGCGGAAGTTTTTTTTATAAATGGCTGCTTGAGTAAATGTACTGAGACAGTCACACAGGAGAAAGGGGTATAGAACATTTTGAGTTTTTTGACTGAGAGAAAACCTCCTCAACAGTGCGGCTTCACAATTTGGATGTTTAGGTGCTTTTTGTTTCATTCAGGCCTGCATGGTGAGGAGCCAGTAAACTGAAAGAACTACAAGGCCAGAACCCCAAGCTATTTAAAGCAATTAAAAGTGCTAATGGGAGGATAACAAATAACAAATAATGAATATGTGAAATCAAAAATTGCAGAGATCTAGTCAATATAAATAAGGGCTTGAAAGATAACAAGCATTTGCCAAGATACACATTTCACCAATCTAAAGCATGCAAATAACAAATAATGAATATGCAAAATCAATATCTCTGAGAACTAAGTCCATCTAAGGCTACTTTTGCATTCGGGGAGAGTCATGTTGATGGAATAATTTATTCATCAGTCCAGCTCTGCTTTTTTCTCCGTCCTTATGTAACTCTGCTCGAACACAGACTGATGCTCATACATCATCAGAGAGCTCTCTGTGGCCTAAAAAGGGTTTGTTTATTCTACCCTCCCCCTGCTTTGCAGGCACGTGTGATAATGATGATGACAATCTGGTCAATCAGCTGTTTTTGGGCAAAGCATAATGAAACAAAAGTTGTTTCCTATCTGACCTAACCAGTTTTTTTTTCACCTTGAGGGGACGAGATGACTGTTTTGCATGGCCGTATGCAAGAGATCATTTTACACATAGCAAACAGTTAAGTGGAAACAGCAACTGAAAATTAAAAGGAATTATGAGTTTGAGGACCCAAATAATCATATCAATGTAACAATACCATCTATGTAATATACAAGGTGAACAACTGCTGCAAAATTACAGTTATTTCCCAAAAGTATTTTACTGTAAATTTATAACACAGTAAAATGCTGTACCTTTTTAACAACACTGTAAATTGCTGCAAACTAGTGTTATCAAGTCTTTTTTTTGAACATACAGTAACATACTGTAAAACTATAGAATTCTGCAGAGGAAATGCAAACTGCATTCTGAACCATACTCCCCAGAAACATTTCAATAAGAAGTCCTTTTTCTTACTTTTCATTATTCATGTAGTTGTGAAAGTATTGCTTCTGAAAAAAGATTCTGAAAAAATTACATTATTACAGTAAATATAAAATTATTTTACAGTGACATACTGTATCCTGTAATTACAGTTTTGCGCTATGAATGTCAAATACAGTAAGTTTGCTATAAAAATTCAGAAGATTTCTGGCAACTCTGCTGCCGGTATACTGTGAATTTACTATGATATTTGTACAGTGTAAAAGCAAAACTGAGCAATGTAGAGCCAATTTAAGCCTATAGATGTTCTCTCTACTCCCTTAAATGTTAAAATGACTACACTGCAATATGCTAATGATGCACAATCGCTAATGGAGTGGTTAGCATTATTGATGGCATATGTTAACTGTTGCTTAGCAGCTGTCTTGCATAGTCAGCCATGTTTGGTCCAAAGTGTATATGTGATAAGAATAAGAAAATAACTGTTAAGATCACAGCTACAAGAAAATATGTAGTTTTCCCACTCAATATTCTTCTTTTGCTATTCTAAATCAAGCTTTCAACTGTTTTAAATGTAGCTGCCCACTTCCGCTATCTGAAATCAATGAGAAGGATTTTCCAATTGATTTTCTTCAATGACATGCAAAGGTAAGCTATTCATGGACTCATAAACCTTTTAACCAAAGTACATAAACGCGAGTTTGGTCATAGTGGGTCTCTTTAAGTCGTTATCTCCATTTCAGATTGAAGCGTGGCGTATATCAGAGCATAGTAAACACCTTCTGCTTCTCCTCGCTAATGACCCCGCAGGGAACAGTTCTCCTCTTCAAAGCGGAACACTTACATTTCAATTAGACTCTCTCAAACACTTCAGGTAAATGCCAAACAACCAATTGACCAAGAACTGTTATAAAGCCCAACAACAACTGGTTCGATGCTGGTCCAGATGAAAACAAGACCATCTTGAATTGAAGGGATGATGATGCTTTACAATGATCAGCTTTATCAATAGAATCATTCAAGAAACAAATGAATCACATTCGTTCAGGCAGGCCTTTCCTACTTTCTTCACTTTTATCAGATTTGCATATATACATACATATATATATATATGTATGATTAAGCCCAAAATTATTCATACCCCTGGCAAATTCTGACTTCAAGTTATTTTTATTCAACCAAGATGTTTTTTTCTGACTGGAAATGATACAGGCACAGGCAAGAATAAGGGCAATGTATAAGGAGTATCACTGTGGAAAAAAAAATTTCCCTGTTTTATTTACATTACATTCTTCTTGCCATCACCCTAATCTTTAGCTCCCTCCACAGATTCTCTATTGGATTCAAGTCAGGACTCTGGCTGGGCCACTCCAAAACGTTAATATTTTTGTCAGCTAACCATTTCTTCACGACTTTTGCTGTGTGTTTTGTGTCATTGTCATGCTGAAATGTCCAGTGTTGGTCAAGGCCAAGTTTCTCTGCAGACTGTCTGATGTTGTGGTTGAGAATCTTGATGTAGTCTTTTTTTTCATGGTGCCATTTACTTTGATTAGTTTGCCTGGCCTACTGGTTGAAAAAAAAACCCCAAAGCATTATGTTCCCTCCACCATTCTTGACTGTGGGGATGGTGTTCTTGAACGCTTTTTTACACCAAATAAAGGCTACATCACTGTGGCCAAACAATTAAATTTTTGTTTCATCTGACCACAAAATAGAAGACCAGAAGTCTTCTTCTTTGTCCAGATGAGATTTTGCAAAGGCCAAGCGTGCTTTTGTGTGCCTTATTTGGAGAAGTGGCGTCCTCCTTGGTCTACATCCGTGGAATCCAGCATTATGCAATGTTCGTTGGACTGTCTGCCTTGAGATGCTGGCACCAACATAGCCCAGATTCTTCAGATTCTGTTGCCAGAACAGGTGACACTTTTAATTTCCTACTACATCCTCTGAGATTTTCCACAGTGTGTCATGACTTTTATTTTTAAATAATTGTACAGTACCCACTGGAACTTGAAGACATTGAGATTAGGCCTTGTAGCCCTTTCCTGAGTTGTGTGCAGTCACGATGCGTAGCCACAGGTCCTAACTGAGCTCTTTTGTTTTTGCCATGACTTGCCACAAACCAACTGCAGAGAGCTGCTCTTTTTCACCTGTGGCATGATGTCTAGCTCTTGAGAACCTCTTGGTCTACTTCACTTTGTCAGGCAGGTCTTATTTATGTGATTTCTTGATTGAGAACAGGTGTGGCAGTAATCAGGCCTGGGTGTGGCTAGAGATATTGAACTCAGGTGTGATGAACCACTGTTAAGTCATGTTTTAACAGGGGGGGCGATCACTTTGTCACACAGGGCCTTGTAGGTTTGGATTATTTTTCTCCCTTAATAATAAAATCCTTCACTTAAAAAACGCATTTTGTGTTTACTTGTGTTGTCTTTGACTAATATTAAAATTTGTTTGATGATCTGACACATTTAAGTGTGACAAACATGGAAAAAAATGAGAAATCAGGAAGAGGGCAAACACTTTTTCACACCACTGTGTATATACAGTATATATATCCATACTTATCTTTTTATATTTCTTTTTTGTATTCCAATTGTTTTGTACCTTGTTTTTTTTTATCAATGGTTGCTTGAGCAAAATGGGAAATTGGAAAACTACTTATTATATCCATTTTTTACATGAATTTTTATGGGCCATTTTACAATAGTAACCTGATAAAACCAGATGTAGATGTTAACATCTTTTTGTTCTTCCACTTATCAGAAATGTTTAGTTTTGAAGGGTGTGAACAGAGCCTGAAAAAAAAAATTGTTAGACATAGACCATTTTCTTGTGTTGAAAAACCACATCTATTGAGAGTCACACAATTGGTCTTATAGCAGCCTGTACCAAGAAGTCAGATTTAACAGCACAAAGACCATTTCGTTTTTCCTCCAAACTGTCCAATGTGACGTTGAGTAAATATATTAGCAGACTGACGGGCCAAGGGCCAGCGATAAGACAGCATCTCTTCCACACCTCATTAGAGGTGATTTGATAGCGAATCTGAGAAACGGCCAAGTGCCCCAGCTCTTGTTTAGCAATGATGGAAGACCTAATTATGTAGCAAAGTCCTCACGAATCAGACAACTGTCAAACCCCATGAATGTCTTAGACGGGGAGTACAAAATATGAGGGAGATAATGGTAAGTGAAGAATTAAACATTGTTTCATGATATGTGACCCAATCTGCCGTAATGAGTCGGAAATCGGCGTTCTATTTATTTAGATACGGGCCGATTATGTTGACAAACATCATAAATATCGATTTTTCTTTTTTGGTCTTATATGAAAGAAAAGGTCTTCAAAATTAATCTGGTCTCCAAAAAAGAAAAATTGCTATTTTTGTGATGTTTTTCAACATAATCGGCCCGTATCTAAATAATAGAACGCAGACTTCCGACTCATTACGGCAGATCGGGTCACATATTATTTTAATTTTGATGGCAAAATCTATTAACTGTTCCCATAAAAAAGCTGCTGTAAAATGCCTCTTCAAAGCACTAAAATGGCAGCATAACACAGGTCATAAAGCAGAGCTGTGAATTTTATGAATAAAAACCAAGGACAATCATTCACCAACTATACTTAGGAAGAAAATTGCTCTGAAAACCCACTTACTCAGTTTTCCCGAAGCTTCTGACTTTCAACAATATTTTCTTACTTGCGAACAACTGAAGAACGTCACAAATCCAACATAGACTTTTCTTAAGAACAAAGTTAAGAAAAACCTTAAAGAAAAACTTGGTGAACGAAGCCCAATGTTCTAGTGTTAAGAAAATCGCATGCAGGTAGAATTTTTTGCATGACTGAAGAACAAAGTCCATGTTTAGGTGCATGATTATTATTACATTCCTATCAGTTTTACAAATTGTTAGCCAAATTAGAACCTTTAAACAAATACTTATCTAAGTTAATAGTTAAGGCAGTTTACTGAGAGTCGGACTACTCTCTTTGCTTAGGCTCATGTATCTAAAATCACAGATTTCATGGGAAAACCAATGCTCTTACATGGCAAGCCATGTGTCATAGCAAGGCTTAAATCTTTTCTCCCCAGAGATTTAAAATTGGATTCAGTATAAACTACCTAATCATAACAGCAATCCGTTTGGTGGATTTTAGAGATTAAAAGATTTATAGCACCGGCCCCTTGCTGCGTTCATTCAAACTGCTCCTGGAAGCAGACGGTCATTTGGGCGAGATTCATGCTTTGATTCGCCAGATTTGAGGGGTGGGCGGATGATTTAAATAAAGCAGGCAGAAGGAGTGGTGGACAGAAGGTAAATAAAAAATGCTGCATATTTATACAGTAGGTATAGTATAGCAAAATCTGCCTGTTCAGTTTGTTCCTAGTTGTACATTTTTTTAAATGTTCTTTTGTGACAGGGTGTTATTTGCATTTCTTAATGTGTTTACTTAGCATCGGTCAATCAATGTGTGCGAAAAAGGACAAAAAAAAGACATCAAAGCAATAAGTGACTAACATTTCCATTCTCTGCCCCCTATTATTGGGCAATGGAGCACACAGAACATGAACTGGCCACATGCAATGAGATGTGTTAGTGATTAAGTTAGTGATTAAAAGAAAAAAAAAAAATATATATGCAAAAATATAATAAAAAAAAAAAAAAAAAATATATATATATATATATATATATATATATATATATATATATATATATGTGCAAAAAGTTTTAGGCAGGTGTGAAAATGCTGTAAACAAAGAATGCTTTCAGAAATATAAATAATGATTGTTTATTTTATTGAATTTACAAAATGCAGTGAGTATCAAAGAATGAATCAATCAACATTGGTGTTATTATTTTTTGTTTCATAAACCAGCATCGGGTTTTTATAGGTACACTGTACAAAGTCAGGATTTTGCAAGTGTACCTAGAAGAACTGATGCTGTTTTGAAGGCAAAGGGTTGTCACACCAAATATTGATTTGATTTAGATTTCTCTTTTGTTCATTCACTGCATTTTGTTGATTAACTAAATGAATGATTAACACTTCCATTTTGAAAGTATTCCTTGTTTACAGCATTTTTTCACACCTGCCTAAAACTTTGCATAGTACTGTGTGTGTGTGTGTGTGTGTATATATATATATGTATATGTATTCATATATATATATATATATATATATATATATATATTGCTAGATAGATATAGACATAGATAACAAAAAATAAAGGCAATAGAATCAAAACTTTGTTTGCATAAACATAAATTTGTTGCATAAACAAACATATATATATATATATATATATATATATATATATATATATATATATATATATATATATATATATATATATATATATATATATATATATATATATATATATATATCATATATATACATACATATATATATATGTATGCAACAAATGCAATATTATTATTATTATGCAACAAATGATGACTAAAACCACAAATGATCATACAAAAAGCCCATCTCATTGGCCTTGTTGAGTCATGTCATGTCCTTCGCCTCTTAAAACACCTTTGCCCACTGTGCCACCCACACACTCAAAAACACACACTCTCACAAACACACACCTTCCTCATCTTCTCCTCTGACATGAAGCTCATTTTGGCATTGACGAACTCATTCAGTCCCATCAGAATGCACAATTAGGGAAAAAACAGCATAAATTCTTTCTACGTCCAGATGGTGACTCAAAACTCTCGGATCATCTTTAGCATGCCTAAACCAACACAGATTTACTTACACCAGTCAGTTTGTCTGAGAACATGTGAACACAGTTTGGCCATCTTGAGTCTCACTTATAAATGTAAAATTTGCATCTGCATTTAGTGTTGCTTTTTGCCAACATTTCCAAAAGGAATCAATTTAGACAGACCTCTAAATGATGACATGAATTTGTTGTCATTGTGATAAAATATTTACAGTGACATGGCATAATGTCAAGCAAGTTCCAAGCTATTATTTCTTCTGAAACGAGGCCATATGCCTTGAGGTTATCAATCTTCTCTCAGAAATTCATGCTGCATTTAAAAATACTTAGATCTCAAAATGGGTCAAAGACAGATGGACAAACGGGTGTAATCATTTTAACTAAAAGAGATCATTACTGAGAATGTTATTAATGAAGACAAAATATAAGAATCTAAAAAAGACACTATATTACTTATAGCTTATATTAATTTTTTAATATTTTAGTACCATATTACAGCAAATAGAGAATGTAGAATTTTGCATGACTGTCTAAACATTCTATTAATGTTTCTTAGGGTAGAGGATGCAGAAGATAGGACTAGATGGAGACAGATGATCCACTGTGGCGACCCCTGAAGGGAAAAGCCGAAAGAGGAAGAAGAAGAATGTTTCTTTTCACTATAGGACTTGTTCATTACTTGCATTTTCAAATCAATTAAAGTAAATTAAATTAAATTAAAATAACCATACTTAAATATCATAAACATTAATTTGATTTTTAAGTAATTAAATAACAATAATACTCATGTATCAATAACTCCTTGATTTGCAACAGCACCTCTTAATATTCTACAATTTTAGATTATGGAATTCCCTAAAAAGACATTAATATTGATAGCATGTTAAGGACTGTGAAAAGCTGAAAAGCACATTTCACATTTCACTTTTTGGCCCCTTTTCCTTACCTTAATTTTGTATAAAATTAAGCGAACTAAGTGAAAAATTATAACATAATTGTGATAACTAATGGTTTATGGGCATTAACAGGGTAACAGTAATAATCTATACTTCTGGACTGAACCATCGCAGAACCATCGTTCTAGTTCCATCAATAAACAATTAACTTGACATTTGATCTCAATTATGATTAAATAAGAACAGAATTTTAAAAATAATCAAAATAACCACCATGACCAATATTATGATGATTAGAGTCTCTGAATGTTGGTTTTGATACATTTTTGATTAATTGTCCCTAGTCCATAGTCTCTCGACATGTTACACCATAAGGTCAAACAAAGGAGGGGGCTGTAATTTCCTTCAGCAGTTCTGATAATTCCCTGGACAGCCAGAGGACCAAACCAAAACAATACTCGAAGAAAGGCCAGATTGCTCATTAGGAGGCTTGATGGTGAGGTGAGCTCAAAATGGTCTCAAAATGAGTGAATGAATGACAAGGAATAAATGTAAGACATTGTCTTTCCACTTCATCCATGAAGGAGCAGTGGGCACCTGAGGAGCAGTGCTTAGAGACAGTCCTTGCTCATGAGGAACTCAAGTCACATTTTTTGCAATTTCTTGACTTTTTACTTTTACTTACTTTTTCTGCCAGTCCACGAATGGTTCATCCTCCGGCCTATGAGGAACCCTGCAGCAAACGTGATGATGATTGTGACTTGAAACATTCTGTCTGACACTTTGGCTATCTTTTACGTCTCATCCTTAAGGAGGGCACTAGTTTTCCAGCGTGTTGTCCCTGCACTGTAATGCTGGCGACTACACAAAACACTGGATGGTGCCACTTGCTGGTGCTATCGACACCTCTTGCACTGGTTGCACTGGTTGGTCTCTGAACTAAGTACTGTCCAGAACCAAACCTTCTTAGCTTTAAATGGATTCCCTAATCTGAACTGTAACTTGGCTGTAGCTTGTATTGTAAATTACGAGTAGCTATAAAAGTCAACATTTAGAAGTAGCTTCCCACACACTGGAGGCACATAACCATAGCTTTCATAAATTAGCACTGGATTTATGATCCTAACACAGGCAAGAAACAGAACTTAATTAACAACCTAAAAATTTACATCATACAAACACCTAGTGGTCATAAGATTCAACATCATCCAATGTAAGCTTTATAGAACTAACATAAGATACTCATGAGAGAAGCAAATTTTCAGCTCAAGCCACACGCCTCTTATGATAAAAAGTAGCTACACTAGATAAAGTTACTGTTTTTATAAAGCAGTTACCTACACCACAAGCCATGGGAAATGTAGTTAACAACATCAAAGCTATTTCACGACCATGGATTTTTGTTTTCATCTTCGCCAAAGTGGATTCCATCGTCTGACTCCGTCTTCCAGCTGGCACAAGAATGAACTGTGATGTAGTGACAAAAACAGCAAAATTGGATTCTTCTGAATTATTTCTCCATTCCGTCATGCTAACAACTTCCAAAAATCTTGCCCCCCTTTCCCTCTTCTTCTTTCGTGAACCATTTATCCTTTGCGAGTTTTTTTTAATAGATATTCCCTAAGGAGGATATTCTCTATGTCCATCATTATTTAATCTACAAATAAGATTCTCACTGAACCATTACTGTATCATCACATTTTTACATAAGTAGCATTAACCTGTTTCAGATGCTCCAAATGAGAATAAAATCAATGGGTGTTGCTTGGTTTCCAATACAGCACACAAAGGAAGTGTTCTATTTGCTGTGTATAGCTTCACAGTTTTCTCCTGGGTTTTTTCTACTATGCTCAAGGTACTCAACCTTAGCATTTGTGCAACCCAGAGTCCTGCTTTACACATTAGATGGTACAGTTTAGTTCTGGCTCTATAGAAATGACAATTGACAAAGCCCTGAGGCTCCTCTGTAACACATGGCCTCCTCCACTCCCTTTCCTATTACCCAAAAGATCAGCCTCAAAGGAAAGAGACTGACATTGTGTTAGCAGATAACAGAAAACACCGCCGAAGGTGTCTCCGTATAAGCTCCCAAGGTAGCAAATCTTCATAAGCAGACAAGTTCAGTTCCAAATCCTCCTCTGTTTTCCTCTCCTCTCCACCGTTTGGTTTATACCGACCCGCCTGCTGATGACAAATGAAGACTTTGTTTTTCTGCAGTGTTCCAATTTGTGAACAGAAACACCCCAGATTCTGATCGTATCTCAAATGCCAGGAAGCATAAATCACATCTTTGGAAGCCATGGTTGAATGTGGTTGACCTTCTGCATTTCTAAAAGTCCTTGAGTAAATGGCATCATGGGGTAGTGACTGGAGTGATAGGATGGAAAGAGGAGCGCAGGCCCTCCATCCAAAAAACCTGCACTCGCCCAAAGTCATATGTCATTTTAAAACAATTATGGATTTGCCACAATCACGCACAAAATCATCATTATAAACCCTGAGTGGGATTTTTTCATCCACCTCATGGTTTATAGTGATGATTTGAACTTATTTGGATGAAAAGATTCATCATTAACCAACAATAACCAGTTCACAAATTTACATCCACAATGCTTTGACTTTGTAAGGACCAGCAAGAAGGAAAGAGCAAAAGAAGAGAGGACAAAGCCACTGTTGAGTCATGTTAGCCACTGTAACAAATCTCTCTGTGTGCTCTGTCGCCATGGACACGCTGTTCTCCATCAGGCTCACCAATGATCTGTGCTGCATCCATCTTAGCCCCCGTCACTATTGCCAAACACTCCACCGCTTACCACCAAGACAGAGGGCTAATGTCCCTATAATTACACCACAAGGCATTAAGGGATACAAAGCGGTTGACGGCCATTTGAGATATTTGCAATTATGTGCAAGATTCAAAATGGATTTGGTACAATACACTGACATGACACAGCAACTACCATCATTCAGAGCAAGGTTTCTAAGCTTTGCTACAACCAGTGTTCAGTTATGCTAAAACCATGCAAGTTTGCCTTTAAAAGATGGGGTGAGGGTGCTCCTAAAATAACAAGAGCACTGAAAATTTGTACTCAAGTACAAGTACTGTTACATTGGTTAAAATGTACTCAATTACAAGTAAAAGTACTGGTGTTAAAAAATACTTGAGTAAAAGTAGAAAGTACTCTTCTCAAAAACTACTCAGAGTACTAATTACTTTTTAACCGATGGATGTTTTATTGCGTTGTCAATAGCAGGCATTCGATTCGATTCACCAGTATAAAATGTCTACGTTCAAAGCACATTTCTCAGATGAACAAGGTATAGAAAGGCTATTTGTTTTGTAAATAAATGTAGATATAAAGCAGGGATTTTGTTTGTTAAAACAATTACAAAAATGTTTTTGAACCTGCATAGAACAGTTTAAACTTTTCCCAATACACTGCGAACAACAGGCAGGTAAGTGTCTTAAACTCTTAGACATAATAGCATTTCTGTCACACTTCACTTTCTGAACCTTTTGTTCAGTTTCAGCAAGAGCTGGTTTTCTAAATTAACAGAGTCTATCCGGCTTCGTTTGGCTCCATTTTCTCCATTTTGGCTTCTTTGTCTCCAAATCTTCAGTCTATAAATTAGTTTGTACTCCACTGTGTAGTACCTCCAGACACCTGTGCCTGCTGCTGCAGCGGAGTTTATTCCTTGCTTACGTCATAGATTAATTGGCGCGGTCGCGATTGCACAGCCTTATTGGCTGCGAAGATGCAGATGAAAGGTTTGAATATTAATTCAAATTGTGGGCATACTCAGTAGCGACTTGATTTTATAAGTAGCAAAGTAGATTACGTGGTGTAAATTGTACTCAAGTACGAGTAAAATTACACACTTGAAAAACTACTCATAAAAGTACAAGTACCCAAAAAATCTACTTAATTACAGTAACGTGAGTATTTGTAATTCGTTACTTCCACCCCTGAAAAATACCCCTCGATCCTGGCAGGCTAGCAAGGGAACTCATATCCACTGTTGCACTAATGGCCTAAAGGTGAAAGGCAATGTTTTTTTTTCTTAACAAGAAACATTCTCTGAAGACTGCTTCTCATGTAGAACAAATTTTACTGGCTAATCCTACACAGTTAAGCAAAAGTACTTTCTCCCAAAATGCAAAAAATGTCAAACATCAAGTAAATTTTAAGAGATTACTCCAAAAGATGTACTTATATAATGATATATAGTTCTGCTGATGACTCTTCCTTGCTATCTTCCACCTGGTAGTCATTCTGAGGGCGAAAAGATTTTGATGTGTTTAACATGCATTCCTTTATTAGGTCAACTGTGTCCATCTGGCTTTCATCAGGGTTTCTTTCTTCTCTTTTTCAGTTCTGTGACATTTCTTAATTCTGCAGTTGACAAAATGTTTGGTTCAAAGGAGGAGCTCAAATGCCAACCCAACAGTTTTCACTATCAACAGAATTTGGCAGTGGTAGGCATTGTATCCTGCTCAGAGAAGGAGAAGATTTCCTTCATCAGAGTTCTGACTTCACTGCAGAGATTTATGAAGAGTGAGATTATTTTGCTGCTGCACCCAAACTGTCCTGACAGCAAGTACATACTGCAGTTTCTGCACATAAATTTCCTGTTTCCTGAAAACTGGTTAAAAAACTCTTAACCAGTTGTCTGTGTCTGTCAGGTTTTGAAGAATCATTCTAACAAACCTTGTACAACACCACCAAAGAACAGCATTATATTAAAATTCCAATTTCCGCAGTATGAGGGGCAGTTATTCTTTCATGTTCTTTTGTTTGATAATGTTATGACATAACTCTGCATCTCCTCAATATAACTCAATAGATCTTCCTCTGTGCATCCACCGTTCATTCTCACCTCTCCAGACCGAACCCAGCGGCAAGCCATGACACGGCCGGTCCAGAAATAGCCATGACCAATGGAATAGCGGAAACGAGACCACATGACCTGTGGACCCTGGTTGGGGAGCACAGTAACTCCAGAATATAGCCATTTCTGCCCATGAGGAACCTCAACCTGTCTTCACTCCCTCTTTATAACTCCTCTGAGGGTTAATCTTTCAAGGTTACCCGCCAAAGAGCTTAAGGGTAGAAAAATGGCGCCGCATCAACACAAAAAACAACCATGTCAATTCATAAAAGACCTCAACAGAGAACTGTTGGATCAGATTAGCATAAACAGGTAGATTAACTTGGAGAGAAAAGCTATTAGTAAAGCCTCTATCTTTACTCGCTAAAAGCCTTGTAGGTCAATGTTTGGAATAAGTGTTTGGAAAGAGCTATGATGAGATTCCTTGGTTATCTCATTGACAAAACAAGAAAAGAGAAACCTTTTGACCTCAGACTTAGTATTCCATCTTATTGTCTCACTACAAATGAAAAGTGTGACAGAAACAAAACTGTTAAAATAACTGGAATAAAAAAAAATGGTCAAATGTCAATTTTCATTCAAGCATCCAAATGTGTATATAGTATTTATGCTAACAGTCACGTATTTAATTAATGGGAAAACATGTCCAGTCACAAGGAGGAAACATTTTTTTGGTTTGAGGTAATATTGCTATTAAAACCTGTTATTTCACATGCGTTATGAGCCAAATCTACCCTCATCTGCTAGCATATTAAGACACATGAAGGTTTATATGCGCTTATGGCGAGTCGTGACTGCGTTTAAGCAAACATGGGGATGTGTCTTTTTGCGTGACAAGGTCGACAGGAAGTCTCGAAATCCGTAAACTGCGCAGAGCAAAAACCACCCGTCGTCTAGATGCTTTTTAACAATCGACCGAGAGCTTCAATTCGACCTACTACACACACACTGGTCGGCCCCAAACCGCCAGCTGCAAGGTCATTTTTGCGCTTGAAGATGCCAACTACAACAAAAAGAGACGCGACCAATTTACACCCTTCGCGTGGGAAGCGCATGAAAACTGTATTACTGCGTTATAACGCTTAAAGCCTCTCAGAAAGGCGAATCCTGACACGGACAGGAGAGACGTTCGTGAACGCAGCTCTCGAAGGTGAAGGGGCGAGGCTAGGGAGCTTCTCGCAATTAACGTCAATAAAATCTCCTTTTAATTTGCAAACGCACTCATAATCTTTTTTCCCCCGTTTGTTTCCATAACTGCGTTTATGGATGTTCATTATACAACGCGCAATGTAACGTTATATAAAAATAATATCCGAAGCCGTTGCGCATTTTTACAATCAACATTCATTTGGAGCATATTGATTTTACATGAGCAAAACGTCGTTTGGTTTCAGTATTAAATATAAAACAACGTTTTCCGATATTTGATTTGTATTACGGAACAGCAATTCTTGTCTATTAGCATATCACTGATAAGACCCCGTATTTTAACGCTAGGGTTGTAAGGCAAAATTCTGAATAAATCAGCTGATTAGCTGATTATAACTTTCATGTCACATTTCTGATACATGTTTAGTAGTCGTATTATATATATTTTTTGTAATATGACTGTGTGAGTATTATTAATCCGCCATCTATTAGGCTTATTCGAATCATCACTTACCTTAATTATTGAATTCGGGTTTGTGGCAGTTTCCTCGCAGGCTGTCCTGTTAAATGTATTATTATTATTATTATTATTAGCAGTAGTAGTAGTCGCGGATATAGAGAAATGAAATAATGTGAAGAGTGTGGTGTCTTCGCTTTGCTCTGTAACAGGATGACGGCTGGTGTGTACGCTGATGGTGCTACCCTACTACACCACACACACACACACACCCACACCCACACACACACACACACACACACTTGGAGTACCCCCTCCCTCCCCTCCTCTCGTAAAGGTCTGCACCATTCGAACAGAACAGGGGTCTTAGAAATTCCAACAATCAAACGCTAATTAAGGCGTAGCGGTAATTAATTTCGTGTTCACGCGAAACATCTCGTTTTGGTGAAACGTTCACGAGTGTCGCGCTGTTCTCTTTTTATTTGGCGCTGTGCAAGATACAGCAGGCGCAAAAGGGGGTGGGGAAGTGGCGCAAGCACCGCTTCTGTAAGTGACTGTCCCGTTCCGCACATATGCGCCGAATACGGGGCGAATCCGCCCGCACGTGCTCCTCCTCGTGCTGGTAATTGAGCGTGCAAGCGCGCGCATGGCGTTGACGCAAAGACGTGCGCCCGCGTGCGTCAGTTTCCTCCCGATCATAAAAATTACCCACAGTTCCCCATTTCTACAATATCAGTGGATTATCAGTATTAATATAAGCAATATCAGATATTTTCTCCAATTTCAGTGGACCTGCCAAAAAGGTCAAAATGACTTTAACGATGCTATAGGGAAACCATTGTTGCTTGAAGTAAAAACCATTGGTGCACATTAGAAGACCTTTTTTGATTGATGCTCCCCACCCCGTCCCCCCCATCCTTTAAGTTTGCACGGAAAACTCAGAGTCACATAAAGCATTTGCTAATTAAGAACGCTATGTGGGTCTTGCAATTCGTAAATGAGCACATTTGTTGCAGTACAAATGTCATCTGACAATCCCTGGAAAATTGTGTCATGCTATTATACTGCAGATGTGGTACAATGATGTTTATTGCAAAAGTGGTTGACAAACAAACCAAGTGGTTGAAATATGGCAGCACCGTACTATGATCTCTGATAATGTTATTAGGTTCTAAATATTCTTGTGGTACAGTTACGTTTTGGATACTACAATGGCAGGAATATGGTAGCACCATACTAGTACAATTTAAAGTGCATTTAATTCTATGTCTAAATCATTGAAAATTCTCTTTAACTACATCCGTCCATTTATGGCACATAAATATATGATAATGCATTGCAAAATATTGTGCCAAACATTAAAAGTCTCAAAACATATGGGACAATACAGCGACCTGTTATTGGATATGCTTTTCTTCACGTATTATCCAGATAAAACTGTTAACAAACTTAATTATTTGTATAACCTCTATATTCAAATGTATTATTGATCGATGTCTGATTATACAGGGTTGGGTATTTATGCTAAATTACAAAGGTTGTTACTATAGCTCTTATATTAGGTAGTTCTAATAAAGCAAAACCTCATATAATATGACACAGAGCTTAAGAGGTAAAATATATGCATTGTACATTGCACTATTTATGAATTCATTATGCAAATGTCTGCATTATCATAAGTCAAGATACCATAAATAAAATTATCGGTACAATATCATAGTATGTTTCTTAAGAGTGATTTTATTATGTTTCGAATGATTTGCCTCATTGTTGATTTTTAAGGTGAAAACTTCACCTGTATTAAATGCGCATCATACCCTGGCTTGAACGCTAAAAGCATTAGCAGTTTGTTGCTAAGGCGACACGTGGGTTCTGGACTGAACTCAAAGTAACAGCGCAGGAGGTGATGCGCTGAGGCGCTGCGCATTTCGGTCGCAGCCGCCGCGATCTGCAGCGCCAAATCAGCGCTTAGCAACAGGCGGTGTGATGATGTGAGCAGATTTTCAATCAGGCTTTCAGCATCTCACTGCTATGCGACTGGCCATGAGTTCCGGCTACTGATGCTTCCCATATATATGTGAAAATATATTTAAATGCTCCACCAAATTTACGTTTTAGCTACGTACATTTAACGTTAAATATATGCAAAACTACAACAATCTATTTGCACAAAGGCCCTTAAGCCTGTTATGTGATCAGAAAATATATTTAACAAAAAAACACAAATATACGAGTATATACATCTATTCAGTTTATTCAGACGTTTGTTCTCTTTTCTGTAACACTCAGAGCATAAATAGGTCCTTTTAAAAAATATTACGTGAGATAATAATAATAATAATAATAATAATAATAATAATAATAATAATAATAATAATAATAATGCGTTAAGATTTGGACAAATCATAAAAATGAAATGGCTATTATGATCAGTAAGCCCTTCCAATTACTTCCTCGTGTTGCAATATATTTAAGCAAATTCTGTGACATACTTTCTTTTTATATATGTCTATTACATTGTACATCGTTAGAAGGTTTGCATATTTTTACATTATGTTTATATTATAATTATATTGTTAAAACCTTCATCTTACTTGATTTAGCACCAAGCATCAAAGAAAATCCTTGTATGTGAAATGTACTTGACAATGAATTCAATTCCAAATTCGATAAATCTCTCAAACCTGTTCCTATGCAGTTCCTATAAACTAACACTAGATGGTGATGCATCGTAATTTAAAATAAAGAATACTTGCGTCCGGATTAAATAAACTGCACTATAGATTTATTACACTAGGGGAGTAGTTTGCCCAAAATGACAGTTCTGATTAAAGTCAGCCTTTATATATTACTTTGTTTCAGTCCTGTTACTGAAATGTTTTACATGCCGATTCCTACGTTGTCTATTATATGGACATGAATGTACATGTATGTTTATATTTCTATATTTACATATATTTAAACACAATTCTTTTCCAAAATTGTAAAATAGTGGTGTTTCTGAGACAGTAACGTAAATAGTGCTAAGCTGTATTTGGCATGAGTCAAAGGCCCAATCCCAATACCCCCACTTAGCCCTACCCCTCCGTTTTGCGCGTACCCGCGTAGGGAAGTGTCGTCCCATTTCTTATTAGCAGCGAAGGGTAGTGGTGTTCCTCAAGACAGCCCTCGAAACGGAGATTTTTCAGATGCTGACTCAAAACCGAGTGAAAGAAGAAAATTCCCACAATGCATTGCAATACACAATCAAGAAAAGAAAAGATGGCTAGCGGTGTGTTGAAAGAAGTTCTTAAATGTAAGTACATCTTTATAAATACGCTTGCCAAAAAAAAAATCAAATTTTAGCGGAATATCTTAGTTTAATGTAAGTGAAACGGAGTATGAGGTAGAATTTTTCAAAAACAATTTTCTGAAAATCGCTAATTCCGTGCGTAGAGACAGAGCAGTATCTCTGTAGTATTTATAGAAAAAGAACCGAGCAGGGGTGAGTTTCACAAAACCGTCGAAAAAATAAGAACGTATTATTAAGAGAGAAAGCGTTCAAAGACCTTTTTATGTAGTTTTTTTTGGCTACGACACTTTTGGGAAACTCACCCCCGATTGTTTTCTGACGTAAGCGAGTGGTGTCCCGATTCCTAGGTAAAGATTTCAAGCCCTACCCCTTGTGGCTACGATCTGTGAGGTCAACTTCGAAAGGGAGGGCCCTCGAAATCGAGTGGTAGGGCTAAGGGAGGAGAAATGGGATTGGGCCTAAGTCAAAATAAACTTTGTCATATTTACTATAAACAAGTATATAGAGAGAAGAGATGATGTGGCTCCAGTTTCTACAGTAGAAAGAAAAAATAAGTAACATAGAGTAAGCAATAATACAGCTCCAGAATAAATAAGAGACCACATCACTTTATTTCAATGGTTTTACAATTTGTGCCTGTGTGTCTGTGTAAAATATACAAGTCAATGTTCTTTTATAACTTTATCATGCTTATTTCAAAATTCCTAACATTTTTGGAGTAAATTATCTATTATTTTAAAGCTCTTTCTTATGAAAGTGAGTGATTATTTGTCATTGTGAACACAGCACAGCACAGCACACAGTGCACCACAACAAAACCTCTGCATTTGACCTATCCGTGAAGGAGCAGTGGCTAGCTAAGATGGGCCGCGCCTGTAGAGCAGTGCTTGGGGATGGTACCTTGCTCATCTGTACCTCAGTGGTAACTTTACCGGTCTGGGATTCGAACCAGTGACCTTCTGATCACACCACCAACTACCTCAATTATCTTATGAAGTAAATGATCTGATCTAACCTGGAAGTTGCAAACTACACATATATTACTTTACAATTATGTCATTAAAAGAATATGGTCTATACAGTTGGGCCCAGAAATATTTGGACAGTGACACAAATATTATTTTAGCTGTTAAAGTGCAGACTCTCAACTTTAATTTGATGGTATTCACATCTAAATTGGAGGAAGGGTTTAGGAATTACAGCTCTTTAATATGTAGCCGCCTTTTTTAAGGGCCAAAAGTAATTGGACAATTAACTCAAAAGCTTTTTCATGGGCTACATGGGCTATTCCCTCGTTAATCCATCAGCAATTAAGCAGGTAAAAGGTCTGGAGTTGATTCCGGGTGTGGCATTTGTATTTGGAAGCTGTTGCTGTGAACCCACAACATGCGGCAAAGGAGCTCTCAATGGAAGTGAAACAGACCGTCCTTTGGCCGAAAAGAAGAAGAAATCTATTAGAGAGATAGCAGAAATGTTAGGAATGGCCAAATCAACAGTTTGGTAGATCCTGAGGAAAAAGAAGCGCACTGGTGAGCTCAGGAACACAAAAAGGCCTGGACGTCCAAGGAAGACAACAGTGTGGATGATCGCAGGATCCTTTCCATGGTGAAGAAAAACCCCTTCACAACAGCCACCCACGTGAACAACACTCTCCAGAAAGTAGGTATATCAGTATCTAAGACTACCATAAAGAGAAGACTTCATGAGAGCAAATACAGAAGGTTCACCACAAGGTGCAAACCATTAATCAACCTCAAAAACAGAAAGGCCAGATTAGACTTTTCCAAAAAACATGTAAAGAAGACAGCCCAGTTCTGGAACAGCATTCTTTGGACAGATACGGCTAGCATCTGGGATACGGCTAGCAGAGTCTGTTGCAGTTAATCCACAGAATATACTGCCTTTGAGTTCGGACGTGTCCTTGGGAGATGGATACTCTAATCTCTCTGGCCAGTGCTCAACAGCCTGCTTCAGGAATGCAGGTCCTTGGCTCCAACAACTCTCGACTAGAGCTAGAAGTGGTTTACCCTTGGTTATGTCATCTGCTGGGGTATTCAGGGTATCAACATACCGACACACTTGCCTGTCAGTTAACTCCTGAATCTCTGATACACGAGTGCCCACAAACATCTTGAATCTGCAGGAGTCTGACTGAAGTCACTCCAGGACCATGGTAGAATCAGACCACAATAGTCTGCCGGAGGGTGAGCGTCAGCTTGTTCAGGATGAGTTTTGCCAACTGAGCTCCTGCCAGTGCAGCACAAACCTCCAGACGTGGCATAGACTGTTGTCTCCTGGGGGCAACTCTGGACCAGGCCATCACAAAGGAGGTATGAATGGCATCAACCATGTGTATTGTCAGGTATGCAACTGCTCCATAAGCCCGCTCAGATGCATCACAAAACACATGGAGATCATATATGTGGTTGGCATCCAAACTGCTGAAAGAGTAGCAACGAGGAATGGTTACCTTATCGAGCAGCAACAGTTCATTTTCCCAGCCTCCACGCTTGTTGTAGGGTTGTGGGTAGATCAGAATCACCCCAGTCTCTCTTCTGGGACCACAACTGCTGGATGAGTACCTTAGCTCGTGTTGTAAAGGGAACAATGAATCCCAGGGGGTCATACTGGCTGGCTAACACCTTGTAGGCCATTCTCATTGTCAGTGCTGAATGCTCAATAGGCCAGTGATGATAGCCAAGAGTCAGCTGCACAATTCCACCTTAAACCCAAGGTGGGCTCCATTGGGTCAGCTTGGCTTTGACAGAGCCATTGCTCAGTTGCTGAGGACCTTGCCTCAGCCGGTAGATGGGCCACCACTGTTCACTGACTACTCGTCCACTGTCTGAGGTCAAACTCCCCTTCAGCTAGCAGAGTGCACAGTTGATCCACTCGCCGTTTGGCAGCAGATATACTGGGAAAGCTTTCAAGACAATTGTCCACATAAAAGCTCTGTTGTACCTGTTGTACATCCTTGTGATTGCAAGCATGCAGTTGTAGTGCAAAGATAGCACAACAAGGACTGCTTGTAGTACCGAAGGGTAGTACCTGCCACTCGTACACATCTGGGGGATCTCCACAGCACATGTCTCTCCAGAGGAAACAAAGTACAGAGTTGCTGGTTGAGGGAGGTGCCCTTGTACTAGTAAGAACAATTAAAGACAAGTTGTTTATTGTTGTGGAACACTACGTGATGGGGAAGATACCACACTTTGACTGACTGGGCCACCGCCTCAGGAAAAATTCTGTTGACACAGCCACCTTGTACTAGTTTCTTGATCTCCGCGGTGTAGATCTCTGCCTTCTCAGGGTCCTTCTGGAGTTGCCTCTCTGTGCTCCTTAGGTTTGGCATGACAGACTATATGGAGCCATCAAGTTGTGGCGTGCCTTTCCTCCAGAGAAGGGGTGTTGCATAGTGACAAACTTTGTCAGTATTAACCAGCTGGGTTTTTTCCTCTAGAAGGTTCAGGGCCTCCTGGTATTCACTAGAGCGGGTGACTTGCTTTTCATTTCTAAAGGGTAGAACATAAAGTTGCCATAGCCTTTCCACATTCCGGTAGAGAACGTCATCTTGATTAGTGGCAGAAAGTGGTACGCAAGGTTCTGAAAGGGAACAACACAAAAGTCCATGCTGCACGAAAAAGAGTGGTCCAGCAAGGGAAGAATTCACAACAGCATGGCTTCCAATGGCACTGGGTCACTGGTGTTTATTGATGATGTGACAGAAGACAGAAGCAGCCGGATGAATCCTGCAGTGTATAGGGATATACTTTCTGCTTAAATTCAGCCAAATGCAGCAAAGTTGATAGGACAGCGCTTCACAGTACAGATGGACAATGACCCAAAACATACTGCGAAAGCAACCCAGGAGTTTTTTAAGGCAAAGAAGTGGAATATTCTGCAATGGCCGAGTCAATCACCAGATCTCAACCTGATCGAGCATGAATTTTACTTGCTTAAGACAAAACTTAAGGCAGAAAGACAAGCAACAAAACATGGCCTGGCAAAACATCACAAAGGAGGAAACCTGGTGTTTGGTGATGTCCATGGTTTCCAGACTTCAGGCAGTTATTGCCTGCAAAGGATTCTCAACAAAGTATTAAAAATGATTTTATTTATGGTAATGTTAATTTATCAAATCACTTTTGAGCCCCTGAAACGAGGAGACTTTGTAGAAAAATGGTTGCAATTCCTAAACATTTCATAGGATATTTTTGTTCAACCCCTTGAATTAAACCTGAAAGTCTGCACTTCAATTGCATTTCAGTTGTTTCACTTCAAATCCAATGTGGTGGCATGCAGAGCCCAAATCTTGAAAATTGTGTCACTGTCCAAATATTTCTGGGCCTAACTGTATGTCCATAGTATCCTTATTTGCAATTGGAATCAGGTGTATAGGTGTCGGAATATAACACGGAATTCATTATAAAAACAGAATGGCAGTTATAAAATATGAAAATAAAGATTTTCAGCCCTGCAACTGCAATAGGTAAAAAAATGAATAGCAACCTGTACATTTTACACTCACAAGCACCTATTGCAAAGTCAGTCAACAATAAAAGTGATCTCTTTTTTTCAGAGCTGTATATACATAGACAAAAAAAAACTCTAGAAGTAGAAAAAGAGACTGAGAACCAGTTTTTACACCAGACTTTAATATACAGGCTGTGACGCTAAGACAAGACGCAGTTTCCAGTAGTCATAAGACAGTGGTTAGAGGAAAAATTTAATCACTAAATTACTCATAAGTCACACAGGAAACACACCCTGTGAGCTACAAAATGTCAACTGACGGTCATTCATTTGCCGTGGGAGGACTCAAAACAATGTTAAGTGACAACTGAAACAAATCATTTTTGTGCAAGTCATTATGGCAAGCAACAACCCATATGATTCTATCCATAAAACACCTTAGACCAAACATACATTTTTTCTGATACTTCTCAGTTATTACTGTTCTCCAGTCAATTTCCATTACAGATATGGGCGAAATAACAAATACACTGACATCGATGCTTCAATTTAATGATCAACGAGCCCACATAGCATCGATCCAAAATGAAAACACTGATCAGACATCATACATATTGTAATGTCCCTTGCCAAGCTGAGAGATCAACTGGTTAAGTTATATATACCTCATTAATCGTCGGCTTAAATTACTATATTCTGTCCAACATAATATGTCATCAAGTCCTCGGTTAAACCTCTGTGTTTCACATTAACAACGGACATTATTTTTAGGAACTGGTTTTGAGGAAGCCCTTTGTTACTTTTTCTTACCACATTCTCTTGCGCCACGCGAATGAAAAGCTGCGTCGTCACCGTGAACGTGCTCCGATCAAATCGGGGGTTTGTTGTTGAACTGTCACTGTTGTCAGACGGGTTTTTACGCTTCTAAACGCCACCACAGCACCTTCATTACACAACACAGTCCCAAAAGAAGAGCCAGAGTCGTCTCGTTTTGCCATAATCGGGGTCAGCTTTGTGTAAAAGCTAAAAACGAACAAGAAGAAGAAACAGAGAAGACTCGCGAGAGATCCACGCGCGCGCTCGCGCGCTGCCTCCCACCTTGGGAGCGTTCGAGCGGATCTCATCTCCGGCCGCATTCTGATGACCTATTTTACATTTTACCTTTGAAATAAGATGCCCAAAGATGCTCGAGTGTGCCCCAAAGAGCCAAGACGCGATTTAAAAGATGTTCGGACGATGCATTGGCCAAAATGAGGCGGCGATCGTGGTGGAATCCGGTAACGTTCAAGATTCGCCATGAGACGCAAACGGCATGGACATGTTTTGGAGAATTATAGAAGCGCTGAGACTCAACTGCTTTAAAGGTTCTCCGTCTTCGTCTCAGAGGTTGGTAAAAAAAAAAAAAAATTAGTATTAAGTGAATATTTAAGAATGACGACGTCCTATTCTGACTATAATAATTAATTTATTTGGGTTTTATGTCGTAATTGTAAGCTCAGGAACTGGCTTATACCTGACTGCAATCAGTTGCTATGGCAGTGGCCCCATTTAATTAAAAAAATATTCTCGCATAACTAAACTCGATTATTCCTCAAAGGAGACTATGACCGACATCTTTACAACCTACAGAATTTTTTACACAACCTTTGAGAAAGGACATTTTGCATCGTTTGTGCAAAGTGAAATTCTGTAAAACGTTTCCTGTTTGTAATTACGTTACGCACGTGCCTTATGTAGCCCACGTGATGCACGTATACAGCATTTTTTCATCTCAGGTTTTTGAGATTTTCCAACAAACTCGTTGTTAATGAAGGATGCATTTGGTCGCTATACACGTTTTGTTCCATGCAACGTGTCATAATTGTGGCAAATGTACTTTATGCAAATCACGTGACACAGGTGTAAAGCCAAACTTTGATTCATTTTTAAAACATATCTGACGTTTTTTTCCACGGGTCCTCTAAATTGAGTACAATGACATTCATACTGACGTCACGCACGTATTTAATGCAACCCACGTGGTGCAGGGATACAGCTCTTTCACGTTGTAATTAAAATCATCTAACAAGCTGAGTATAATTAAAGTGATACATTGAAGCATTTCTTGTTCTTTACATCAGGGACATACTTAATGCAGCCACTTTTCTTTTAAAGATTTCCTTTGCAGATTCTCTGACAAGCTGACAAGCAATACAATGACTTTTTAACCCCATTACACATTTTCTTACAATAAATAGTTCCCCTTGTTAATACACATAAACACAAATTGTAAAGTGGATCCTGCTTAGAAAGCATAAAATGACATTTTGTCAGTTTGCATTTTACATGAGAGGTTTGCAGTTTATAATTACATCATGAACATACTTTGTTCAATCCATGTCATTCGGGTATACAACTGTGTGCTTTATCTTACATTTTTTTTATTCCCAGTACATATTGCAGACTTTACCTACATGATGTAATGTGACAGAAATGTGCAGTCTTAGGAACAAATGTGCAAAAAGGTGCATTTTACTATATGTTGTATATGAATAACTATGTCACTGATAAAGAATCCTGAATTTTGTAGGTTGCATAAACATTTTTCTCCATCTCTCAAGTTTGCTTTTCTTAGACCCTCCAAAAAGCTGGGTTGTAAAGAAAAGGCAACATATTGTAACACATTGTAATATCACACATATTGTAATGTCCCTTGCCAAAGCAAGCATTGAGCTGGTTTTGTTATAATTTTTATTAAGTGCATTTCTGTGGGCTGTAGCTCAGGCACAAAAACTTCTAATTACATTTTAGTCACTTTTTGCAATTTAATATGAATGTCAGTGAATGTGTTAAATTGGCATATGACAATGCTTCATAATCATTTGCAGGCCCCTGAACTAAACTGAATCGAAATTGTATGATAGCAGACCTTTAATCAATGTCCATTGAATTGATACAATTTTGTATCGTGATGAAACTTGATTTACACCCCTTATACATATAGATATATTAATATAGTTTAATTTCCTACCTATAGTGCATAATATAACAACCTTTGTTGACATTCTACAATTACTTTGGAGGCCATAGAGCAAGACTGTTTACAACCAGTTGTTCCGATAATTAGGAAATGTAAATTGCTCTGGATAAGAGTTGAATAATAATCTGATAAGTGTAAGTTTTTCTTTCCTTCTTCACCATCGTCAGGGTGATGGCAGTTGCCATTGTGATGCTTTGACATTTTAATTCCTGAGCACAACCAGACATTTAAGTAAAAAATCTTTTAATTTTAATAAAAACAGACCTGTTTAATAGTTTAAGTGGGACGTTTCATAGCATATGTCTGATTGCTGTTTTCGAATCAATGCTATGGTCTCGTTGATCTGTGAGTTGATGTAGTTTGATGTATTGTTATGCCCTTAGTCCCTACTTCCTAATTTTTTTTTCTTCAATGTGCCATATGAGTACTTTATGTGACCTATGTCATGTATGTATACAGCTGTTATTTCTTTCACCCTTCACAGATCCTCCAACAAGCTGGGTTCTAGCCAGGCAGCCAGCATGGAGAGCAGCTCGCTGACCGGCAGCTTGTCCTTGGGCTCAGATGTTCCACACTGCCAGTGCTGCATTTCGTACGAGGCCCGGCTCAAGCGGCTGTCCTGCGGTCACCTTTACTGTGACCCTTGCACTGACCAGATAGTCAACCTGGCCTTTGAAGACATCGAGGGTCTGGCAGAATACCCCTGCCCCATGTGCAAGTCCCTGCGCCACCTGAGTGGCCTGGTGCCTGCTCACAGCTACCCGGCCATCACCCACTGCTCACCTTTCGGCAGTCAGAAACAACGACTGGTGGAGGAGAAAGTGGGAGGCCAGTGGGACTGAGTTTCGATATCCGTCATTAGATTTTTGCCTCGCAACATGGTTTGACCAGGCAACCAAGGACTGAAAAGACCTGTAACAGCCACGTTGTAATGTAAAAGGCAAAAAATCAGATCACATTTTCATCTCAGTGAACTCATGTCATATACAGCCAAAATCTGTAAGTCCATGAAAACATAGGTGGCAGCATAATTGAATCAGCAAACCTCATTATTTAAGGTTAGATGTTATTTCCAGGTTTTATCTTTTTGCATTCCTGTTACAACAAAACTTTTTTTTGGTTGTGTTTGAGAAAGAGGTAACTGCAGGGTGTTTATTAAGTTATTGCTTATTTATTTTTTGTACATTTTTGGTGCCTAATGTAGAAGTTCAAGTGTAAGAGTTTCTTTTTGGGGTTGTCTTTGTATTAAGCTATTTGGCTTGGATATCGGGAGAAAAAACATTTGTTCATCAAGAACTTGAACCTCAAAATTGCAGAAATGTTGAAATTCCAGCTTCAGATCATATCATAAATAGAAATTAATGTCCGCTATCTCACCATTTCTAGTGTATTCCATTATGATAATTGCATAATATTATTATGGTAAGAGTGTCTATATATTTTGTTGGTCTTTTTGTATCTAGTGCTGTGAATTTTGCCAAGAATGGTATCGCATCAATAATACAATTTTCGTATGTTATGTTCTTGTAAAGTAACCATGTTGTCAAAGATTATTTTCATAAGATACTTCATAAATACAAAATGTGCCAAAACAGAAAAAAAACGTGTGTTTATATATACAGGTGTGAGATATTGGAGACGTTTCACAAAAAACACAGACATCAGTTAAAGTCTAGATTTATTAATCTACAACAAGGTCATTTACATAGAACAAAATGGGCGAATGAGTCCTTTAGTACCTCCGTAAATCAAACCAAAAAATAACTGAATGCACGGACAGCACATTATCAGTATAAAACGGATGCAGGCTTGTTCTCTCCAGCAGTCACATATTTTTTCAAGTGCCATCCACACGTTTAAGAGCTGAGAGGTTGGTGCTTTCAAAGTGGAATAGTCACGCGTCGAAAATAGATGTTTTGTATGTACCGTGGGTGTCAGTACCTTTTTGGGTGGTTAAGTGTGTCAAAACTCTCGGCACTGAGACCAGATTAGAATTTTTATCACGTATCTAAAGGATCCAAAATTATTCATCTGACTAACAGTGAATAAACGCTCAAATCTACTTTTGCCTTTAGTCCAGATTAGCCAGCCTTCACAATTAGTCACATTTGCATCTTTGGGTCCAACAGAACTCAAAAAAGTTAACTCGTGTTTTTAATAAACACTTTCAAAGGACAAAATACTATTGAGACAGCCTGGGAAGATTTTATACAAAAAGCTGTAAGTTGTGGCCCATAAAATATTGCGTTCTCATTTTAAGAAAAGCATGCGAGCGTTGTATTCGTTTCTGCGTCACATGACGCTACTTAAGCAAAGTAAAACACGCTCAAAATAGCAGAAAAAGTTGTCCTTTTCTCAATACTGCGGCGCTGAAATGAAAACTTCTAAACCATCAACAGAAACATACAACAGAAAAATGACAATATGTTTGTTTAAATATTAGTATTCAGATGAGCTCCGCCATTCTCAGAACCATACATACCAAATAACATTTTACACAATACGAACGGCAGTTTAACCTTAACTTAAATACTCATCGACTAGGCAGCAGACACGTTATAAATAACTTCCGAGGCCGCGAACGAGGTTCTCGTATTCTTTGGAACTGACTTTTACTCCGTTAATACTGGAGATGAATGCAATATTTACAACACGTTTCGTGTTTCTGACACAGACCCAATCCTCCCTTAGATATCGGGTCATAATATCCAGGACAATTCCCAAAGGGCTGTGAGATCCCAGAGACAGTTCCCTCAGAGTTGTGATGACACAAACCTTTAAAAAACAGTTTTTTTCCGTGCATATATGAGGTCATTTTGCCTTTTATATGAGCCCGCAGCAATATTTTATACACTACTGCGACACCCCAACATAGAGGGTTACTGCTCAAACGAAATATGAGTTCCGTTAATGAATGAGTGAACAGGTGATTTTTTGGCATGAAATAGCGTCAGTCGCCAAATTACAGCAAAACATCTAGAGTGTTCATTTTGGGGAACTTTAGTATCTTCCCCATTTTCGAGTACTGGACAAAAGGAAACCTATTTTAGATTTCTTCATATGGGGGGGGTGACAAGAAGGGAGAGAGGGAAAACGGATGGAGAGAGAGTTGGGAGTTGAGGAAAGCAGGGAGGAGAAGGGTAACAGGAAAGAGAGAGGAGAGTGGGTTAGAGAGAAGAAGGAACAGGTGGGGATGGAGAAAAGAATTGGGAGTAACAAGGCATGAGAAGAGGGAACAGATGCAGACAGGTGCTGAGAGAAAATGAGAGAGTGGGTTAGAGAGAGCATACAAGAGGGAGATGGAGAGCCGGTTGAAGTGAGGATTAGGAGGCAAGGAGGGAGAAGAGAAGAAAGATGCTGAGGAAAGAAAGGAGGAAGAAGAAAGAGGGTGGTGCTTCAAGTTGAATTTGACCTCCTCAAATTACATCCAGAATCCTACAATTACATCCAGAAAATGTTCGAAACATTGCCAACTTCTTGAACTGTTTCAAGAAACTATTTCCAAAAATACTCAGATTTTAGGAATGCTGTGCTTTTATGTGACCTATCATGAATGTTTCTGTGTGTTAAATGCTGACAGACGCTGCCTACATCTGAAAAGTGCTACACCTTCATTCTAAGACAAGTAGAACATTGCTCCATTTGGTCCGGCGACATTTAAAACCAGTCCCATTTCTAAATCCTTCCCAACCCCCTTTTTTCTACCTACAGCTCAGTGAGGCTTGTTCCCAGACGCTCCTCCTGCTCCTCCTCCACTCTTGCCCATTTTGGTCCCAGAGCTGGGAGCATAGCGCTGGCCAGAGTGCGCCTCCGTCTGGGGGCCGAAGAGGAAGGTGTGCTTGGGTCCGTCCCTGTGTCCCGACCGCTGAGGGGTCCTGGACGACGAAGAAGAGGAGGAGGAGGAAGAAGAGGAGGAAGAAGAAGAGGAGGAAGAAGAAGAGGAAGAGGAAGAGAAGAGGAAGGTGCCGGTGTTGTTGGCGTTCTGGTTGAGGTTAGAGTCAAGGCGGCGCATCTCATGCCTCCTGCGGCCGGTTGATGCCTGGCACAGCTGCTGGCGGAGCTGCTCTACTTCCCACGCCAGCTGCTCAACTGGGTGGCGAGCGTTGGACGACATTGGGTACGTGAAGGCCTGCGATGATGAAGGGGTTAAAGAAAAAACATTCTGGTGTTAGCTGAATTAACTTGTATGGCGTAGGGTACATAAAAATGGTCAATCAATCATTCATTCATTCATTATCCGAACTGTAGCGGGGAACCTATCCTGGGAACTACGGCCACAAGACAGGGACCAACACTGGGTAGGCGCCAACACACCGCAAAAAATGGAGCAAAATACGTTCTTTTATGCCATTATAAAGCAAAACCAACTCTCTTGTCAGAAAATGTAGTTGAAGTTAGAAATCGTTCACAAACCTACACTCTTTCTGCACCCACAACTGTTTGCACTTCCTAACTAAATTTGCTTAACTGAAGCACTAACTGGGGCAGTTGATAGTGCAACAATTAAGAAATTGGGCCAGTGATCGATGGTCACCGGTTCAAATTCCGGGCCAGTAAAGGTACCACTGAGGGACTCATGAGCAAGGTAACGTCCCCACGCACTCCACCCTGAGTGCTGCCCATCAGCTGCCCACTGCTCCTTCATGGATGGATCAAATGCAGACGTCACATTGTTGTGGTGCACTGTGTGTTGTGCTGCGTTCACAATGACAAATAATCACACACTTAATAAGCAAAAATAATTTTTATCTGTTGTTAACTTTCATTTTAATAATTCTACTGAGTGAAACACATTGTGTTTTCTCCAGTATTTGTGAATATGGAAAAAAAAAAAAAAAAAAAACATTGTTCAACTCCTGGTCAGTGTATCCTGTGCAATTCTCAAATAACAAGTAAAATATTGAGAAAACAAATAACAAGCTAGAGCCTAAGAAAAAAAAAGTTGGTTGTCAGTTGAGGTCATGGGATGGTAGGGATTTTTTTTTCTACCCAGTGGCAGCAAGGGATGGGAAATTTATTTTGTTATTTTCCGTTACAGCAGTGATGTTATTTATTCATAACATAGCCTACCTGTATGGCGTCACATCAATGCCAAAACTAAAGCTCGCAAAATGGCTTGCGCAAAAAATTCGCGGGCGTAAATTTCAAAGTCGAAAATGTAAAACTCGAGAGCACAAAATTAAGAATCGAGTGCGCGGTTCTGATAATATTGCGCGCGAACTGTATTTTTCCTCTCGCAAATGACTTTTTTGCCTCTTGATGTGTTAAATGGCCTCGCACGCAAAGTAGATTACAGACGAGCGGCTTTTTTTCTCGAGTGAGATTTTTTCGCTCGCGGTTTGAAAGGGGCAGGTTTTGGCAGTTTGGGGACAGACAAGTGGGCAAGGGAAGCCATTGATTGCGTGCTTATTAAACGTGTAAGACCTAACTATTAAATTATTATTATAAGGTCGATAAACTATAACTTGCGTTTAATCTACCTGCCGCTGTTCCTCCGTTGTCTTCGGTAATCTACTTTGCGCGCGAGGCCATTCAACACATCGAGAGGGAAAAAGACTTTCGAGGGAGGAAAAATATAGTTTTCACGCAATATTATCACAACCACGCACTCGACTCTTAATTTTGTGCTCTCGAGTTTCACATTTGCGCTTGCGACTTAGTATAATTTTACCGCTAAATAAACTATATCGATATAAACGATATTGTGTAATCCTATATCTCGTATGAAAATATATCGATATATTTAAAAAACTCGATATATCGCCCAGGCCGATATATCGCCCGCCCAGGTCTAGCTTCTTTAAACTTTCTAGTAGAAGGTTTAAAGAAGCTAGACCTCTAAATATATATTTATTTTAAAGACATGTTTGTCACTATTTTCTCTGACCCAGATGGCTTAAGGTAACCCCCAAATTTTTTGACCCCATACTAGTTGCCCATACTAGGAATCCTAGTTTGGGAAGGTTGGTGAAAGGAAGCCTCTTACACTGAAAACAATGACTCGTGACCATCTGAAGTTTTAAATAAATTAATTGATTATGTTTAATGCAATATGCTCTAAAGTGACTGCTTACAACAGAAATTCCAATAAATCTTATTTTAAAAAATACATATTTTAGCACTTACATTATTAAATATCTGAAGTTTTATAAAACCAAGAATTTAATCAACTTTTGAACTGAATTATTTAATTGACTTCAATATAATAAACTAAAATGCTATTAAATGCAATTACAAATGCACAGTATTAAAAGTTATATTCTTTAACTTATTTAGACTTACGAAGACAGATCATTTAAGAATGATTTAATATGACTTACATGAATCCATTTATTAAACATCTTTATTAAACAATTTACATGGTGTAAATCTTAATACGCTAAAGAATTTAAAATAATGAATTTAAGAAATATTTCATACAACTGAAATGTATGTAGTTTTAAAAATGGATCCAAATGTATTACATATAGTATATATATTTGGTTTACAGTGTACCTGGGCATGCAGCGCCCCCCGGAGGTAGCAGCTCCTCCAGACGTGGACACAGGGCCCCAGCAGCAGCGGAAAGAGGGGCTGGCGTGGGTCGGTGGTGGCGGTGTTGTTGGGGGTCTCAGCGTGGCCAGTGGGCTTGAGCAGGCGTTCGAGGGCGGGTAGGCTCTCGGACGACGGCGCTCGGCGGTGGCTCTTCCTGTAGGAGGACGAGGATGAGGAGCCCGAGCTACGCCACGGCAACAAGCTGGACGGGCACGAGAAGCAGCCGCGAGACAGCAGGAACACAGAGCCTGGAACACCGTCACTTTGCTGAGAGAGAGAAGAGAGGAGAGAGACAGAGAGATGTGAATTGAGGAGGGGTGGGGCGGATACAGACAGGGGGAGAATGAAAGAGAGAAGAGCTGGAGTTGAAGAGATGAAAGAGAGGGACAATGAGAGAGAGAGAGAGAGAGAGAGAGAGAGAGAGAGAGAGAGAGAGAGAAAAAGAGAGAGAGAGAGATGGGAGAGAAAAAAGGAAAGGGTCTGAGATGAAGTGAGGAAAGAGTGATAAAAAGAGTGTTGAGAGAGAACTTAAATATAGTGTAAATACTGTATGTATATAAGGAAGGAGGGAGGGAGGGAGTGTGAGTTTTAAAAAGCAAGAGATTCATACAGGTGGAGACAAAGGAAAGAGAGGAATAGAAAAGAGCACGTGTAAAAAAGAAGAGAAAAGAAAAGAAAGGGGAAGAAAGAGAGAGGGATATGTGTTTGTATGTGTATGTTGAGGAGGAAAGAAGAGATTAGTTTTAAAGGAGACCATGAGAGAGGGAGAGAGAGAGATGCAGACAGGTGGAGGAACAAAAATTGGGGAGTTCAAAAAAGAGAAGTGTGAAAGAGAGCGAGAGAGAGAGAGAGAGAGAGACGGTAGTTGAGGACAGGTGGGGCAGATACAGACAGGTGGAGAATGAAAGGAGATTTAGAGTTAAGAAGAAGGGGGAGAGGGAGGGAGGGAGGGAGAGAGAGAGAGAGTGTTTGAAAAGGAGACAATAGATGGAGGAACGAGGGAGGGCGAGAAACGAGTTGGAGCTGAAGAGGTGGAGTAAGAAGGAACAGAGGGATAAAAGAAAAGACCAAGGAGAAAGGAGAGAGAGAGAGAGAGAGAGAAGAGAGAGAGAGAGAGAGAGAGAGATTTGAAAGAGAAGGGAGGGGAGCGAGAGATAAATATAGTGTAGTATGTATGTATGGGAGTGAGTAAGAGTTTTACAGAAGAGAGAGAGGGAAATTGAGTTGAAGAGAGGGGAAAAATACAAAAGAGTGGGTGAGAGAAAAGGGGGAAGAGAGGGGAGATAGAGAGAGAGATGAGGATGGAGAGGAAGAAAGGAGAAGTTGAATATAGTATATATAGTGTGTACAGAGAGAGAGTCAGAAATCGAGACAGACAGAAAGAGAGAGAAAAAGGAGCTGGAGTTGAAGGATAGAAATATGAAAGAAGACATATGGGCAACAGAGAGGGATGAAAAAGAGAGGGTGAACAAAAGAATAAGTGGAAAGAGATAGTGTTGGAACACAGTGTAAGTGTGTATATGTGTGTTTTGGAGGGGGAGGGGGGGTTTTAAAGAAGAGAGTGAGAGAGAGAGAGAGAGAGAGAAAAGGGGGGAGGAGCAGGGGATGGAGGAAGTGTGGAGGCAGAGAGGGCCAGAGAGGCTGGTTGCTGTTATATTGAGACTGGGTTTTTAATTAGAGGAGGGAATGACCTACACAGTTGTTTTTTTAAAGCTGGCCTGGTTTTTAAAACAACGCCCTTCTGCTGAATTAGGCAGTCTAAAACCCGCTGCATTTCACTAGCATCCAAACCAACACGAAGCAAGCCCTTATCTAGTGATTCAATCACCTTCCCTCATTCAAGATCGCCAAGACCCGATTTAACGCCTGAGGGAATCTCTTGAAACATATGGATTCCTAAAGTAACTCTGAAATCCCAGAAAAGAGGTAAAATTCAAGTAACCAGCAGGAGGTTTTCTTTTTATGCTTCAGATACAGATCTCTCAAAACAGGAAGTAGACAAAGCCAGGAAGATTTCTAGCCTCATTAACTCGCAAAAAAAAAGATGTGGACCGCATTCACCAATATCTTCAGAAGTTTTGTTCTTCGAAAGTCTCTGGCAAGAAAACATTGGCAAATGTCAGGATTTTTGTGAAAACTGCATAAGTGGGATTTAAGATCAAATTTCTTCGAAGAACGGTTGGCGAATGAAGCCCAGAACCTAAAAATGGACAGACTTTATTTGAACAACCATCAAACATGTAGGTGACGTCAGAAGATCCCAACACTGTTGCAAACATGAATTAGTCTCTTTTTCTACTTCTAGTTTGAACTTTACTTTATATATTGCTTATTCTATGCTTATTATTTGTTCTTTGTACCAATAAAAATTGAGCCACATCATCTCATCTCTTTGTATACTTGTACAGTTCTTATAGCAAAGAGATGGCAAAGTTTACTTTGACTTATTTCAGCACAACGACCAGAGGTGGGCTCAAGAGAGAAAAGAAAAGCAGCCAGAAAAATACAAGATTAGGAAAAAGTTACAAGATCTTCCTTAGAGCTTGGAGGTTCACATCACCATATTTGCTATTATTATCAAGGATACATGGTCCATGGAACTTGTCTCCATTTAAAACAGCCAACTTTCATGAGTGTACATTAAAAATGCAGATTCAAATTATCTAAATTTGAAGACAACGCTGATTTATTTGAAGCTATAAGATGTAAGGATCCTACTATTATGTCTTAGGATACTAACCAGAAAAATGCTACATACTGGGCTTTTTTTCTTTCTTTCTTTTGATAATACTGAGAACAGAGAGTTTAAAGATTGTACACTACAAACAACATTGGGGATTTCTGAAGAAAACATTACAACCAGTCAGCAGGAATAGTCTATTTATGGGCTGCTTTTTATGCTTGGGAACCATACACAGGAAAGACACGAATCTGGAGAAAATATGTCGACCAGGGTTGGTGGCTAAGGTTAGCAGTTGCTATACTACTGATTTTTAGGGTCAAGAACCTTGCCTTTCTGTTAGACTCTGTGTTTGCACTTTTGGGAATCACACATCACTAAAAATTTAAAAGCAACAGTGCATTTGAGATATTCAGCTCAAATCTGTGTAAATCGGTTATTTATTACAGTCATTAATTTATCAATACAATCTACTAGAGGTGTGAACTCTTCACTGGTCTCACGATTCTGATTTGATTACGATTATCAGGTCAATGATTCGATTCAATACGATATCTCGATGCATCACGATGCATGCCATCAATTTTTCTACATTACTTCACATTGCCCGCAGATTGTGCAGCCATAGTTACTACCGGAATGTTCTTTTTAACTTGAATTTTATGCCGCTAGCCAGAAAAAGCAACGCTAAATGTCACATATAATCTGGTTTTTTAGCTGCTTCGTCCTAGGACCACCGCTACACTAAGCAGTCTAAGTGTGTGTGAGATAGTATTTTTTTTATATTTGCATAAAATTCATTACTCATAAAGACGCCTAAAATCATCTGAAATCTTGCAAAAAATCAAAAAAGAATGATTTTTAAAAGGTTTCCAGTAGCGGGTGGCACGGTAGCTGCCAGTGGTTAGTGCTGTCGCCTCACACCGACAAGTGGATTGCATGTCACAGACCACGTGGAACACCGCCACGGAACACTAGGGGGCAGCGGCCCGCCGGTTGAAAACCTCCGTTATAATCGATATGGTCTGTTGCACTGATGCAGAATCGCCCACGCCTGCACCGCGATGCATAGATTAAGCGTATTAATTTCAACAGCCCCACAACTCACACACATAATGCGGATAATAGAGTACATGCTTTTTCAAGGGCTCCAATATTATGACGTGGTCTCTCAAAATGAACACAGAGAAGAGAGAAAGGAGAAATTTTAACAGGATTGTGTTGAAAGATGAGACAGTTAGCCAGCTGCACCTCACCCAGTTGATGTCCGGCCGGGAAGGAGGTTGCCGCGAGGACGGGCGCAGCAAGCTCACCGGCTGCACACACAGAGGCTGGGGTAAAAACGGGTTGCCTGTGGCTGCTATATGGCCAGCGCCCAGTCCCACACAGGTGGGTGCACATGAGGGTCCGCGGCTCCTCCGGTGACCCCTGTATATCTCTCTCAGCCTATTCACTGGAGTGTAGCTCTAAAGAGGTCTCTGTGACAGATGCTTGAGAAAAGTTTACAGCGCATTTGGGGTAGTTTTAACCTAGGAAAACACACTTTGTAAGACTTTTGGACTTATTACGTGAAAACATTAGACTGTAACTCATCTCTCTTTCCTTACCCTACACATTAATGGTCAGTTTTCACAAATGTGTATGTAATGTAATGTTATTTAATGTGAAGGTTCCCTTTGAGTAAACTGTCCACGACCAAATTGAACATTTAGCAGCTTCAGAAACTGAAACCTTTGGTACAGACCCGGAAATCATTCATGGCATCTTCTGCTTAATGACGGAGGCTTAAAATAACTGGCAAAATAAAAATAGTCAGTCACACACACTGTCAGGACAATCAGGACACACACCGCCAATCAATGCAGAATGACCCAGATTCCGACCTAAACATTATCACAAAACTGAAAGCTTTAGCAGCGGAGTCAGACTCCCCAGCGTAGCCGCCATGATTTGTTCAAAACTGCCGCGTCAACCATCGCAATGTACTAATTTAACTGGTTCTACCAAACATAGCTTGTAGTGTGTAATATCTGCAGACTGAGGTGCATCCTAAACATATTCCTCATTAGTCCTCATATGCCTTTGCTGTGTTACTGTGCACATTGATTTTTCACTTAGAATTAAAGAGAATTTGTCATTGTGAACACAGCGCAGTGCACTACAACAAAATGTGACCTCTGCATTTGACCCATCCATGAAGAAGCAGTGGGAGCAGTGCCTGGCGACGGTACCTTGTTCATGAGTACCCCAGGAGGCAATTTTTTTTACCATTCCAGGACTTGTGACCATTCCAGAACTAGTGACCCTCCAATCATGGGGCGAACCCTCTAACCGTTATGCTAGCAACCGCCCCATATAAAGACTATTCAAATAGACGCAGGCACTAAATAAAAATAACAATATAAATGTATGACTTCTTTTTGAGTAAAACTGAACAGAAAAAAAATGTTGTATATCAATTTTATTTGAATTTTGAGTCATATTGCCCTGCCCTCAGATTGCAGAAAAACACTCAGCATTTAAAAGTTCCATAATATCAAGCATGTGTATGTTTTGTGTGTGTGCATGTGTTAACCTGTGAGCCTATTGGTTCTCCCGCTGGCAGTTGGCCAAGAAAGTGCTGAAGAGTGGCAGTGGACACTTCCCGTCGCCAGCGCCAGCAGGTAGTCCTCACTCAGCTGGAAGCGGGCAGGGAACTGAGCCCACAACTGCCACACGCAGTCCAAGAAGAGCAGGAAGATGGGGGCCTGATCAGAGCAAAAATAAAACTGGAGTAATTGGGTAATATTTGGGAAAAATATGCGATTTTGAACCAAATATTGAAAAAAACACGGTTTGGTTTTTTATTTTGCAAACAATGTCCAATTACAGAGAATGTTGCGCATCTCCAAATCTAGAATAACAAAACAAAACGTAAAAATGTGTGCATGTTTTCCAATTGTTTATTTGAGTACAAATGGCTGGCTATTGAAACCCTCCACTTTTTTGTTTTCATTTAAAAAAACAAATAAACAAAAATAAATATTTAGAATTGAAGTTTTCTCATGGTTTTATATTCCATATATAAGTAGAAACAAATCTGTTACCTATTTTTTTCCATTTACAAATACTGTATTGTTTAACAATCTGTAACTCAGAAACATGTTGTTGTTTTTTTGCTTTTATTTTGAAGTCATTTTAACATTACCTTTATGCTTAGCAAGCATTTTCTTAATCATTTTAATAAAGCATCATTTTTGTTTGGTTATTAATCTATTTATTTCACTTATTTTATTACATATTTTATTGTATTTACTTTATTACTTCACTTGTGTCTTCTCATTTTACCCTTAAGTTAAACACAAACTTAAGTTTTTAGCACAAACAGCGCTACATTAAGTTTGATTGACTGACTGAAAATGAATGAATGAAAGAATGAACAAATTTGTCCTGCCCTGCTACAGGGTAATGCCGCTCACCTCCTTGTCACTGTCACGATGGTAGCTGATGCGGCTGGAGGAAGTGTGTCCTGCCACCACCCACCTTCTGCACCAGGGTCGGGAAACCTGCCACGGTACGGCAGTGGGGGTCACACATCACCTGCACCAGACTGGCCACCACACAGTTCATGTCCCGGTCCTCTGGCTCTGGGGATGTTAAACGAAAAATCTGATTCAAATTTAGAGACAACTAGTAAACAAGCTCAAGCATTACTGTTAATAATTTGTGTGTTAAAACAAAATGTAAAAAAAACTTTTATAATAAAAAAATTTACAACAATGTTCACTAGGCACTTCAAAACACATGGTTTGGCTAGCATGTTTATTTATGAAGTGCAAGTTTATTTATTCATTCATATTTCATTCATTGAATCCCAGCTGGGGTCGCGGGGGGACCAGAGCCTTTCTGGGAACTAGGGCGCAAGGCGGGAACAGCCCTGGGTAGTCGCCAACACACCACAGGGCATACACACCCACACAATCACACTCTCATTCACACCTTACTATTACAATTTAAAGTCGACATTATGAATAAAATTCAAATTTAGAGTCGCCTGCGCAGTTGGTAACATAATGTTAGGTAGTTGGCCCCGTGATCAGAATTTAATCAGTTCAAGTCCTGGACCGATAAAGGTACCTCTGAGGTACTCATGAGCAGGGCACTGTTCCCAAGCACTGCTCCCAGGGCACTGCCAAAAGTCGGATGGGTCAAATGCAGAGATCACATTTTGTTGTGGTGCTGTGCTGTGTTCACAATGACAAATAATCACTCACCTAAAAATTCACTAAATGAATCATAAATTGAAAAATGTTGAAGAACTGTGAGTTCTAACATTTAAAAAAATAAAAGAGTAAAACCGGTGATAAAAACACTGAAAACGGAATTTTATTATGAAGAATTGTGCCCTCTAGTGTCAGAACTTCTTTAATTCAGGTTGTAACAGTCACAGAATGTCACTAAGAGAGTTCTGTGCTGGAGTTATTTGCTGCGTATTAACTCACAGCTGAGAATTCAGGGCAGATCAGAGTGTCAATGGACGTCAAAGAACACAAGAAATTAAACCCAGATCTGACTTTTTTCTGCAGGCAAAAGTTGTAAGTTCAGATCAAAGAGAACCTCAGCATGTGACTAACTGATAAGTATCACTGTTTCAGGACATAACGCTCTAAGTAATCTTATGATTTGTTGGTAGTGGAGTCATACGGGCAGCATTTTTCACAACATAGTGTTTGTTAACTTTTTACATTTTTTAAGTTTTATAAAACATAAAATTAATGTAGTTTTCTAAATGATGAACGAGACCTTCACCCTGGCATCACCAGCCAGCCAGGTGTCCTCTCTGAGCAAGCGTGAGACTTGTTGCTTTTCTCAGACACACCTGTGTGCGCCACAAGACACACACACACACACACACACACACAATATCGCCAACACAAACTGGCAATACAATATTTAATGCAGCATGAAAAGAGAACTGTAATCTCCAAGTAATCTTCCACCCCTAATTATCTGAGTAATAGTTTGCATTGAATGTAAGTTTCATTTAGTAAGAAACTGTGTGTGTGTGTATATGTGTGTGTGTACCTGGTATAATGTCAGTGTTCCTAAGGTGGACAGCCACTTGTCATCTGGCACGACACGATTTACCTAAATGCTCCAGAGACAAAACCCCATGAACAATACGGCACATGGACAACAAGAGCATCTACAGCAAACACAACTGGGTGACAAGCAGGTGTATTCATAGAAGACCACATGCCCTGCTGGTGCTGATGGTGATGACACTCTTCCTGGGGTGCCTTCAGTGAGTGAAATACTTAGGAAACCCAGGCCAGAGATGTCATAAGAGAAAATTACATCGCCATTCTGTTGCCCTGCAGCATTAAGCTGATACAGGAAACAAAACTCTCATATATATGCCATCAGATGCTAGTCTGTGTCTGGGATTATTTGTGTTTAGTTTTGTAACAGAGCAGTGGTGTCACATTCATTTGATTACTATCAGGAAGAAATAAAATAAATAAAACAAAGAGTTTATAATAGACTGCTGTTTGGAATAAAACTGAGAGACAGCAACATGTGTGTATTTGCTTGGAGAAGAAAAGTTTATTGGCTTTTCATTTCCATTAAACTCTAGAGGTTTATTTCCAGACAAACTTATTTTGTATTTGTTTAGTATAACATTAATAATACTACTACTATTATTGGTTAATAATATCATTAATAATAATAATAATAATAATTATTTTATTATTATTATTATTATTATTATTATTATTATTAATCCCTCTCTTTCTTTTAACATTTTGATATTTCCCCTTAATTTAATTTATTTGTTAAACTTCATTATGTCTCTTAATATAATAATTTTGTTAAACTTTATTCATTTAACATGATTCATGGCACTTTGCATGCTCTCCGCATGTTCGTGTGGGTTTTCTCCAGGTGCTCCCGTTTCCTCCCACAGTCCAAAAGCATGTACTGTAGGTTAACTGATTCATCTAAAATGGCCCCATAAGGTGTAACTGTGAGTGTGCTTGTTTGAGTGTGTGTGCCCTGCTGTGTGCTGCCGCCTGCCCTGGGTTGGTCCCCGCCTCACGCCCGCAGTTCCGGTCCCCACGACCCCGATAGAGATTAAGGGTTCAGATAATGAATGACTGAATGAATGAAACCCCACACAGGTCCCTCAGCACAAGTGGTTACTAAGGAGATGAACTGAGATTGAACGTTGTCCTGTGACTCCGCTGTTTGTTACCAAAATCACAAGACACACCGGAAGTGGAAGACCAATTATTAGAAGTCAAGATTAATTACATATAATTTCTATTAGGAAGTTACTGCAGTACTTTAACTTAAGGAGACGAGGCCGGCACTGACCTCCAAGGCAGAGTGTCCGCAGTCGGGCGTGTGCCAGCTGCACGTCAGCAGGTGAGGGCATCTCCTCCCCGAGCTCCACCACCACACATTGTGGCTGGCCTCCGAAAAGAATCAGCTCCAGATTCCTGCCGAGCACAGATGCCACAAGGCCTGTTAGAAACCTCCAGAAGCACTTCGCAAGTGACGAGACATTTAAGGACGATTCCAAAACCCCAATAATACTTTACATGATTGGGGTTTTCGACTCATACTTAAAACTCTGATGAAGGTTCCAAATCAGTGGATTTTCAGTGGAAAAACATGGTAAACTGTGGGAAAAAGTCAGGGGCGGCACAGTGGCACAGTGGTTAGCGCCACCGCCTCACAGCGAGATGGTCCTGGGTTCGAACCCCGGGGACGGCCGTAGGGCCTTTCTGTGTGGAGTTTGCATGCTCTTCCCATGTTCGTGTGGGTTTCCTCCGGGTGCTCCCGTTTCCTCCCACAGTCCAAAAGCATGCAATATAGGTTAACTGGTGACTCTAAATTGACCCCGTAAGGTGTGAATGTGAGTGTGATTGTGTGTGCGTGTGCCCTGTGCTGTGTTGGCGCCTGCCCAGGGCTGGTCCCCGCCTTGCGCCCGTAGTTCCTGGGATGGCCTCCAGTCCGCACCGTGACCCCGGTTGGGATTAAGCAGTTTGGATAACGAATGATGAAGTCAAACTGGGACCCAGGACCAGTGCAGTGGAAAACTGGTTTCTGTAATTTGTAGAGTTGGATGTCTCGAGACCGGTCTTGGTCTTGTCACAGTCTTGGATCCCTCGGTCTTGTCTTGGTCTTGCTGTCTCAGACCGACATAGTGGTCGGGAGATTTGGAGCCAACAGTATCCATGACACACAACGTAACGTTTGATAATGTAACATTATTATTATTTCGCCTTTCGCACCCTTCAAATGTAACCCTTCAAATGCAACCAATCAATGACATACATGTATTTTGTTGTGATTCAGACATTGACGCTCATCTAATCAAAATACACAAGTGTAGCGCTAGTTAAACGTTAGATCCAGCATCACAGTGAGCAGTAAGCCTAGTCAGTCAGTTACAGTAATGTCAGCAGTAGTAGGCTAGTCAGTAAGTTACAGAAATAATGTCAGCGAATTCTTCAGTCATAAAGTTTGCGTTCATAGAACAAAGAGTTTTTTTGCAGCACAGGTTCAAAAAAGAAGCATTTGGCAAAATGCAGATTTTGCAAAGTCTCCTTGACTGAGACAACACCCCTCACCCCCCACATTTTGCACTGGGAGCATTTTTTGATAGGGTACATTAGTCTATTGAATTATGCTACCCTTGATATTTTAATTAAAGCTAACATAATAGGGTATCAAACCATAAGTATTGATATAATATGAGATTTTGCACTGGGAGCATCATGTGATAAGGGACACTAATTTATTTTTTTGCATAAATTTGATAAATAGCATGAAACCTTGCTCCGCATATTTTTCTTTTTAATTAAAAGAGTGAAACAAATATTATATGTCTGTGAAACATATACTGTTATGGGAAATACACTATTTAAAAAGGAAACCATAAGGTAGCATTTTTCGATGCGGTAGCGTAAATCGAGAGGACACCGGGACTACCTCAACCTTCACCAGGCACCTGGAGCGTCAACATGCGCGGTATAAATTATTTAGGGACAGATTTTTATTTTTTTTGCAAGCTTCTCTGCAGACAACTTTTCTGGTGAAGAGTGTAACTACATGCTAAGTACAGGTAGCTAGCTCTATCAGTGGCTATCGGCAAGATGTCAGAATCTTTTAAGCACTTGTCCTTATTCTTATTAATGCACATTTGATGTGCAGTTTGTATTGGTATGTAGTATTTGTAGTTTGCATTTGATTCATGTGACGTGTGCGCATGTCTTTATATTGTTTGATAACAGTATTTTACTTAAATTGGTGTTGTTTGACTAAATAAATGTGATCACTGACTTTTAAATAACATCTGCATATCACATTGTGTTGACTTAACAGGCCTAATACATCATACGGTGTAATTTGGCGAGTACTACTACAATGGGACATGATGCAGTTTCAAGTTCATAATTGTGTATCTTCAATTTGATGTTACAATTTCATCTACAAATTAAGTAAAATTGAAATCAGTTACATATTTCCCATTCTTTGGACAGTTGTTGGAGGTGTTAGCTGTTTTGTCAGATGACTTTGGGGCCAGTCAGTACCCGTCATGTCAGTTCTCAACAGCACACAAAAGTTAAGGGAGTCTTTTTTTTTTTGGTCTTGGTCTTGGTCTCCACTGGGTCTGTCTTGGTCTTAGTCTAGGTCTTGTCTTGGTCTCGATACCCTCTGCTCTTGGTAGTGTCTTGGTCTTGGTTTAGGCGGTCTTGACTACAAGTCTAGTAATTTGTCACTGATCAAGAACTCAAAAGGGTTGGAAACTTTACAAACGGTTTTGAGGCTACCAACCGGATATCGTCCTTCTCGTGGTAGATGTTGTTCTGGAAGCTGGCCATCCGCAGGAGGTCGCTGCCGCAGGGATGCCGCCAACACCAGCGCTGGGAAGAAAGAGATTGGCATGGAATAGCCATCACCCTTAAACAGAAATTTGCTCCACTGTAAAATAAGTGGGCTGTGATAAACAAGGTTCAGAGAGTAGCTAACCAAAATTAGTAATGTTACTAACTTGCTTTTTCAGTAGCTTATCAGTTGCAAAACTACTTTTAAGATGCTACAGCTTTTCCAGTAACTATTTGCGAAATGCTACATTAATACAAAAATACTTTTATTTTTCTCTCTTTACAAAGATGGGTTTTTCCAACCACCAGCCGTTTCTAACAGATGCTGAACTGGCAGAAGTAAAATTTGATAGTTATTGCATCAGATGGAGATGAAGTCCACCTTGGTCAAGATGAAAGCAAGAATCCATGAACGCACAAAATTTATGACTATGAAATTTGAAATGGACAAATCTTGTGCCTTTGAGTGTAACAAACACAAGCCAAAAATCAATATGCTGTCTACCTTCAAAACATCAGAAAAACATAGTGAATTGATATTACATTGTTAAAAGTAGAGATTTTCATATTACAGTTAACATCATGTTTCAGTTTTTTAATTAATATGCTTTAAGAGTATTCTGTAGCAAATATGAAGAATTACTGGATGAAATAGCTTCAAAGAAGTTAACTTCTTTGTCTCTGGATCTGGTCGTGTAACTATTTACTATATTAAAACAGTAGCTTGGCTGTAGCTTAGCTACTTTAAATCCAAAGCTGCTTGTGGCTTGTAAGGTTACTGTTTTTAAAATAGCTTCCCCAACAGTGGTGGTAAAGAAAGTTGTGCAAACTCACTGGAATTCGTCCCTCGTTGAAATGGGCGAAGGTTTTCTTAAGCTCTGTGTCCAAGACCTTCTGAGGAACCACATTAAACCTGGGCAGGCTGAAAAAAGGGGAAAACATACTGTAAGAAAGAAAAGAATGTTCCAGATGTTTTCTCTGAGAGAACAGGGGCTTCTAGCTTCCAGAGTTTCTAGTTTGAGAAAACAGCATATGGCTCTTAAATCCGTCTAGTGGACACTCAGCAGCCAAGACATGCATTACATTATTGTCTTCATCATTCTCATCTTCGTCTTTCTACCAGTGCACATTTGTGTACAATAACAGGGCCAGTTTGACATGGAAACATCAGCACACACTCCTATTTAAAACACTTCTAAATCACTGTGGTTCAACTGCAATCTAGAGAAACTTGGCAATTTCAGTTTATCCATGATCTAGAGATCACACGTAAATCTCAACTTAGTGACGTTTGTAGAAATTGCTATGAACTGTTTAACTGCAAACTTATCTAGACAGGAACAGAACAGAATTTTTGTCAGTAAAAGCCACGGCAGCCGGACAAGTTGTTACCTATATATTGTGAGACGCTGGAGAATTACAATGTTTGTGGAAACGATTATCTCTTGAATTGTCAATGTTACAGCTTAGGATTTTAAGTCAGTTCACAAAAATGAACATTTGAAGCTGCCAGATTAACTTAAAGATGTAGGTTAAGAAACTAAGGCATTGTTTAAGAGTGAATGTGTTAATGCGTCAAACAAAGTGTAAAATATTTAGGTCTTGGTTCAACTTAAAAGCTTCAATTGCTGCCTTAAAGTTTCAGGTTAAACCAAACTGGGTACACCATTTTTATTTATTTATTATATAGTAGTTTTAGCTTTGTAATGCAATCTGTAAGAAATCCCTATTTAGCGTTTCACTTTAAATTCTACATAAATGTTTTATTTGATTTATTTGTATGGCGTTGTATGTTACTGAAAAGAACTACCAAATATTGCTGTTTTAATTTTGATCATTTTAATACATATACTGTAGCAGTTGGTTAGGGTGTTTGTCTCGTGATTGGAAGGTCGCCAATTCGAATCCCAGGACAGGAGACGGTACCACTGAGGTACTCATGAGCAAGGTACTGTCCCCAAGCACTGCCGCCCACTGCTACTCGCTACACCTTCATGGATGAGTCAAATGCAGAGGTCACATTTCGTTGTGGTGCACTGTGTGCTGTGGCATGTTCACAATGACAAATAATCACACACTTTCACACCTGTGTGGCGTATTAACACATTCACTCCTGTACAAAGCCATAAACACTGAAATTGCTTGCTTGAAATTGTGGAAATTGCATAAAATATTTATTTAATTTGAAGTAAATGAAAGAAGTACCGTATGTTGACATGATATTGACTAAATCCTCTTTTACAGTAAGCGACGTGTTAAAATGTTACTTTACTTTCAGCATATGATAAAACATATTTCATAATTTTGAATTATTCCGTTTAATTAATGTATGTTATGATCCCAAATGTGCAGCCAATTTTCATGATGATAAAACATGATTTCAATCTAAGTTCACTACTGAAACAAGTCAATATGGTAAAAAAGCTACTTTCTTCTGCTGTGGAGTCTCACTATTGTGCTATACTGTTGTTGCTTGATGTACGTTATGGCAGTGGAGTAGCTCATTGGGAAAGAAGGATGGAAAAGCTCTTTATTTTGCGTGCACTAATAAATGCTGCTGTCACAGGCTGTAGTCACCAACAGAAGGTGCAGGTTTTTTCTCTGAGTCATGAATATTATTACTGCAAATTCTCTTGAAATACTCTGATATCATTTTGAGGCTATAATCGCCCGCCCCTGTTACCTGGTAGACATTTCGAAGCGGTCGTTAACGGAGCTGACCCTCCACCCCGCTGCGCCGGTCCGCTCCAGCTCCTGGTCCCAGTCTGCGGCACTCTCAAACCAGTTCATAGTGGCGTCGCGCTGACGGTTGCTCAGGAACTGCTTCATCTCTGCAAAGCATCACAGATGCCAAGGAGATTTGGAAATGCAAAAGATGCGGGACCAACGCCAACTGACTGTTTGGAGGCTGCATTATACAACCCTTGATAGACATCATTCATTGTACTGAGATAATCAATGCAATTATTAAGGATAAAAATCACTACTTTCATTATGAACTGACGATTCTGATTCTGATGAATCTGATTCCAAATGGACTTTGCAAATTATGCTTTTTTAATCTGATGTAGTTTATTAGCACGTGACTGATATGAGTCAGTATGCTGATTTATCACAAACACTTTCATTCCTATCAAATCACAAAAAGCAACTATAATCTAAAAAGCAACTGATCTCAACCAGATATTTAAATGAAAATGTTTAATCTTAAAAATAGTAATGTGTCAATATGTATGATGTCTGATTTACCTTTACATTTTGGATCGATGCTATGGGCTGGCTGATTACTGAATCAGTGTGGAGTGATGTATAGTTACACCCCTAGATATGATCAGCTGTTTTAATGATCTGGATGGTATTTATCGGCGGTTCTCTTGTCTTTGGTTGGGTGAGGAGAGGTGGCAGGACAACCAAATAAGTGAGGATGACTGGCCAGGCAAGAGTAAAATTTCATGGTAAGCCAATCAGAGGCTGAGTTGTGCAGGTGTTCACACGCACAGTCGCACACACAAAGACCAAGAGACACACGTAGCAATAGCTAGCTCAGAGAATTCAATTACAGACATTACTTTTCCCCTCACTGAGATAACTGGCAAGAGTTTATATGTGAAATGTACATTATGCCCAGGAAGAAAGTGTTTCTTCGCGTCGGTTGTAAACTAACCTAATCTCATGAAGCAGCTCTCATTTTCACATGCCTTCATTAAAGAGGGGAACCCAAATCCTTTAACAATATTACATGTAACACAATATTTACTTTCCCTGGTGACTAGTTACTTTTGTAACGCTGTAACTCAGTTACTAACTCCTCAGAAATGACACTGAGATTTTTGATTAGCATGTAGTCCCCCCCCCCCCTTTATTTAAAGTGAAGAATGACAGAAAAAGTTTGAGAACCACTGGTAGTCATTATACCTGATGTCCCAGTATGTCCGTGGGCTGTTTTTTTTCTCATGGATTAAGCCTAGTCTTGGACTAAGTTGTAACCATTCAAACTCAAAGCTAGTAAAGGACTAGGCTTAATCCTCGACTGGGAAACGGACCCTATAAATTTTAACTTCAGGGTTTTAAAAATGATGCTGTGGAACAAGTTGTGATCTTAATCTCAGCTACTCCCAAGATGATTTTACTCACCAATGCTGCCCAGAGCTGCATTCTGGAAGGACAGGACAGAGCCGGGTTTCAGTGGCTGGTACGTCTTGGCAATGGTGTACGTAATCTGCAGAAGGACAGGTTTAACAATCACAAACACTCCTTTGATAAATTTCAAATTGCACTGACAAACAAACAATTTGTTTTTACATCTTTGTACAGAACAGAGCAATAAATGTATTAGATAAAGGGAATTCTTAAAATGAATTGAGGGAGATTTTCTTAGGAAGCAATGCACTAAAGTGAAAATATAAAGCCTTTAATCAACAAAATGCTGAGGTAAGGGTGCGTGTCTCTAAGAAATCAGCAAACTCACGAGATGGCCTTGTAGATACGGCCAATCTGGTCTGCAAGGTCCACATTTGCAGTTTTTATTCAAAAACGATAACCAGAGGAAGAAACTTTAACAAATGACGCAAAAGGATTCAGCCAGGGACAAGATGAATCAATTAATCAGTTAATCTCTGCATTATTGACAAAGTCTGATACAGAAGCTTTTAGAATTTGTAACTACTAATGCTGTCAATCAACGTAGATAATTATTCAGATTATGCACCCCTTTTTTGCACCCAGCAAAAAAAAGCAATATGAGTCCATGTTTTTTGTTTTTTCCTGTTTTTATGGAAAGTGCAAAATGTGAATCCAGAAAAATGAATTACAGGAAAAAATGTTTTTTGGGTTTTGGTATTTGGTTATAATTTGAAAAATGAATAATACACAGATTAACCACACACAGAAACACACACAAACACACACAAACACACTCGTACCTCCACAGCCTGTGTATCAGGAGTGAGTCTGTCAAACAGGAAGCAGAGGACCCTCAGATCCCTGCAGTACAGCACCAACTCCTCAGGAGTGAACTTGAGCGACGTATTAGGGGTCACCAGTTTGGTCCGCGAGGGTCCCACTGAAACCAAGAGCAACACATCAACTCATGTGCCGGCTCGGTGAACCAGAAATTGCCCAGAGGATCTCAGAATTCACGTGACTCACCCGCTACAACCTTCTCAATGGAGGCCAACGCTACGTCGTGGTCGCCGAGCAGCATTGGGTCTGCGTTTTTCTGATTTTTTAAAGGGAAAACAGGGAAGCGGGTCAAACAGACGTCACAAGATGATTCAGAGAGAATGATTGATATTTGGAAGGTCAGGTGATGTTACAGAGATGGATGATAACTCTCCAGCCGATTAATAAATGACCCATGTGTTAGGCTTAACCTACTTTGGAATCCGCTTCTGAATCCATTCTTTAAAGGAGAACTTGAAAGCTTTCCAGTAAAGAAAAGTTGGCAGAAGTGGCCACAGCTGTAATCTCACATCTTTTATTTTTTTAAACACACATTTACTACATGAATCTTAGTAAAAGTTTTCATTTAACAATAAGAAGTCTTTTTTTATTACAAGACAAGATGAAAAGAGAAGCTGTTCAGTTTTAAATGTCTGGTTGATGTCAGGAATAATCATGTGTAATTATAATTTAGCTGCTTTTTGTGATTTGTTATGAATGGAAGTGATTGTGTTAGATCAGCATATGACATTGACTCATTTCAATGGCTCGCTGACTCCTGAAATGAAACAAAGCAAAATTGTATTGTATCACACTATGTGATATAGGGAGACATTGAGTCCACAGAATTATGATGAAACCTAGCCACAGCAAACTATATCTCTGCATTTTTCCATATATTTTGTTGTGTTTGATTTCACAACATAACGTAAATAGTCCTACCTCTTGTGATTATGATCATTTAATTTTCATTTTAAACTGATAAAACTCTGCCCTCTCGTTTTCCTTAAAGGTTTTGGAAGTACCACAAAAATTGAAGAAGGATGTCACAACAGCAGTGAGGCAATATTATAGAATATAACTGCAATAGGAGATATCTGAACTACTCCAAAGATATTCAAATATCCAAAAAAAAGGATATTGATCAGTCCAATTTAGTTTGACTTACTGGGGTGGAGTGTTGATCATGTGGTCAGTTTTCTTTTTGTGATTGTTTAATGCACTCAATAAAGACTTTTTAAAGCCTTTAAAAAAATCAAAGTGAAACAACATTACCAATCTTTAACAAAGGGCTAGCTAGAGAATGTAAGATGCTCACGTCCAGTCGAGGGCTGTCCTGCGGGACGAAGGCCACTCTGAAGTGGGTGCAGAAGAGGGTCCCAGACAGCCACCCTCCTCCTTCTTTGGGTGACAACTTTTTCCTCACCAGGACGGCCCTCTGTAGCACACACTCGCCTGCAAAGTGTACAGTAAAGATGACACTGGTGCACAAAATCCACCCAGAAATTACATATTTTGGTCACTTTATACTCACAAAACATACACAAAATACTAAAAAACCCATTTTTTTGCTTCTGTGCATGAGTGAGGGAGTAAGTACTTATTTTGTCATTGCCAACGCACCACACCCCTGTAGACACATATAAAGCAACCAAAACCTACTTAACCTTTTTAATAACTTCATACATATAATAAATAGGAAAATATTCATGTTTTTGTGTATTATGTACATATAAAGAGGCCTAAAATTAACCAGAAAACAAACAGTAAGGCAGTGTTTTGCACATTACAGTACATACAGGTGATTCACAAAATACCATACCACAGAAAGAAAATACTGTGAAAGAAAAACTGTGTAATTTTATAAGTTTTGTCTGTATGAAGTGGCCAAAAACCAACCAACTAGAAGTAAAATGACACAACATACTAGTTACTAGTTAAATACATGCAATGCACAAAATACTGCTATTTTTATATGTATGTTATGTAAGTGTGAAGTGAGAAAACTTGATTAATATTTTAACATTAGTTGCTGTTTGGCAATTTCATACTCACAATTGTACTGCGATGCAGTAGGTTTTCAGATAAGCGTGAGCTACATCAAAAACAATCTTTCACATTCAAATAAATTTAAAATATTGAAATAATGTGTAATATTGCAGTGATTTGTTGTATGTTTATTAGAATTCATTAAAAATCACGTAGAAAATATAATACACACACACACACACACACACACACACACACACACAATAATACCCTTACAAATAGAGGGGGAAAGGTCACTGGGAATGCAGCATAGCTAGTTAGTGTGTGTGTGTGTGGCATTCTTTGTTTACAGCATTTTTTCACACCTGCCTATATATATATATATATATATATATATATATATATATATATATACACACACATATATGTATTTTTTTTTTTGGTAAATGAATGAATTCACTCCATCTGAGGACCAGTGGTCAAAAATCGCATGAATTAGTAAATGTTGCAGAATACTTATGGCATATGAGAAAGCACTGGGCGTTGGCGCTGGACTCAGCCGGTCGGGCGCTGCAGGGCGGGAGCGGCGTGTGTTTACTTCGCTTCCGGTGGGACCGGGACCTACGTTTTCATCTCCGCCGCTTTCATGTCGACCCTCACGGCGGAAACGCGGCTGAGGAGGGGGAGGAGTAGACGCGAGCGATTTTCGACTCCTTCCCCCGGGAAGGGTTTACTTTCACAGAGGAAAAATGTACGGCTTATCTCGTAATTATGACACACTAATTCAAAAAATGTCGAGCAAAGCTCTTATCATTACAAAATTATGTCAAAATTATAAGCTCGGGTAATTTCTCGTAATTACGCAATTTTATGATGTTACATTTATGAGATCTCTTTTTTTAGTTGTAGCCTCTTAATAATTAGCTAGTGCTTTTGGCGCTGTCGCGTTTAATCTGCTTTTAATTCCTTTTCACTTTGTGCCACTGTGAAATGTGAATGTAGTTTATGTGGACGACACTAACGTAGACATCTCAGACCTGTCTGATCTATTATAAGTGGCTCTCTTCCTGCAGGAGCAATTAAACCAATTACATAATTAGTTTGTACCATTGGCTTAAAGCTTACCGTCATATTCACTTTATCCAAAATAAGCCAATCAACGCGGTTAATATGCCTACTGAAAACAGTTATGTCGGCACCTGCGCTACTTTACTCGTATTAACAGCGGTGTAAGGGCAGAGCGCATCATAACGGCGATGTATAATCGTCACTTAATCTAAGCCACTAATGGTCTCCCCTGGGCCACCTCGTTAAAAATTATGGAATCGCCCCTGATCTTTGTTATCTAAAGACGTGAAACCAATTCCTGATCTTCAATCGTAATTTCGACATTGTGAGATCTGTGGCAACAACGTTCCCAGCGTTGGCCGCTTCAAGAAATGTACCAAAACGGCTAATTTGCTAACAGTGCAGAAAAGTGTGTAGGCGCTGCTCATTATTAGCTTGCATTCTGAGAAGCTCAAAGCACACTGGCAACCCAGTTATTTTTAACCACATTGCCTCTCGTAAAACGAAACGACTAAACACATCTGGTTCAAATAGACCCACTTTATAAAAACACACGCTACAGGTAAACAAGCCGGTAATTATTTAGGGTCGTAGCTACGCACTTTTATTAGCCATTTACTTAATGACCACCCAGTCTATATTTTCACTGCCTGAACAGAATGACGGTACCTTGCAAACGCCCATTTTTATGCAGTACAGGGCAAATGGAACAACATGTCTCACAGGTGGGAGGGGGCTTGCTCTTTTTTTACATAACCTCCTAAAAACAGCAGGAAATTTGTTTTAGTGCAGTTGTATGAGTGAACAAAACGCTCTGTTGGTTGTTGACAGTAAGGCTGCTAAACTGCTAAAATAAGCTGTAGAATATTTTCTAGATAGATGGAAACACATAAATGGAGACAGATAGACATACAGTTAGAATTATCTATCTGTCAGAGAAAAAGGCAGACACAGTGATACAGGTACCAGTCAAGTCTGGATAAATATGTATTTTAATGAATGTATGTTTATTTGATTAATAATATGAATTAATATTTTACATTTTAATCAGTTCCCAGTACTAGCTGTAAAGGTAAATGTTGTTACATCTAGGTTTGAGATATGATATACAATGCAAAAAAAAAAAAGGTTGTGAACCACGGCCAGATGATTGTATTGTTAGCATTACCTAGCATAAACTAGCCTTAGTGACCTAGCAACAGAGGTTTGCCTTTGTTTTATGCCTTTTTACCTAAAAATGTGACACTGTTCCACAATAAGGTTTTGCCACACTGAAATGGCAAGAACTGTGAAAAGTGCTTTTCAAAGTAAGTTATTACAACAGTTCAGAATCTGTGTCCCAATATTGCTGCATTCCATTTGTGTTACTACGAAGCTTATAGGAAGTGGATTACAATCACGAATAACATCACAAAACTGCTAGAAATATGGTATTACTGTTTTCAAGACAAAAATAAGAAAACTGTGTTACTGATGAGATCCAAAAACATCTGTTTAAAAAAAACATATGCACTTGATTTCTAGAGGAAAGCGCATGCAGCTGGGCAAACAACGCAGCACAATGCCTGAGCAAAAATAGTCATTTTAAGCTGACAATGGCAAAAAGAAGTAGTTCACCGTCAGAAAACAAATCATGCAACTTAAAAGAGCGCAGCCTCAATCATCACATTTTCTTACAGTTATAAATCTGCCCAGTCGAGGGCAACTCTGCCAAACCGATAATGTTGTTTTCATCCTGGACGGAAAGATTGTTTTGAGGGGGAAAAAAAAAAAAAAGAGTATAAGTGAGAGCTTCAAAGACTTGCTGGGTTATAAAGCAAACACGCGGCTGTCAGATGCGGCAGTGGGAGGAAGCATTACACTGCTTGTGTGAGAAGTCAGCATGTGGAATACAAGTTAAGAGAGCAGTCGCATTATCCAAATGGATTTGGCTGTAATCATCCTCACTCCAGCTCTCGCCATGAGAATTTCAGCAACAAGACTACATTTTTTTTGTTTTACTGGCTCTATGGTTTTGAAAGTACTCTTATAAATACACTACACCCAAAGCCCTAACATGTGTAGAATGATTTTAGTGTGATTTGGCTCATGCAAGATTGCCCCTATAATTAGAAAATGGAAGGTGCTCTGAATAAAGTGTCTGCTAAATGTCATAAATGCAAATTAACTGACATGGTTTATATTTGTATCCCATAGATATGAAAAAGCAAGCTTTTCATCACTCAAACGTGTATCCTGGAGTCCATCAGCCTACTCACATTTTACAGCAAAACATCAACACAGTAGAGCAATCAGGCCTCAAATTTCACTCACAAAGATGTTTTGTATGTTAGGTATAAACAAACCTCAACTGGTGTAGCATATCTTTTGCATTCACAACATTCACCAAAGCAATTTCCATTTTCAAGGTAAAGTGACTGTCTCTCTGCTGCAACTTGGGGTTAAAGGTCGTGCTCAGAGTACCAACAGTGGTAGTGCTGGAAGTGGAAGACAGCTGGACTTGATCCCTCTGTGTTCACATACAAGTGTCCTACTACTAGGCCAGTGCAGCACCACCACCATTGGAACATCTGGGTCAGATAAAAACTCATAAACTGGAATTTCTGACATATTGTAGGAAAAATACCCAGCAAGTTTGCAACAGTGTACTGCTACTTTGCTTTAAAATCTTTTAAAAAAAATTTTAAAATAAAACCAAAAAAGATTTTCTTAAAAATAAGACTAATTTCAACTGATTTTTTACTTAAACGCTAAATGTGGTATTACTTAATACACTGAAAAAAGTACAAATAAAGAATTGTCCATTGTGCCAAAAATGAGTGCTAGTAAACTTCCCTTCTCAGTTTATGTCCCTTAAGTTTAACTCCTCAGGCGTCCCAAGGCGCAGATATGTGTGGGTGTATGTGTGTGAAAGAGAGAGAGGAACAGAGACAGGCAGAGGAAAGGAGGACAGCCAAAAATGAAATTGACTGCTGTGGTCAGAAGTCAGATGAATAACGTCATCTCTCGGTTCCCATTCCACCATCCCCAAAAGCGTTCTGCTATTTTTAACTGTGCTCACACTGATTTGCAAACACCAGGGCTGAGGTGACAAATTTTTAAAACTAAAAGCTCGAGGAGAAATGAAACTCCTAATCTCCATGGCTAATCGTTTCTCAAGAGCAGGTTTCCAAAACATTATTCTTTTAAACAAGTGCACGTTTATTTTATTTTTGCATTTTATTATATTTATTTCACCAAACAAGGCATCAACTTATTCATAATGACAGCCTGTCTTAGAGATTAAAAGCCCCACCAAAAAATATACAGTTTGTAGAGGCGAGGCTAAGATTTCTCTCAAGCTGCCCCATATTAGTGAACTAGAAGCTAAATGCTAAACTTTACCGTCACACAATGCTTCACAAACTCTAGCCATAACATTTCCAAACAGGAGCCTTTTACTTAATGTCAGCAATGTTTTCACCAAACAGTAACAATAGCAAAACATCCATTATCTAGCTTATGAAGGAGCTGTGTGACCACTGTTGGCCGTAGCAAAAGGCATAATGCTAAAAATAGTAGTTAAATTGCACATTACTAGTCAGCTCATGCCAGCAGCATAGATTTTGAGTCAATGCTTAACCCTGAAACGTGGAGATGGTGGTGGTCAAGTGGTTAGGATGCTCACCCAGGATGGACCAAAAGTTTGTAGGTTCGAATCCTGCACCCTGCATCCTGCATCTAACCCTAACCCTGCACTACCATCACTGGGCCCTGAGCAAGACCCTTAACCCCAAGTCACTCTCAGGGACACTGTTCTTATAATGAAAATGGAAGTTGCTCTGGATAAGAGCTTCTGCTAAAAGCTGTAAATGTATTCTATGTGCCTTTCTTTGTACTTTGTAGAAACTGGAGCCTCTGTGTTTACTTGTATATAGCTAAGATGACAAAGTTTAGTTTGACTTTGAAATAAAACCAAACATCTTTATCCTGACCAGCCTTCTGTTATACACTGGGATGTGTTAATATGCAAGAAAATACACTACTGAAAACTACTAGTGATAAGACGACCTGAAAACTATTTTAATTAGATTTCAAAATATTTATTATTATTAGTGATTTATATGAATTATGGCTTACACATAATAAAAATGATACAAATTATTATATACTGATCAAAGCTTTACTGTACAAAAGTTCAATCTAAGGCGCAAAACTGTTTTAATGCAGAAATTTATGCCTATGACTCTTACAGTCCAAAGACAGTGTAGTAAAAATAATGGCACAACAAAAAGGTCAGAGGATCGTATACCTCCCGGGAGTCTCCCATCTCCGGGGCCCTCTCTTCTCTTTTTTGCCTTGAAAAATCCGTACTGGATACCGTTAAATCCCCTATCTGTCTCCAGAATCCATTAACCTCCGGTGGCTGATTGGGTTTCCACCGTTCTGTGTTACTCGAGACGTGGCCGGACCTTTACACAGTGAACGTAGTCCGATGCAACACGAGTCGTCACTTTCACTCAGTGTGTTTGTGTGTGTGTGTATGTTGGCGGATAATATATTCATGCTAGGATTTCCAGGCCGATTACATGCACCTCTGCCTCTGTGTCGAATGTCCTCTCATGTCTCTGGGTCGCCACTTAAAAGTGGTAGACATTAGAGCTGGACGATAATGAAATATTATCATGATTCTTTTCCTATATTAATCGAAAGTAGGGAGCCTACGTTTAAAAACAGCTTTTCAAGCTACAAGCAACTTCTAAGCTAGAGCCAAGCTACTGTTACAGTAGTTGGTTAACTAATGGAGTAGTTAGCTATACTACAAGCTACAGTGAAAAAGCAGCTAACGACATCCAAGCTGTTATTACGTTCAGTAATACTTTATATTTGTGCTGTATGATATTCTTAAAGCACATTACTTTAGAAATTAACTAAGTAGTTAGAAGTAATTAAGTTAGTAGTGTCACTAATTTTAGTTGACTCCTCACCAGCACTGCTGGTCATCTATATTACTCAGGGAGTAAATAAAGATGCTGATTATAGTCAATATCAGTTTCAGAACTATGGGGCAGTTGGTGGTGTAACGGTAGGGTGTTTGCCACATGATCAGAAGATTCGAATCCAGAACCGTTAAAGTAACCACTGAGGTGCTCATGAACAAGGTATTGTCCCCAAGTAATGCTCTCCGGGCGCTGCCCTTGTTAGCTGCCCACTGCTCCTTCATGGATGGGTCAAATGCACAGGTCACATTTTGCTGTGCTGTTTTCACAATGACAAACAATAATTTAAAAAATCGTCATTTGATCAGATGCACACATTATTATATCAAATTTCAAGCTAGGGCTGGGTAATATGGCCTCAAAACAATGCCATGAATAGTTAAACCTTTCGTCTTGATTATGATTAATTACGATGTTTTTTTAATTTATTTATATTTTGCTCTCATAGTTCACAGTCAACGTTTGTACTGTAAATATGCTCAACTATTAATGATAGGATATGTTTCTAAGGAAAGAGTGACTCTCATCTTGATTCTAAAGTATATGAAAGAAAGACACAGATGTAGAGGCAGCACGTGTTTTTAAGGGAACAGTAAATGAACACGGACAAGAGAAGGTACTAAAAACAAAAAACAGAGGTTCTAAATTGCATTTTTGATGAACTTTCGATTAATTGCACAGCCCTACTTTAAGCTGTAAGCATAAAATCATTGTTAAAATATATAGATAATTTCTTGAGGAACGAGACGCTTTTTATCACCCAGCATGACCAGACATAGCTTCACATTTTATAAATGCACTTGAAGAAAAAACAGAGCGAGAGAGAGAGAGAGGGAGATGAGGCCTGGAGGGAGGGAGTCTGGAAAAAGTCTGTTAAAAAACGGCAGCAGCTAAACGCTCAACAGCAGCTAATAAAGAATGACAGATTGGGAGGAGGAGAGAAGTTAGGGTGCAGCCTTAAGAGTTGTGTGTGGTATGTATGCGTCCACAGGTTTTTTGGAATGTCTGAGGCCCTCTAAAAGACAAAAAAATGAGATTTGTCAATTTTGTGAGGATATTTTTTGAGGAACCCTTTAATAGGAAAAAAGTGAAAATGAAGTTAAAATTCTTTAATGCTGCAATCAGAATAGGCTCCGGTCCCCGCCGCGACCCCAATTGGGATTAAGAGGTTCAGAGAATGAATGAAGGAATGAATGAATGAAAAAACATTTAAAAGCCACTCCACTGCACAGACAAGTCAACAACGCCAAAACACCTTGTAGATCACTCGCGGCAAATGTGAAGCGGGCTTTTGCGCCAAGTGGCGAAAAACTTGTATCGTCTTATCTGACTGCATGTGCTGTCCCCGAGTCCCCATAAAGATGTTAAAGAAGCCCTGAGTGTGAGCGAAAGCGAAAAGTACACACACTCCCATGCCCTCCCGCCGAGGCGCTGAGAGTAGCTGCTGATATGAAACGTTCAAGATTAGCTTTGGCAGGGTCGCAGTCGGCAGTGGCGGCCAACATTCCTCGCTAAAGCTCCCGCTCTGGCACGGCGCTGATGCTGAGATTGGGAAGAAAAAAAAATGGCGAAAAAACCCCCACACACTAACCGATTGTTCTCCCGCTGTTCCCATACGGTGACCCTCTACTCAAGCAGGGATTCTAGACCTGCTAACCTGCAGCCTTTAGACTTAATGTGCGTGCACATATTTTTGCAGATTTTAATACAAAAGAAACAGGGACCTCTGTACATTTGCTCAAAACTTTTGGAAATATTAACCGATATTCAAAGTTCTTTCACTGTTGCATCCAGAAGGAAATTAGCAACAAAGTTATTGTTTTACGCACCACATCTTAAACCTGTTGCTATAATACCCTGTGAAATGACGAAATTTTTAAATACCGGAGTACCGATAAGCTCTGACGTTAACTGATACTGGAGAAATGAATAAATCAGATGCTCTGCTTCAACATAAAAGTTTTCTTTCCCAGTTTTTATCTGACCAGCTCTGTTACTGATTAAGACATTAATCTAGAGCGTTCTCTTGTTCTGTTTTTGTGATTGGTACACTGATATCCGTTGGACTCGGCCCAATCAGCAAGAGTATATGCACAAAATGTAACCTTAAATTAAATTTTATTGTATAAAAGCATACATACACAATCACATGACACTTAACTTAATATCCGTTAGTATAATAATACTTGTTAAATAAAGCAATGTTAATTATGTTGTTCACTGATTTTTTATTCTTCTAAAAGTACCAATAAGAATACAGTTAAAGTACCAGACTAATAAGCAGTACCGGTAAGAGTTAAAAGTAGTACTGTTAATATTTTAATCACACCCATCCCTAATGGCAACTTGAACAGTGCACAGTATAATGTCAATTCATTACCAAATACAACAAGTTCTCATCAATTTTTACAGATTACAAAGAATTTTCAAAATGTTCATTATGTTCTATCCTTCACACAGACACAGACATGGGGGTTGCATGTTAAAACATAAACCAAAACATAAAAAACAAGTTTCTCCAATATTTGTTTTTAAAACAAAAAAACCCCAAAAACATATTGAGCCGTTTTCGTGCTGACCTGTTGTAACTGCCCATACGTCACGGTCAGTTGCAGGTGCCAAATTTAACACAGCAGTGACGAGGCCCAGACAATACTCGCTGTCCTCACACCCATGACGTTACGCATGTGCACGACGGTGTTATTAAATGCTCGCCAAACCCCTACTTATGGTAAAGCTGACAGTCACTGTTTTGACTTGATGGCAAAAGATGCCAGGTTGTTGTTTCTAGTCTTAGGGACTAAGGGATCTCTCTATCTGTTACAATTATTTTGGCAAACATTGACCGATATTCCGAAATAAATTAGCAACAAAGTGATTATTATAATACCCACCACACCTTAAACATATAGCTACGATTAGAATGCAGTTAACTTGCTCATGAGCAAGGTACTGTCCCCAAGCACTGCTCCCCGGGTGCTGCCCACGTTACCTGTCCATTGCTACTTTATGGATGGATCAAAGGCAGAGGTCACATTTCGTTGTGGTGCACTGTGTGCTGTGGTGTGTTCACAATCACAAATAATTACTCACTTTCATTTCTGAGTTCTCCTTTTGTTGGGATACAATAGACTTTGTAATGATTGAAGAAAGTCTACCATCCTGTAGTTAAATAGCTGTACCATTTTTGGTAAATTTTGATACCCTAAAATACAAACCTCACTAAGATCTTACCTGGTAAACAGCAGAGGCCAAACATGTCTCTCCCATGGGCGTGTTGGCCGGTCTGATTCATAATTCTCTCCTGGAAAAGCAGAACAGACGAAAATATGAGTCAGGGATTTTTTTTGCTAGAATTAGTCAGATAAAAACCTGAAACAAGCCAAACACAACAAAGTTCTTGCCCTCAAGACATAACCGGAGCGTTCCCTACATCCACGTGGGCTCCCGGTTTTGCTCTTCAAACTTGAACAAGAAGACTAAATCAACACGCCGCCCATGACGTCAAGTTTCCACAGCGCTCCGGTCTTGCCACTTTTTTCCAGCCGGAGCTCTTTATTTCTTGGCCAACCAACCGAGTTATGGACCCACGGAAGCCGCACAAAGCGATCAAACATGTGGCTCTACTTAGCCAAGCCCGAGCTTTAGACTCTGCTTCCCTTCCTGAGCGGCTTTTTAACGGTGTGAAAACCCAATTCCAATCTGAGAAGCCCAAGCTCGGAGAAAATAGAACAGGTCTGTTCCTTCTTTGCTCAGTCTGCCCTTAAAAGTCGCTGAGACATGGAAGCTGGAGGCTTACGGCGATTTCCTAAAAGCTGAAAGTTCCAGACCCAGCACCTTTTGCAAACAGATGCTTTTTCTTTCTGAGACTTTCAGACTTTGTTCATCCAGTCACACCTACACAACAAGCCAGGTGTTCTCCTAAAAATCTAAATCCAGAGGGTCTCCCAAGAATCACAAAGTTGGCCTTAATGTAGATGAGTACCTGTAACATTTTGGTCCTCTTTCCGTTAAAGTACAGTAGATATGGGACAACAGAAGATTGGGGGAATAGCTAAGTACAATACTGTAGACTTTCCCCAATTATCAAGATTTTATGTCATAAAATCATAAATATAAGGCTAACATTGGTCTTAATATCTTTTTTACAGGAGCGGTCCCCTCACTGATCTCCTGAGATGGTACAATGGCTCAAGCCCTCTGTTGATGATGGACAGATTGAGGATTTGTATCCTGAATGAGTCTGAAAAATGTTAGAAATTAGAAAAGTAGCAGCTTCATGACTTTTGGAGATCCTGAACACGCCCGCTAATCCCAAGGTGCTCCAGGAACACAATTCTAGTGTTCAGAAAGTCCTTACTGTTTTTGGTTCTCCTTCTGTTGGGGTATGGTAGACTTTGCAATGACAGGATAAAGTCTATTGTACCATACCCAAGTACCTGTTAGCACGTTGGCCTGTCGGGGAGGTTGATGGTGTAACGGTTAGAGATTTGGCCCCATGATCGGAAGGTTGTTGGTTCTAGTCCCGGACTGGTAAAGGTACCACTGATGTACTCTTGAGCAAGGTACCATCCCCAAGGACTGTTCCCCAGGTGCTGGCCCTGTCAGCTGCCCACTGATCCTTCACAGATGGGTTAATTGCAGAAGTCACATTTCATTGTGGTGCACTGAGTGCTGTGCTCACAGTGACAAATAATCACTCACTTTATAACCAGGGGTGGGTTCCTGTCCTATCAGCATTTATATAGTTAATTCTATTTTTTGCTCTATTGTGACACTTTACATTCTTATATTTTTTATCTTGTCAGGTCATCTGTTGGCTTGACCCAAACGGCATCTTGTGCTTGAACAAATAATAATAAAGGTAGCATGATCTTGATCTGACCTCTGGTTAGAATCAACCTGATACCAGGTCTAGTATGACGCAGAACCTACAAGATACTGATCCTTCAGGACTGGAACTGCCCACCCTTGCTTTAAACTTTAGTAGAAATGAACTTACTTAGTAAACATTAGGCAGTTATTGACCTAACATTTGTTCTAGATGTCATGTAAAATGGTTGATGATAAGCTACAATGCCAAGTCCTAGTACAGATCTCTAGACATCCATTCATTCATTCATTACCCTAACCGCTTAATCTCAGCCAGTGGTTGTGGGGGGACCAGAGCCTTTCCCGGGAACTATGGGTGCAAGGTGACAGCAGGTGCCAACACACCGCCGGGCACACACTCACACAATCGCACTCCCATTCACACCTTACGGGGCCAATTTAGGGTCGCCAATTAACCTACAGTACATGCTTTCCGACTGTTGGAGGAAACCGGCGCACCCGGAGAAAACCCACACAAGCATGGGGAGAACATGGAAACTCCACACAGAAAGAAAGGCCGAGCTGGGGATCGAACCCAGGATAGAACCTTCTCGTTGTGAGGCAGCAGCACTAACCACTGCGCCACTGTGCCACTACCTACTGTGCACTACCTTATATTTCTCATGCCAACAAATGTAGCATATTTTTCAAAATCCTGTGTTGAACTGATTTTTGGAATGTAAAAATCCAGATGCCAACCTGCTTAGGACGTGTCACTTGTATTGTTACTTAGCAATGTTCTTTTGCAGTGTTGCGCATACAACAACAAAACCGACCTGTCTTATCCCTAAACCTACAACCTACAAAAACGAAAGTCAAATTCGGTAGTAAAACAAACTATTCAAGTTGTGCTTCACAAGTTTTACTGAGCTAATCTCTGCAAAAGTTCTAAAGTGTAAGAGCACAGGACCAGCATTGTAAAATGTTTATGAGATTATAAATCTGGGCGGACAAGGAATTGCTTTGACATTGTTTATAGTCCCCACTTCAACATCACTTCTTGTGTGTACACACACACAAAACGAAGTCAGCGTGTAATCTCAGGGTTTGGGACTTCAGAAGAGTTTTTTGGAGTTGTTTTATTTGGAAACAGCACCAAGCCCACTTCCATCTCGACCGAATTCCCGAGGGCTGGCGAGGCGGGAGAGCTTTATGGTCTTCAAAGCTCACAACACACAAAAGAAGAGAGAGAGCAGACCACAAAGAGCTAACTGCAACGAGTCTGAAGCCAGGCTGATATTCGGGATACAAAGAGATGAAGGAAAAAAGAGTCAAAGTTTGTAGGCACTTTGTTAGCATTTTGCAGCTGCTGGTACCTTCTTTTTAAAAAATCTGTTCTGATATATGAAAACGTTGTGGACAACGATAAGTGTATTATCAGTTAAATGTCTTCTCATTCAAGTCTTCAAAATAGCAGGTTTGCTAAAGCATCCGATACTGGGCCAATATCAGTGAAAATGAAAGTAGAAAACAGAAAAAAAGGGGGTGTAACGATACATTGAACTACATTAATACATCGATTCAATCATCAACAAGTCCATAGCATCGATCCAGAATGAAAACATGGATTGGCTGTCATGCATATTGTACAGTGAATTTGTACTGAACAGAAGGTGTTTTTATTAAAAGATTTTTCGTTTAAGTGTCTGTTCTCAGGAATAAAATTCTCAAACGATATATGTTTTCATGATTTAATGTGAGGTGATGGTGTTCAGTCAGCATATGATTGTTGGCTCCTGAATTGAAACAAATCAAAATTTAATGTAGCAGATATTGAACGGCTGTCTTCTAATCTTTATAATATTGTATTGTGATGAAACTTGTGCTTTACACCCCTAATGAACAAGCCTCACATTTTGTAAAAAAAAACCATAGTCTAAATGCCTCATTTTTCTTATGGCTTAAAAGCTGTCGGGATAACTTTTCATGTCAGCTATCATGTGATCATTTTTCACGTTGTTACATGACGTTTTCTTTTTTTTTTAATTCTATCATAGCATCAGTACACTTCTATTGACAAGGGTACAATACTGGAACTTTTCGCTCACAGCACACTTGAACAGGGCAGGCCAAGGAAAAGCACCAGGAGTACTGTCCCAAAATGAATACAGTAATACCTTGCCTTACATCTTTTCGACATGCGTCTTTTTCTAAAATAATAAAGGGAACAAAAAGAATCCATAAAAATTGTATTGTTGTTTCATTGATACTCATGGCATATAAAAACTGCCCGTAAAAGTATAAATAACCAATAACAAGCCTAATATATCATCAAATGAAATGTCTAATACTTAAAATACTGTAAAATCTACAGATGTTCTCAGACTTAGATGGTTCGACTTCTGATTTTTCGATCTTACAATGGCGATAGTGTTGTGAAAAAACTGACAAAACATCTTTATCGTAAGTTAGGGACTACTTTTATATATTTTCTAGAGTTAAGAAATTTTTTGAAAAATATGAAAAAAGCTTGATTACTGAATGACTTGTATTTCTATGCATTTCTATGTATTTCATTTTGGTATGTTTTTAGGGGGTCTAGGTTGCATTTTTAGGGGCGTTTTAGGGGATTTATTTGAGTTATTTTATTTGAGCCATTTGTCTACGTCACATTCTGGAAACAATTAATAATCCATGTTGAGGCATTGTTGTACTAACATTCTGCCCTTAGAACCTCAATTGGTTGTGCAAAAAGATTTGGAGATTGCTGGCTTTGAGACCCTGAACATTTCTGAAAAACCTCAGGTACCTTTCCTGGATCTTTTTAGCTGAGCCATGATAACAATCAAAAGTGAAACTGAACTTTAACAGAAACTGAGCAAATACCTTATTTCTGAGATGATGTTCTTGTGGTTTTGTTAAGCTCTCAGTTCTGAGAAACCTCCCTCCGTTCCTTCTTCTCTTAGACCCACATCTCCCTCCCTCCCTTCCTCCTTTTTTCCTTCTTCAAGCTTCTGGACTGCAACTCAGCGAGCTCTTTCCATTGCGCATGGCTTCCTCTGCGGCCAGAGAATGCATTCGCTTTGCCTAAGTGAGGTATTAAAGCTACGGTGGAGAACTTCAATCCGCTGTTTTTAAAGTAGATAAAGTAAATAATAGATGGACTAATAAAAAGTATTAAGAATGAAGTCATATCTAAAGACACAACTTGATATTACAAACTGATTTCACAAATGACACATGAATAGTCTTAAAATACATAAAAATGTAACATACTTATTAAAACCTCATGGACTGTCTGGATTTTACTGTTAATGCTTCTCAACCTTAAATGACCAAATAACATAATATTGCAAAGTAACGTTAGACAAAATGCTACAATGCTGATACTGCAAGCAACAAGCACTAGCCGGAATTAGCATTAGCTAGCAAGAAAAAATTAGCACTGACAGATTTAATGTCAGCAACAAGTGCTTATGAGGTTTAATGCTTTAAAATACACACACACACACACTATTACATACACATGGCCACATATTTTGTGCTAGGCCTAGCTAACATGCATATTTATGTTAGCTAATTAGCATTATGTTAGCAACATTAACACTGTGATGCTATCTTACCAATAAACCTTGCATAAAATAATACACATAATAATAATATTAATAATATTAATAATAATAATAACAACAATAATTTATATAAAATTAGCTAACACACAATGTCATTTATGTTAGCTAATTAGCATTGTGTTAGCAACAATGTCAACAAATTATAATGTTAGATCAACTTGGAAACTAACCAAAATTAACACTGCAATGTTATGCTAACTACTAACATTCGTAGAACTAGCTAACACTGTAAAGTAATATTATTTATGGCGTCACATCAAGGCCAAAACTAGAGCGCGCAAAATGGCTTGCTGCAAAAATTTCGCAGCGTAAATGTGAAACTCGCGAGCACAAAATTAAGAATCGAGCGCGCCGGGTTGTGATAATACTGCGCCAAGAACCGTATTTTCCTCTCCTCGATCGTCTTTTTTCCTCTCTTTAAATGTCCTTGCGCGCAAATAAGATTATTTTTGCTCGAGTGAGATTTCTACGCGCGTTTAAAAGGGGCGGGTTTTGGCAGCTTGGGGGCGGGGTATTGGCAGTTTCTGCCTGCGAATCCTATTATTCAAAATAAACACAGACGTTAGATTTGGAAAAACAGGAAAGTAACCAATCGCTTCTTTTGTCACTGTACCATAAAATGTTACAAAGGTATGTTACCATTTTCGCAGTTACCAGTGTAGTATTCTGACACTCGTCAGTGTAGTATTCTGACACTCGTCTGCAAGCTGTTTGAGGATTAAAGGATAGCTCCAGGATGATGGAGCTATAACGCCTGCTTCAGCATCCCAATGATGTGCATCGCCAGTCTGTAACTGCATCTGGTATTTATGTTGAATTGGGGAACAGACAAGTGGGCAAAAGGAGCCATAAACGTAAGACCTAACTATTAAATTCGCTGGTTGGTATGTCGAGCAAACTATAGTAACTTGCGCAGTAAATCTACCTTGTCGCTGCTTTTTGTACGCTATCTCTGGTTTTTCTGGTAAAACCGTCTGCAAAGCGCGGAAGTCAATCACAAGACCAGGAACCATCGGCTGAATAGGATTCGTGAGAGGTAGAAGCTGCCAAAACCCGCCCCCACACTGTCCAAAACCCGCCCCCTTCAAACCGCACGCGCAGAAATCTCACTCGAGCAAAAAAGCCGTTCGTCGGTAATCTGTTTTGCGCGCCAGGACATTTAACACATCGAGAGGAAAAAAGACATTCGTGAGAGAAAATACAGTTTGCGCATAATATTATCACAACTGCCAAGACTTCGATTCTCTAGTAATTTTAGCTCGATTTACATTTATACGCGACTTGACATTTACACTGCTGATTTTATGCACGCCATTTTGCGTCATTTAGTTTTGGCGATGTGATTTTACATCATATTTCTCAACAAACACTTGCAGAAATGAGCTAACACGTAATTGCTACATTAGCAAAAGCACCAGTAAAGATAGTATTTGCTTGTGAAATGATCATATGTTAACCACTCCCACAAAAGGTTTCATGTAAAAACGTTGAAAAAACGGGTGTAAATCTTTAGAGGGTTTTATACGTCCATGCTTTCTTTTTACCTTCACACTGTGTATAACAGTGTTCAAAATGTTCAAAACCATGCAGATTCCATGACACAGATTCTCTAGGTATGTTCAACAGTACGTGTAAAGAGAGTGCACTTAGTCGCTAAGCCAAAATAACAAGGCAGCGAGAGTAAATGAGCAAAGCTCAAAACACAGCACAGGTGGCCCAGATTCTGTTCCTGCAGCTTCTTTTAAAATACACTTGAGTCCTGGTAAAATCAACACCGCTTTCCTCCTCCTGCTGCTGCTGCTGATGGCCCGCGGTCGCCATGGAAACAACCAGATGTTGAGGCCATCATGGCCGCTCGGCACGTGAGCACTGCGCCTTCCCCCCTCCTTCTCAGCTGCTTAAAATATTCGGAGAGGTCAGGAACAAAACAGCTCCCGCAACACATTTGAAAAAGAGATTTTTCCTTAAGGATGTGACAATTTGGGTGGTTTAAGGCCGATCCTAACAAAAAGCCTGCACCATAAAATCAAGACATATTCAGGCAGGACTACATCCAACTGTCAAAGCTCATTCCATTTTCTCATGTGCCAGACCTCTTGATAGTCCCATCCCAGCAATGCTGTAGCTGTTGGTAGTTTGGAATCCTTAAATTCCTGACTTAAAAAAAGTGAAAGAGACAAATGTTCATTTGGGAACCTCTGAAAGGTTTCTTATTTATTTATTTATTTAATTCCAACCCAAGTAAAAATAAAACATAACCATTTTAAACACGTTTAGCTGCACAGTAGTCAATTAAAGGGCATAAAAACTCTCGGTTTGAGTAAAACGGGGCAAAAACCCTCTGGATTGGGTTCAACTCTTTTAAGGAGGGTACAAAACCCTCCTGACATGGGCAATACTCCTTTATAGGAAGACAAAACCATTTGGTTGGTTTAAGCAAAACTAATTTAGAGGTACAGAAAATGCCCAGGTTTGGGTAAAACCCCAATAAGGGTCAGAACTGGAGGCCCAGACTGGAGTGAAACTCCTTTGAAGGGGTATGAATCCCCTCTATTTGAGGGAAACTCTTTTAAAAGCGTACAAAAACAGTCTGTAGACTATCGGCGAGACCATTTCTTTCCCCATTTTGTAAATCAGAATGGTTTAAGAGTTCCACTGCGAATTCAGTATTAATACTAAAGCATCCTCGTGGTTACTCTTCAATGTAGGCCTGAAGTCAAACGTTTACATACACTTAGGTTGATGTCATTTAGAGCTTATTTTTTAACACTTTACAGATTTCACATCAGTAAACTATAGTTTTGGGGAGTCTTGGGGACATCTTTGTACATGACAAAAAAATTTCACACAAATGCTTGCTGGCAGAGTAATTCACTTTTGACTAACTCCATTCCAGTTTGGGTGGTTATAAATAAACATACAAAGAGTTACCTGCAGCTTTAAATAGTGTGAAAACATTTCAGTAAATTATAGGCAATTAGTCCATTGGATAATCTAATTAGAGCGCCGTTGGTGATGGTGGATGTATTTAAATGGCTTCTTCTCAAACTTTTTTGTCTGACATCATAGCAAAACAAACGCAGGAGAAGCTACTACAGTGAAATGAAAACCACCAAGATAAATTCTAAATTAAAGCGTGAACCAAGATTTATTTGTTACAACATACAGACAAAAGGCCTTAAAGATATAAAGCAAAACAGATTGAGAGATTGTCAGAAATGTCCCTCAGGTCACCTGGCTATTTACAGCTACAATAACACTGAACTTTTAGGATTGCCACATTAATTTCGCAACATAGAGTAAAAATACTAAATATAATTCTTAAATGAAAGGCTTTTGATTTTTACACTGCAGACTCATAATTGTGATAACCATCCCACATGAATATTATAACCCATCACATGCTCCAGTCGTATTTAAATAATGGTAATAATGCAAACATAATCTCTGGTTTATGACTGTACTCTGTACTTTGTGGCCTAGATGGAAGATCACAGCTCAAAATTATAACTATAATTAAAAACTGCATAATTTTACTTAGCCTTCTTTAACTTCACTGTTTCTTCCAATTAAGACTTTTTGTAGCTTTGATATTTAGAAGAAAAAAATCTTTAAAAGTTCAATTAAAAAGTCCATAATCATGAGTTTTGAAAACGTATAAGACAGATTCCCCAAAATAACAGAGCCATTAACCAGCCAATTGACAAAGCAGCCATTAGAAAAAAACAACAGAAAATGACTTTTTCGAAGATTTTGCTGCCTATTTTGCGGTAGCGTTGACGATTATACAAAAAAAGATTGCGGCCAGCGTTCATAATGATGAGAGCTGGGTGCATATCGAAACTTTTGAAAAAGTATAAGCTAAGGTTCCCAGGAAACCGAGTGGGTCTTTCAATAAGCTAATTTAATTAACACAGTGAGTCCGCATTAAAACAGACGAAAAACACGTTTTATCCACATTGAGTCGCGCATTTTCTGTGGTTGCTGACTGTCAAAACGCACCGCAGCTCAACTGAATGTAAATGTAGTTTGTTGATTTTACCTTGATGTCGGGCATTTGTCTGACTTTAAACGTCGTCCTGGATCCCGTCAACATTTTGACGACAGAGTAGTCTCCAAATACAGGTCCAAAATTTTGGGCTTTAGTAGGAAGCGTGAAAGTCGAACCGCATCTCACAAAGACGCGAAATCTGCGATTTAACGGTGAAACTCCCGCATCACCTCACTACCGCACCACCGCCGTTTTCTCCACCGCTTTCACCCCGACCGGTCATGTCTGCCCGGACAAAAACAGCTCTCAGTGTCTAAAGAAAAGACTCCAATAAACTGGGAGGCGGAGAGGGAAAATTTAGCTTTTCCATTTGTTTACGCCTTCGCCATAGTGAAAAACTGGCTACCGGGTGCGTTAATGGCAACAAAAGGGTTTTACCGAAGGTGGCTCTAAAGGCCGCAACGTAACTAAAGAGGCCGACGACTTTAAACTAGTGTTTTAATCGCAAGTTCCCTCACGATAAGACGTATCGATTCAGAGTAGTTATTTTGGTCTTTTGGTCTCGTTCCTTATAATGAGAGCTGAACAAATTACGTGCATGTCATTGCTATTTCACAAAAGAGATAATTTGCAATTTGCTAGTTGTTATTGTGGTAACTTTGCTGACTACTGCATTTAACAGACTCTAACAGTGCTAACACTTATATTTCCTATTATAGAACAATTTGGGATTATGGTCTTGTTCAGATTTTTTTCATTGCTATAGGCTACAAAATACAAAAAATAAAGTTAATAATGCAATATACATATGGAAAGAAAGTATGGTATTAGCAATATATCTATTAGGTGTAAACTGCCAATTTTCATCATAATACAATATTAAACAAAACGACTCAACGGATAGTCTGATGTTAGCCAATATCACAAAATCTATATGTACGATACGATTTTAATTCATCAACCACTGGTTGATACGAGACAATATCATATGCTGTTTTAACGCAGTTACTTCAATCTCAAACCACTAAAGGCAACTTTAATTTAATTTGACATTTTCATTTAGAACTCAACCAGACGTTTAAGAAAAATTATCTTAATGTCAAAAACTCCCCCGATCAATTTGAAATGACGCATAATATGCAATATCACATCACAGAAAGTTTTACAACCATTTTGCTGCTTAAAACTCGTCCAGTTCCCTATATTTAATTTTGACTAATCTACAAGAGAAGTCTCTCTGTTATGTACGCATATAGCGTGTGTGTGTGTGTGTATGCAGACATAATTAATGTTTTATTTTTTATTACTTTCAAAGTATTTTAATAATCATGTAATATTGTCCCTTAGCGACCGGAAATGCATCAACGACTTATAAACATAGGCACACACACACGAAGTGCACATATTAACCTTCTACAACCGACGTGCAAACCAAAGCCTGATCTTTGAGTAAATTTTTTTTCTATTTGTTAGCAAATATAATAAAAATATAGGATTAAAATAGTAACTTACTGCTAAATGATGAAATAGTATAGTGTACAGCACAAATTGCAAAGAGTTAAAATTTCTCCATCATTTCTGTTTGCTTATATACATGTATAACCTTATACACCTCTAATATAATCAAATTAACTAAATCTAGGACTGATACAACTTTTATGTGAGAAAATTCATTTTGCTGATGTGCACTTACCTTGTGGTTGTGAAGTTCAAATAGACATATTACAGGTTTCCAGATAAATTCCATATGACTACAAGTTTTCTCCCTCTCATTCGGGTTCGAACTGCTCGCCCTGTGCCTGTGGGGTTTAGACTGAAATGGATACGTGCAAAGGCAGAAAGAAATGAAAACCGATCCCATAGATGTCCATGCATGCATGACTAATTCATCAGACTCTCGCTTTGAATCTATTATGGACGGAAAATCAATGGAAGGTAATCTGGAGGAGACATTGTCAAATGAATAAAGTTAATAATCCTCAATACTAGTAATTCATCCACATTATTATATGAAGGCCAATTAAATCCAACAAGAAGCTTTAATTGGTAAAAGGATCAGATCTTTAGCGTAACTGGACTCAGTACACTGAAAAATGGAGGTAGTTTGCTTGGCCATGCTTGGTGGGAGGCGTCCTGTCTGAGCCCTGTGAGCCAGCGACTTTTCTGTGTTAGAGTTTGCATGCTCTGCACCAAGATGGGTTTCTCACACAGTCCAAAAAGCATGCAATATAGGTTGATTGGCGTCAAAGTGTGAGTGTGTGTGCCCTGCGGTGTGTTTGCGCCTGCCCAGGGTTGTTCCCCGCCTTGCGCCCGTAAGTGCCTGCCCCAAGTGCACCCTGGGATTATGAAGTTCGTATAATGAACGAATGAGTTGTTCATTGTGTGGGTATATCAGATCTACTTTTTAATAAGTAAATAGTAAGGTGATATACACCTATCCATGTGTAATAATAACAAATTATTATGCTTATATATTATATTAAAATAAAATATTATTCCAAGAAACGTTTCTTACACAAACGACTTGATCAATTAAGTCATATTTACGCCAAGTTTCAGTCTTAAACCAACGTAGGTTATTAAGAATGTTAACATAGTTTGTTCTAGGGATGCACCGATACCATTTTTTGAGACCGAGTACGAAAGTACCGACATTTGCTTTTGGGTACTCAATGACACGAAAGTAATCGACATTCGTAGGGTCTGTTATTACAACAATGACAATAACAGTAGAATTTTATTTTTTAACAATATTAATCATCAGATTTCTCCAACGATAAGTCAGCCCCCATTCTGTAAGCCGCAGAAAATGCTCATTTGTGTTTTAAACTGTGTAAGATAAGTCACCCCATGTTATTAGTCACGCTACATCTACGCCATTAGCCACGCCCTGAGGCCTTTTTGCAACTTTAGAGGACAGCATACACTCACCCTGCAGGGTCATTACGCACGCATGACGCATAGTCAAGCGCGGCGGATGGGTTATTTCGCTGGAACAACGCGGAAACCAGAAAAGCATACAACCGGTTTCGCAAAGACGTAAAATCCTTCCTCCACCTACAAGCCTACTACAGCAAGGGCTGGGCACCGCTCGCAATATCCGAGAGCTTATACCGCATTTAAGGTGTCCGGCGATCAGCGACAGCAAAGCAGCACAGGTTATAATCGAAAGAAATTCAAGCATTTATGACGTTTACGGATCTGATTTTGAAGGATTTGAAGAAAGATAAGCCTAATAATTTTTGCATTTCAGTGTTACGTAATTTTATACTGGAAGAATTTACATATGTATACAGATGACTGACATTAAGGTATTGCAGCAATTTCCACCTCCAGTGGTTCAAACGAAGACTAAAAACTTATCTTTTCCCAGCCAACAATAAACTTTGTTTCTGTTAAATTTGTTTTTTGGCTTGCATTATATACTACAGGATGTAATGTAGCAAAGGCCCGAAAAGTGGGTTTTACATTTGCAGCAACGAGGCTGGACGCGGCATCGCCGATTAAATGACAGAACATCATCACTGACCTATCTTTGTTTTGTGTTGCTTTTCGAACTGTTCGTTGCTGCAGTAAACAGTACATTTAAATTCAACGAATCATTTGGGAATATCGTCTTTTTTGTGCACTGAATTATACTTTTAGCGAACGTGTTTTCATGTTTTTAGATAGGGTGCCCCATTTAAGCAAGCCGCACCCAATACGCAGGTTTGTAAAATTGATGTATAAGCCGCGGCCTATCGTTGGGGAAATGCGGTAGTCTAAACTCAATAAAACACTTTCAAAAACGAAAATATAAATTAAAGTACACTTGAGCCTTATTATGTCATTTTATAAAATAAGCGATACTAATTTTTATCCATTTATTTGTCCAATATGTATCAAAACATAAAAAAGCAACAATTAAATAAAATATTAAATATTAAAATATTAGTCTGCTTTTCTGCTGTCATTATCATTTATTTTAAAGTACCTCCAGACGGCTGACATTTTTATCTCTGCACAGTTTATAGTTTATTTGACGTGTTGTCGCATTTACACTGCCTCCGTGTGGCGATAAACGTAACTACATCATATCCTCCATATGTGGTACGGGTAGTAGGTATTGGGGAATTTTGTTCCGAGTACGAGTAACTGCACGGGGGGTGGTATCGGTGCATTCCTAGTTTGTTTATTTGTAACATCTTACAAAGATTCAATCATCTTTCAGTAAAGGGTAAATTTGGAAATGAACGTGTAGGTTATTCTTTAACCTCCACATTGTTATATGTATGAATTTACGGTGTATAAGAATAAAAAAATACATATAAACAAGCAACGCTGAACTTGTGTTTAAATACAATGAGAAATTTATTCAAACGGTGAAAAAAAAAACATAAAAACCAGATGTTCTTTCCATCTAAATTGCACTTCCAACGCAACCTGTGGCTTGCTCGCCTCCGGACCTAGAGGACAGAAAAAGAACCCCGCCTGCAAAACCAAGAGAAATCGCTCAAATTTTTGGTTGAATGAGTTGCAATCTTGTACATGCATCGGGATCGGTCCAGTCCCATGCAGAAGGACACGCTGATGCCTGGAGTTTCTTTGAACACCCATGAACGTGTAGAATAGAAAAATAGTCAGTTCTTTATACACACGCACAATAAAACAAACCAAAACCACAGTCTGGGAGGCAAAGCTGCCACCCAAACCAGTCAGCTCAGAAAAAATGTGCTGAAAATATCTTACAAACGGCCCGCGAGGATTAGAAACACAATCCAACAAACAGGAAAAAACGGGAGGCTTTGTCCTTTCTGCAGTTCTCAAGAAAAGAACGTCCTACTTTGTCAACTTAAACAGTCCTGAAAGGAAACCTCTGGAAAAAATATTACTATAAATATATACTTTCAAATCATAGCATCTTTTTGTCAAGAAAAAAATTAGTGTTGACAAGAAAACCAAAAATGTCCATAAAGACTCTTTGTGGTCAGCCAAAAAAGCAAAAAAATTAAAATACAAGCCGACGAATACTGAGTCCACTAACAGCCGCTTCAGTAGCTTCCTTTAGTGTCCCTTAAAATCATACATTCTTATTAAAAACACTGTAAAACTGCGTTTGGTTTACAAAAATAACTCGAACGTATTTGTACAACCGTTTGCACTCTTTAATACAAAAACGAAGCAGGCTGAAGTCCGACGCTCGCTGTGTGCCTTATGGAGCTTTCATGGATTCTTAAACTAATCGTTAGCTACTTATAATAGTAGGGAACGGGGGCGGAGCAGTTCAAACCGTCTGATACCTCATTTTCTGTATCTCAGCAAAAATTAACCATTTTCAGCACAGTCCTCCTTAACATTGTTGCGTCATATCTAAAATGCTAGAATGCGAATAAACTTCGTATTTTGTTCATTTTTGAACACACTCTCCAGAAAAAGAACAGTAAACCTCTCCTTTAGGACAATACTTTAGAAAGGCGAAATAACACACTTTAAATGTTCTAAAACATTTTAAAAGGAACCGAAGCTGGCAGTTCTCCACTGAAAAAACTGCGGGTTGGAAGAAAATTGAAGCAACATTCGACCCCCATAACGCTCTTCTATAGATGTCACATGCCCCGCCCAATAGTGTGACGTCACCGGACAGACTGTTTAGACCTCGCCACCAGCAGAATTCTCCGTTTTATTCTCGTTTGAATTTTCCCCCCCTCGTCGTTCGGTTAAGAAGCGAAATAATTAAGTAATGTGAAACCCTACAAATAAACGAAGTTATGACAAATTATTGATAACTTGCAATAGGCCATAACAGGCCACATGAAAACGTATATCCACCGCCTTTTGTGGATGTTGCTTTTATTTTGGGTGAAGTAATAAAGAGTAGAAATGCGAATGTGACACTATTTATATGCTGTTATTCCATGTAATATTGCATACTGAATTCTTTAATTGGTTATACTGCAAACTGAAATGATACGAGCATCTATGTTCAGTCATTTCAGTGCTTTTCCTCTGCGAACGGTCTATAAGTGGGACACGCACGCGCCGCACATAATATGAAAGTCGTCAGGGTAACAGTCACCTGTGTGTTAAAGGTTTTTTGTTTTTTTTTTTGTTTTTTTTTACAATTATTAATTACACATGAAGTGCTCAAACTAGTATTCGCCTCGTTTAAGAATTTTGAAAGCACGCAATGAACTCGTACTAAGAGAACTATACAACAGTGGCATCACTGGACTGTCAGAGAACTAGAAAAGTAATCAGTAAAAATAATTTCACGCTTCAAAGGCACAACCGTGCCTTTAAGTTTGGTTTCGTACCCTTATTAATTCCTGCTAAATTTTCACGTTCCAAGGACCTTGTAGTGTCACCAGTGAGACTGAACCTCGCACGTAATCAGTAACGCTCTAAAGTTCCATCATCACGTAACACGCAAGCTCATATTTTGTCAGTAAGTCTTGGATTCTACATGTGCAAAAACATCCCAGTTAAATTGAAACACCAACAACAGTAAAACTTTCTCCGTGCTTAGACTGAATTATTGCATTTGCACACCGGTCTTTTGTCTGAGATTTTGAGCGGGTGAACGTTCAGCAGCATCAGCACCAGCAACATATTTAGAAGCACTACGTATAAAAACCAGGCTTAGTCTGATCCACTTTAAATGCTTCGATGGATTTCGTAGCTGGGGCACTGCAAATAACAAGAAGTCGAGATTAAAGATGAAGAGATTAAAGTAAATTTACAAGAAAAAGCCTGGATATTCTTTGACACTGTAGTCAGTTATAAATCGCAATAAAACAAATCATAAATTAATTTTATAACGTCGTTTTTTTTTTTTTTTAGGTAAATTTGCTATTTTAATTTTGTAAATTTGCACTTTTCATCTTAAAATTACCCTTTTAAATTTTGGACATTCTCTGAAACTCATTTTTACCCAAACTGTGAAAAACCCATATATTCTCATATAAGGTCATAACCTCCCAAACTGGAAAGAAATCCTGGAATTTTTGAATTTCTTTCCCCTCACAAATGTGACTTTACTGAGTCCAAGAATATCAGTGCTTTTTTGCTTGTAAATTTGCAGGTTTAATGACAAATGTTTATATTTTTAGAAATTTGGACTTTTTGTCACAAAAGTCATGACAATGACCCTAATTTGCTGCCACAGCTGGGCATGACACACTGTACATTACTAAATAGGGGGCAACAAAACGAGACCAATTCAACCAAAAGTCGCCACCTCTGAGCCGAAAAGTCTTCAACACTACAAGTCTTGTTTCTGCATATTATTAGCTGGGTTGTGCAACAAAACAAGAGACGCTCATGTTGAGAAAACCCAGCATCTTAAAAAAAAAAATTCTAGCAGAAATGTGCGACGGACCAATCTCTTTAGAACGGAGACCAGAATTGGTTTGTTCTTGGTGTGGTAAAAATGCTGAACTTGATTCTGAAAAAAATACCTTAAACCAGTGCATGTACAGGGACAGAAAAGGAGGAGGAAAGGAACCCACTTTGGAGCTGAAAAGGCATCTAGAAAAAATGATTTTGAGTTTTCGAAAGGTTTTCGACCTCAAGCCGCCAACTGCTGGCCAGGCAGCAGCAGCAGAACAGTCTGGTATTGTCGCCATTGTCCGTCATCATCATCATCAGGACAAGCAGGAAAAAATCTGCACACGCATGCGCACACCCACACACACACATTCACTCTCTGGACATTAGAAAAAAAGTGCTTGACTTTGTGCAGAGAAAAGCCCTCTGACCCTTCTGTAAGAAATTTGGGAGCTTGTCTGAAAAACAGTTTTGTGGACTACGTTGCTTATGTAGATCATACTGCCATGAACAAAAACAAAAAAATAATAATTTCCAAGTTTGAGGTGAGGGGTAAAAAAAGGACATCCAAAAAACAAAACAAAAAGTAAAAACAAGAAAAGCAAAAACAAAACTAAGACAAAAACAAATAAAACAAGAAAGGAGGGTTGGAACAGCAAGCAAACAAATATTTTGTCTTAACACAGAAGAAATGAAATGCATAAGGGACTTGCACTTGCATCAGGGTGCAACTAACTATGGGATCCTTTTTTGCAGAGAACAGATTCCAACCTTGTTTAAAGAAGCCATGTATAGATTTTTTTTCCGTATTGTAGGAACTTAAAATAAAATATCTGTTCTGCAAAACACTCCTCACCAAAACTCCTCAAAATTATTTGTCTGTCCGTCTTTTACCAACTTGCATTTCCCCCATCATCGCCTCCGGGACCAGCATTCTACACACAGCAACTTTAAACAGAATAAGAAAACAACAAACCTCAGTTTCCAAAAGACGCCAATCTACACCAGATCCTGTTTTATCCGTCACATTCGCTCATAACCTTAAAAAACAAAATCACCACTGCAATTTTTTTTAATGCAAAAAATATATATATCTGCAACTGCATCCGTTAGTTGGAAGGTCGTGTTCTTTAAAATAAAACCTTTGGCCATTAAGTTTTTTTTCCCCCTAGATGAGTTTGACATTTTTCTGAAGGATCAAAGGGATGAACAAAACTATGGATCATTAGCATCCTGGCAAGATGTGAGGCAAGACAGAAAATGGCTTTCTAAAAGGGGTCAGTATATCAAGATGATTTGGTTAAAAAAGAAAAAAAACTGGATGCAACCCAAACATGGTCAAGTGTGCTAACAGTGTCCTATGCTGATGTCTAACATTTCTCTAGCATTGCATGGCAAAACAATAAAAAAAGGAACAAAACTTGGTAAGCTCCTCCTAAAATGTTATTCATGCTTCAAAGGATCGAGAAAAGTTGCTGTTTTAACGCTGTACAAAAGTGTGTATGTTTCCGGATTGTGCTTCATGTTAATAAGGGCAAATTTCATGGTCACAAGCCTTCGGGTGATGCCAAAGGCCGTGCTGAGAATGGGAGCAAAAACAACAAAAGTTGCCCAACGTCTAACAATGCTCTAACGTTGCATGGCAAAAAACACTTGGCGAAACCAAAACGTTGTTACTCCGTCCCTCGCCGGCGTCCCTTGAAGGGTCAAGAAAAGTCATGGTAACGCTGTACAAAAAATTAGCATTTTCCCAGATTGTGCTTTGTATTAATACAGGAAAATTTCATGGTCGCAAAGCAGCACTCCCACTTTGTCGAGAACAGGGAGAAAAATGACAAAAGTTGCCTGGTAGCCTCCTAACGTTGGCGCCCCCTGCTGGGGAAAACACTCTGCTGTTCGCTTGCTTCCTTCCAGTCATCCACAAGTCTGTCTGTCTGCCTCGGAAAGAAAAATCTGCCCCGTGACAGGCAAAGTAAAGGTCCGGAAGCAACACCGTGGTGATTCTTCGTCAAATCGTGCTCAGAACCTGTGCACGACAGTTGGGTCGGTTTCCCTGCGCTTCAGCTCCTCACGATAGCAGTACGAGCAGTAGTTGCAGGTCTCAGGGTGCCCGTAGTAGTTGCAGCTGGGCGTCCGGCAGCGGGTGGACTGCAGGCTTGCCAGGCCACCAGCACTGCCCAGGGAGTAGTGCCGGACGGGTGCTGGCCCGCTGCGACACTCCAGCCCAGAGCGGGGGTCTCGTAGGCCATTGACATAGCTGCTCCCTGCCGTCTCTGTCTGAACGTAGTCAGGTGTCTCCTGGTCTGGGTTGTATGAAGAAGCAAAACAAACAGGGGTCACTCGAGACGGACTGACCACAGAGGCAGAAGGGTGGTACTGGTGGTGCGGAGGGCCTTGTGCTAGGGGGCAGTAGCGGGGCAAAGTTGCATAGGATGGCAACCCGGGGTAGGTGGAGGGCGAACCGCCCGCAAGTTGGCGACGAGTGTCCACATGGATGTGGTGGAGGTGCTGGGTGAGCGGTGCCGGCCCCGGCACTGGTACTGGGCCAGGCGACTGGTCGATAAAAGTGGGTCTGGGAATGTGCACTGCTCCCGAGTAAATGGCCGGGTTAAAGGAAGAGGGGGACTTGAGAGCGGCGAAAGAGCAATCCGGGACGTCCTCCTTGCTCTCAAAGCTGCGGTAGCCCAAATCAGAGGGCTCCTTCTTCAACTGTGGACCGGCGCTCCCACTGCCACCTAATCCAGACTTGCGTTCCGCTTCTCTCCGCTGCTCCTGCTCGGCCCGGAAGCGTTCCTCGGCATCGGCAAGGTAACGCTGGATCATCTCCTCCTGATACGGCTGGCGGTTGCTAGTGGTGAGCAGGGCGGCAAAGATGTACCTGCGCTCACCTTGCATGGCTGCCCGCAGCACGCTTAGGCTGACCTTCACATCCGAGCCGTACTTGTAATAAGGGTCACCCTCGGACGAGCCATTTCCGTTCTGACGCTCGCTGCCCGACGAGGGCGAGCCTTTCCCAGAGTCTTCCGAGCTCGTAGTCGGGACGCCAGGTGAACCATCCTTGCCACCTTTGCTACCTCGGAGCGACCCCTTCTTTTTCTCAACGCCCTCGCCTTTGCCACCACTGCCTGGCCCTGTCCCTGCTGTCGCCGCCTTGCCCGTCATCAGGCCGCCCACATTCTTCTTAAGTTTGCTACCCAAGCTTTTGCCGAAGCTGCCAAGCTTGTTGGCAACTGAGTCAGCTCGCTTCTTGTCCTTGTCCTTCTTGCTCTTCTCCTTGCCTGTTGCACCATTGCTTGATGAACTGGATGAACTGGACGAGCCGCCACACCCCGATTTCCCTGCCGTGCCACCACTGCCCCCCACCGAGGTGCTGCCATCCCCATTGCCATTTGAGCTGCTGCTCACAGACTCCTTGTCTGACTCGCCCGAGTCAGGGGGAGTGCGTGCATCTTCTCCAGCTGAGGCGGTGGGCGATTCAGGCTGCGCCAGCGGTGCCTGCTGCAAGGACAGAAGAGAGGCTACATATTAGGATAGGATGTCTTATATGACCTACCTTTGTACTTTTTCCCCTGAGGGCATAATTAAGGCTAAGTTAAGTGGTCAAATGAGTTTGGCTAGATGATCGACATTTTTTTTAATGCAACAAGTTTTAAGCAATATTATTATGGTGTCTTTAGTTATTTGCAGTTTTTATTTATTTACTTATTTTAAGTGAGGCCTAGGTTAGGGTTAGGGTTAAGGTTTTTATCATGACCCGTGAGATTTATGGATAACATTTTCCCATTTTCAGCCAGTATAGTCAGGTTTAGTCAGGTTTCACAATTTCTTTGCCCAACTGTCTCCTGGAAATTTCCTCATTTTGTAATTTTTTTGGTGCTGCAATTTCTCATGATCTTTATGATTGTAGGATATTTTACATGGACCAATAAGACAAATTATTTTATATTTTTAAATCTTAAAAACACAACATATTTTTGCATGTGATAATTAATAAAAAAAAAACATAACCATTTAAAAATTCTCACATCTTTGTATTTGTAGAGAAAAAGAAACACAGTTCATTTGATATGACAGCGGCACCCAGTGGGCAAAGTAGGAACTGCATTTTATGATGAATGATTACCTTTGGAAATAATCTGATAATTAAAACATGTACGATTGCCTCAGTAGTTAATTTGTAATTAAAACTGCAGATTATTACATAGCTTTGCTTCTGCAGTTAATCTGTAATTAAAAACACAGGCTATGATGTATAATTGCCTCAGTAGTTAATAGTCTGTAAATAAAGATGCAAATTATGATGAATGATCTCCTCCTTAGTTATTAATGTGTCACTAAAACTGTAGATTTACATACTGCAGTCATTCAACAAATAATCTTTTAAGATTAAAATTTCACAATATCTTCAGCAATTGTTAAATAAAAAGATTTCAAGTACACAAAGGCCTTCTTGTTAGCAGCGGAGTGTTCATTCCATGAATGTTGTAAATCACAGACTGTGAAATTCACTGATGTATTTTTCTTGCCTTTAGAAATGGTAGTTTGGTGCTACTACAGAGAAACCTCTAAAGCTCCGAATGCAGTCGCAGTCCCATGTCGGCACTTAAAAACCGAGAGGCTGCGAATATCAAAATCAGCCAGAAACATAAGTGTGTGTGCTGGACGGCTAAGAGGGAGGAGGGAGGGGGCGGAGGGAAAGAGGGAGGGATGGAGCTCACCTGCACCTCGCAGGGCAGAGGGAGCCACGTCACCGTCAGGTAGGTGTGCAGAAGGTGCAGTTTGGCCTCCAGAGACAAAGTCACACTGAGAGAGGGAAAAAGAAAAATGGTTAAAACCATTTCTCCAATACAGCCACATTCCTGAAAAGCTGGGGCTTCCAGTCATACCGTCACACTGCGGATTTATCTGGAATTGGACAACAAATCTACAGAAAGTTGGAATGTAAAGATCCTAAGTCTACAACACTTATTTCAAACACAGTCACTTTTATCAAATCACCAAAAGAAACTCAAATATCATTTGACATTTTTATTCTTGAGCTCAGCCAGACATTTAAATAAAAAACATAAAAATGTTCTCTTTGTAGTCACTGAATCAATTGAATAATTGACAAGTTGAACTAAATCACTGAACTGATGTATCGTTACACCCATAGCATGCCCTGGATAAAGCTCGATACCTGGCCAGCATCACATTGTCAGCATCGTCTTTGCCCCACTCCCAGTCTTTGCCCGGGTCCACAGCAAAGTGCAGAGGCAGCATCTTGTGGTCCGAGTCGGTCAGAGGAATAACCACTGTGTGGGGAAACATCTCCATGAGTACTTGCACTTTGTTTCTGCACTTACATAGCCTCACGGGTAGAGGTGTTGAAATTAATCACATAAACAATGCATCATAAAGCAGATATGGACGATTCTGCATCACTACAGTGCCAGACCACAATCGATTGGAATATATCATAATGGAATTGTTAGGTGATTTTCTGCGGCATAAAAATTCTAGTTAAAAAAGAACATCCCAGTTATAACTATCCCCGCCCGATCTGCGTGCAATGTGAAGTAATGTAGAAAAATTGATGGGATGTATCGTGATGCTAGGGGTGGGCGATATGGAAAAAAAACGTATATCGATATTTTGTATTCATATCAGACGATATCGATATATATCACGATATAAGTCAAATCACTGTCAAACCACCTTTTTATTTGTAACCGAGATGTGAAGACATCATAACATTCATTTCAGTTTAATATTATTTACTTTGTCAGAACTTGAACATTGATTCTTTTTGTTATCAAGTATTGTAACGATTTGATTAATCAAGTAATCGGATAAAATATTTTTTTAAAAACAGAAAAAAAGACTACCTTTGTTTTTAGGCTTATTCTAGTGTGTGAGTAGAAGTTAGCCATACATGCTTTATGTTGTTGTGTTCAGGACGTCCTGCACTACTCCAATTTGTCATTTTCATGTGTAAATGCTGACAGTTATGAATCAGCACATTTCTGATGAAAACTGACTTGCACATGTAGAAATGTTAGGGTTTTTTTTCTTAGGTTTGTGTAAAATAAAAGTGCTGAAACTGTAGACATAATTACTAGGAATAGTAGGAACATTGTTCTATTGCAGAGTTGCAGAGTTTTTACTATGCATTCTATTGCATTCTAACACTTCTTTATCCATTTGATATCCATAAGAATATAGATTTTTTTCATTCGATAAATAAATGTTCCACATTTCTTCTTTCCTACTGATTAAAAAACAACGTTATTAAGTTGAAAAAATTAATCTAATCAATTGAAAATGAAGAAATACTGAAAAGGTCATTTGGGTCATTTTGAACCAATTAGGTTTATAAAATGACCTGCTTTTGGCTTTTCTGGAAGAGAACTACATTTCTCACAATCCCCCACGTGCCCCCAGGAGCCGCGTCACATTACACCGTGGGGCGCGCGTTACAGAATAAACGATGGAAAATCTCAATAAACGGCTGTATTGTGAGTAGAACGCTGGTTGTTGTGGTTATTTATCAGCTAAAATATGCGTTGTGTCTGTAACAAAGGTGACGTTTTGACTGAACTGGAGTGAGTAATGGCACTCACGCGCAAGCTCATAAATACAGCGCGTTTACATCGCGAAAAATGTCATTTATGCGCTTTTGCACTACTCTGCTTCGTATCGGACTTTAAGTAGCCACAATATTTCCTAACTGCAGAATTCTTCAGACCCTTTTTTCCAACAATGTCATCGTCCTTTGAGCCTTGCACAGTGTCCATTTAGGTGTCTTTCTATAACCGTACTGCCTGTTGTCATTTTTTTAATTTTATCTCGCTCGCTCTCCTGACATACTGACGTGCACGGCTGCTGTAGCCCACAGCTGTAGCATGTGAGAAGCCACAATTACTTAACTGACGTGAGCTGAAACTCTTTTGCAGCCACGTGATTGGTTCGGCTGCTCTGTCCGTCAACCTGACTGACGTGAGCGGTAACCACACGATTGGTTCGGCACGGCGCCGTTTTCATTATCGTTAGCTTCTCGTGAAATCAAAACGTGGACGGAATGAGTGCTATCGACTTTATATCGACTATATCTATTTTTTCTATTGAGGAAAAGCTATTTCGCGATAATTATCTTTATCGTTTTATCATCCACCACTATGTGATGCATTGAGATCAGATGTAATCGATAATGATGTAATGATAATCATTACTGAATCGATTTGTGAAACCAGTGGTTTAACACTCATGGGTGTTAAACGCAATGAATCTTTCGTTCATTCATTGTTTTTTTGGGTTTTTATTTTTTTTTACTAAAACCAAACCCCCCCCAAAAAAATTCATTTCAAAAACCCAAATGAGAAAATCAATAACGAGTCCTTTTGCTCATATTAAAAAAATGGGGAAAACATGCAATTCATTTCTCACTTTAAAACTGTTTCCTAACCAAAATGAAATACTGAATAACTAGTTGTGTTCCAATTCCCCATTTTGTGCTTGCACATGCATATATATATATATATATATATACACACACACACACACACACACACACACACACACACCAAACCAAAATATCTACACACACACCAAAACTACCTTGCTCTTTGGAGCTGTCCTTCTGTTCCATGGAAACCAGGGCAGAGAAATGGGCCTGGTCGTAGGCCAGCACCAGTGGCGAGCGGTGGCACTTGTTTGCTGGCACCTCCAGGGGCAGATAAATTCCCCCGAATGGGATTGGGGCAAACGCTGGGCAAGGGAACCAGCAGAATTTTGCACTTGGTTAACAGCTGGTATGACAGGAAGCCAAATTTTACAGAACCAAAGGATAACAACGGAGGCTAGTTCTTACAGACTGGGAGATTTAGGTAGTTCATAATGGCATCAGATGTTTCGTCCTCCGCGGATCACTAAAAGTTACTTTGCTATGCTTAGTCGGCCATATATGTGTGTTATAAGCAATCATAATCATAAGCAATACAACTGTATTATGTAGCCAAGAGCCTCAGCTGTTTGGGAAGTTTATAACTAGAACTAAAACCAAAGTTTTAACAAGATTTTCACATAGGGTATTATATTTCATAATAAGTTGGTCTTTTTTCCTTCAATTTATTAATTAGTTGGTTGTTTTTAAAGTCAAAGAAAAGCATATGCATAAACTATACATCAAATCTTTTAAAATAAGATATGAGGGGCTTATTGTTTCATATTTCTAACAACTGACTTTTATTATTTATATTTTTTATAGAGACATAAAGCTTCCTAGTAACATTCATAAAGAAGGGAACATTTTAGTAGATAACTGGCACCATATCATGCATCTCACCTCTTTTTTAATGACGCATGTCTCTTTCTGATATTATCTCCACATCAGAAATTAACGCATTTACATCTAGATTCACTCGCATGAGGTGCAAGTTGAAAAGATGTGTTAAAAGACGTGAGAGACACTGCCATCAGCGCTGACTAACTAAATGGCTGTAAACAGCAGATTTATAGGAGGATCACACCGCAGAAGCGCAGTGGGCTGTGAGCATTCACAGTGTAACCATAATGTATACAGGGCAGAGAGTATAATCAGATAAGCATGGGTTGGCTGAAATTCACTTTGAAAATGTTTGGCGATGAGAGAAATGTGTTTCATTTATTAAAACCTCTTTTTGTCTCTTCTCCAAAATATCATTCATCGTTTCATATTAGTCATGTCAAGATCATATCACTCCTGTTTATCACTGTTCATTTAATTTGTAATTATTTGAAGCACCAGTCACATTTGTTTACATAATCACGTGGTGGCGCAGTAAATTAGTTAGCAAATATTTTAACAATTGACTACAAATAATTGACATATTCAACAAAACTGTTTACATCAATTATTGTTGAAGCCCAATTATATTGCAAAGTACCCAAAGGGCTGAAGTATTTCCCTACAGATCCAAGTACTCCTGGCTCTGTTGGTCAGTACCTCAGCTGTTTGGTTAATTTATAACTAGAACTGGAATCAATTGTTCACATATGATTTTCCAGCAGGTTTTCAGTGTACTAAAACGGTAATGGAAAATCAGATTCCAGTTTCAGTTGTAGTGTAAAAAACACCCTTAATGTGTCTCAAACCTAAACAAGTTACTAGATATCTTTGGCACATAAACAGACAAGAACCTCACGTTCTGTAGCGGATAAGAGAACTAGGTTGAGATCTGTACCCACACTAATGCAAAAAGGGTGTGACTTTTTATTAACTGGGTTAAATTGTTGAAACTGCACATGTGACAGAGTAATGGGAAGTGTGTGTGTGTGTTTGTGTTTACCTTCTCCTCCTGAGTCTCTCAACATAGTGTCAGCCACAACCACGATGGGCCTGCGGAGGACGTGGGCCAGGACGAAGACGTGGAATTCCTCCAGACTCTCATACACAGGCTCCTCCTGAGATTCAGTCCTGCACAGAAAAAGAAAAAGAAGAGGGGGGAAAAAAAACCCACACAGCCAGAGATTTTGGCTCATTAGAATTTTGGCCCCTTAAGACAAGCTGAACAGATATTTGTATTGCTATTTAAACAGGAATTTAAGAGCAAATTTTTTTAAGTCGCAGCAGTAGAATGCCAAGTGCATTTTAAGAAAAGCAAAAACAAAATTACATCACTGGGTTATTTACAAATGCTACTTCTCAGGACAATGTCCAGGAAATGTTAATAGTTATTAGTATCTTAACTCGACTTCTGTTATGACCTTTCAGACATTGATAGAAGTTTTATTTTAACTGCGAGACTAACAAAAAAGTGCAATATTCTGAGAGCACGACAGAACTTTTTGTGCGATTAATCACAATATCAAATATACAGTGTTGTGGTGTATTTTCTGCTCAATGCGCCACTTTGTTATTTTCGTTGTTTGTTTATATTGTTTATATTAAATAAACATTTGCAACCTGCTACTATGGTTAGCGTCACTAGCACTGGTGAAATAAATACTATTGGTTTGCTATCTAGCTTAGTGTTTACTTTACCCATAACATCTATTATGAACTGCGAACTACATTTTCACACATTCACATAAAGACTCTTCTGCACAGGCAGCTTGTGCTTCGCTGAAAAGTTCATCACTGTAGCATGAACACACAACCGGATCTGCCGGATTTTCCCTCAACAATCGCCTTATTTGCACCGTTTAGTCACTGAAGTTTCACACTTGCGCAAGACGGCACATTTTCTGCATCAAAATGAAAAAGTGAGTGATTGTCATTGTGAACACACCACAGCACGGCACACCACAACGAAATGTGACTTCTACATTTAACCCATCCGTGAAGGAGCAGTGGGCAGCTCACAAGGGCCGGGGAGCAGTGCCTGGGGACGGTGCCTTGCTCAAGAGTGAGGTAACTTTACCGGTGCTGGATTCGAACCTGTGACCGAACACCCTACCGTTACGCCACCAACTAGCCCCTAAATTACACGGTTACAGAGAAAATTATAATAATAAATGTTTACCGGCGTGTGTTAAATATAAACGCGTCAAATGAGCAGACACACTCGCTCACATGCTCTCTCCCCCGTTAAGTACGGTATGTGTGTATCAATATCAAATAACGTTAGAGAATTATACAGCACCATAATTTGGACTAAATTAGAAATGGGTAAGGATTAGCGTTAGGGATAAAGTTGGCAATACCATGATATTTTTGTTTAAGGTTATCATACCTTCAGATTTTTATACCAGCTCATGAGCTTTGTCACAACAATTTTACACGGCAACACTGCTAACAGAAAAATACTGCTTAGTCTATGTAAAAGAGCTGCTTACCAATGTCACAGACTTGAAAACTACTGATATATGTTTGTGAATTTTCAGACTGTAAATCTTTTATCTGGCTTACACTAATAAATGCTGCTGCCAACAAGTTAAAACAAGATAAAATATTTTATCTATTTGTTTCTATACAGTCATATCATTATCGGAAATATCCTTTAAATATCATGATATAATTTTAATACTGCCCACACATTCTGAAAAGCTGAATATGCATATGTAAAATATCTGTCTATTATATAAACATCTATTTTAGGATCATTTTCTATGTATTTATGTATATATAGAAAAACATATAGAACGCAAAATATTTTAAATATTTTTCACTATATGATCTACTTTTAGTTTCTTTAACTTTTAACCATTTGTCCATTCCTGCTTTCATTGACACAGTCTTAGGAACGAAGTGACAAAGGAAGAACACAATTTTTGGTAGAATACAATTTTTTTTTCTTGATCCTAAACTATTTTCCTCTTTCCATTTCAACAGCAGCAACTGGACTGACTTTACACCAAAATGTAGTCCTGTGTTTTACCCGTTGGTGCCGCTGGTGCTGTAGTGAATCCTGGGCTCGCTGGAGGCCAACTTTAACAGCTCATTCCACTCCTTTTGCCATTCCTCCTCGGTGTACACCAGTCCTGACTGCTCATAGACACCAAAACAAACACGAAACAATTAGACGAATGTAAGCAAGTAATGTCTAACTTCATCTTAAGCAGTAATTCCAAACTTTTTTTGCAGACCCCCTTTTACAGACAAGAATATTTTTGAGCCCCCGCTTTTTGCAACGTTTCATGTAAGTCGCTGCCTGTATATCCCAAAACTAGGCAAAGAAAAGGCTACTTTTTCTCTCTAATTAATGTTTGCAGGGATGTGTTTAGTAGAAACACTTGTATAAACGAGTGTAAACCAGGCTTGAGTCAGATAAATGTCTGGCTGAAGCTAGCACTGGAGGTTTGGACAAAAGTTCATATAATTAATCTGCATAAAAATGGTTTTAAAAGTAACCGGCTCCCTGACAAGAAAAAAACCCTAAAAACTTGAACATTCGGTCAAATTGGGGTTTGCGCTCAAGACTAATGCTTTTAGTACGGTTCTGACATCCCCCACTTTAGGAATTTTAAGTCTTGCAAGGATCCCACCCCAAGCCCGAATCGGCACAACGCGGACCTCTTTGTTCTGCATGGTCTGCTGCCACCTCCAGCGCCGCCTCAGCGCCTCCCTCTCCTGGCCGTGGTCCATCAGCGCGTACAGAGACTTGCGAAGCATCAGGTCCCGGTCGTGGAAGCCCCACATGCCTGGAAGTCAGAAAGAAAAACATTAAATCCCAAATAAAATGTGGGCTCATGGTTTCCTGGAGCCAATACTGGGGCTGGGCGATATGACCTCAAATCAATGTAACGTTTTAAAACATTTTTTTTAAAGAATTTTAAAAATAATCAAAATAATCATCATTGACAAAATCATGTTCATTTCATTTTCAATTTTCCAGCCCGACTCAGTACAATCACAGACTACGAGTCAGTTTAAACCCACTACTGGCACTAAACTCCTTCCACAATTTTTGTCATAGACACAACACAACTAGGGCTGCAACTAACGACTATTTTGATAGTCGACTAGTCATCGATTATTAAAACGATTAGTCGACTAATCGGATTATAAATTGCATAATTATAAAATGGCTCCGATTTAGCTACCAGCTTTTACATTTAGTATGAGGTTATTTAAATTTTGTGGTAAATAATAAAGACAAGAAAGATAGTTCACTCAAAAGCATATTTTAATTAATAAGTTTCTTCTTTGCCTTATCTAGCCTTACGATGGCTCCTGGTTTTGTGATGGTGCTGAGAAAATGGTAACGTACCATAACATTTATGAGCGAGTGACAAAGGCGTTGGTTACTTTACCGTTTTGCGTGTTTATTAAACGTGTAAGACCTAACTATTAAATTATAATTATAAGGTCGATAAACTATAACTTGCGTTTAACCTACCTGTCGCCGTTCCTCTTCCTCCGACATCTTTGGTTTTTCTGTAGGAACTTTCTTAAGCCAATCACAAAACCAGGAGCCATCGGCCAATAGGATTCGCAGGCAGAAGCTGCCAAAACCCCGCCCCCAAACTGCCCAAACCCCGCCCCTTTCAACCCACACGCGTAGAAATCTCACTCGAGCAAAAAAGCCGCTCGTCGGGTAATCTACTTTGTGTGCGAGGACATTTAACACATCGAGAGGAAAAAGACATTTGGGAGAGAAAAATACAGTTCGTGCACAATGTTATCACAACCGCGCACTCGATTCTTAATTTTGTGCTCTCGAGTTTCACATTTGCGCTCGCGACTTTTAAATTTACGCCTGCAAAATTTTTGCGGCAAGCCATTTTGCGCGCTCTAGTTTTGGCGTTGATGTGACGTCATAGGGCCATTCTCCTAGCAGTCACTGAATGCTATTGCGCAAGAGCGAATCTCACCAGAGTGTGGTGTATTGGAAAGCGGTAGTATTGCACAGGTAGAAAGGAAGGAAAACGCTTCACTCCGTTTAAAAATACGTCTGGTGACAATTATCGACAATCAAATTCGTCGGCGACTATTTTTATTGTCGACTTTTGTCGACAATGTCGAATAATCGTTGCACCCCTAATCACAACATGGCTTAAAGTGTCAAGGCAAAAGGAAAATTCACTATATCATCATACACAGAGTTTATACAATACGCTTTACGGCAGTTGAATAAAGTACATTTTAAAAAGTAAAAAGAAGCATAAAAAGGGATTTTTTGACATCATCCTGATCTCATCCCATTAAAACACTTTATCCCTTCTTTACTTCATCAAATGAGGTCTCAGTGGTCAGGTTTTTTTTCTTTAACTGGGAAATTTTCACACTCGGTGACACCATCCCAGTCTTTTCCTCCCAAAACTATTTCTCTATGAGGTAGTCAGTAGCATTTGTTTTGATCACCGGTCAGCCAGCTCTCACACACTCGCACTCACCGAGAGATGCAGCATGGAGGAGACAGTTTCCGTCGCCGCTGGTAGCGAGAGGCAGCAGGCTCTGGCATCCTGGCCCCAGTTTCGTCCACCAGTTTAACCGGCCTGTGTGCAAAACAACATTTGAGTCCCTTATTTTAGCAGATAACACCACATACTTCATCAGACATGATCAGAAAAAATGCAAAACTCCTAAAATTCTGGCCGTATTTTTAGAAGATTTTGCAGAGAAAAAGTCTGGCATGGTGTACAACACAACTTCTGTTAGAGTTGATGGAGGACTTCATGCAGTTTGCTTTACGGACGCTACCTAATTTAAAAAGGTTAATGTGGTTATACAAATCTCGAGGGATCAGAAGATCATGGTTTAAAACTATCAACATCAGACATGACTACTCAGAATACAAAAAATAGCTTAGTTG
>JAVGVS010000004.1:4005301-4032801 GCA_032718565.1 Distichodus sexfasciatus
TTTCCTTTTACTTACTTGAGGTTAAGGTCTGGGTAAGACTGTGAGATACGAGTGTGTGTGTGTGTGTTTGTGTAAGTGCTGCCTGCTGTAGGACGTTATATTTTTAAACATACATCCCCGATCGGCGAGGAGCGTTGCTAGGCGACTCGCCCGTCCTGGCTTCACCTCGCCGATGCAGCGAAACCAAAAAGTGCAGGCTTCTTACCCTCCAGCAGGTCGCGGGCCAGTCCGGGTTCGGCTCCCGTCGAGCGCACAAAGTCGGACAGGACAGCGTCCATATCCAAGGTCATGTGATCATGGAGCGACGGGGCTGCGGGGGGACATCGGGGGCCAACGGGACAGGAGAGCAGCTCTCCCACACCACGCCGACACTGCCACACCTGGGAGCAAGGGAACGAGAGAGCAAAGAGAAAAAGATTAGCCAACTTTTTCTCATCTATGGACCAAGAGGTTGCAGCTTTTCATTCTTTCATTCATTATCGCTGAATCCCTATCGGAGGTCACGGGGACCGAAGCCGGGAACTGCGTGTGCAAGGCGGGGACCCACACTAACCGCACAGCACACACAATCACACTCACACAATCACACTCTTACTCACACCTTACCATTTAGAGCCGCCAATTAACCTATACTGCATGCTTTTGGACCATGGGAGGAAACCAGAAGACACAAACATGGGGAGAGCATGAGAACCCCACACAGGAAGGCCCTACTGCCCACCCCGGGGTCGAACCCAGGATCTTCTTGCTGTGAGGCGGCAGCGCTAACCACTGCGCCACCGTGCTGCCCGGGTTGCAGCTTCTGCATTTTACAATTCAGATCTCACTGTGACATGCAACACTGGTGGGTCTGCTGTTCCAAAGGAGAACAGGATAAGAAAATAAGGAAGGAAAGACAAAGAAACAGACTAGCCAGTTTTTCCTTGTCTATGCTCATCTACAGACAAAAAAAAAAAAAAAAATCATATGTCATAGCTTTATCCTACCTCCAGCACTACCACCACTGGGTTCCTGACCAAGACCTTTAACCCCGAGTCTCTAAGAGAGTGCTCTGGATGAAAGATAATACTGTAAATTTGAGCCAGACAACGTTGTAAAAAACAATATGTTGATATAGTGGTCAATCTCAATATCACAATATAGAATTTCATTTAACATTGTTGGGATGCTGTTCTAAAGTTCCAATGAGTACTCGTAAATAGAACTGACGCTTCCAGCAGATCAAAGTTAGGGACAGTAGTTGTCCCGAGCATTTTATCCTCTCTCTTTATGTATGCAGGCAAACATAGACACTGCAGCGATTTCCCGCCTTGTAAGATGCCTCACTCTCGCCTGCAATCGACAGGATTCAGCTGTCTCGTTTAGAGTTCTTTTCCCGTGAGTTTTTGGTGTTTCAAAGCCCAATTTGAGTTTTTAAAAAAAAAGCACGTCGTCCGAACGCCCAGCCACGTCTCCTGCTTGTAGTGGTAGTGACTGCTGGTACTGTAGTATGCCTCGACTTACAATATTTTCAAGTTGTCTCTTTCTCTGAACTGACCAATAACCAATTCTGTCATTTCTGTCCTTTCTGCCACTAAACATCTTTGGATTCTGAACTAAATATGACAAAAGCGGACAAACAGAATCTGATCTCAGGCCTTGGCTCAGCCCCACTGACCCGGACCATCACATGTCCAGCTCATGATCACGGCTGCAGTTCAGCTAAATAACAGTCTGTGTTGTGTGAAAGTAGGGCTGAGCAATTTACAAAAACTGCACAATCATAGATCAAATCAGACTGAAGAAAAAGTGCTACATCTCAAACGGCCTCTAATTTCCTACATCATAGAAACAGTACTGTGGGCCTGCAACTGGGTTACTGTTCTAGAAAGAAGCTTTGTGACTCATCGTTCTTCTCCTCCTCCTCCCAACTCCAAACACTTCTCACTCTCTCTCACTCTCCGGCTTTTGTTGCTTGTCATTTTTGCCCGACACAAAGGTCAGGGTGTCATAAAGGAGAGAAAAGTTGCATAAAGGCCCTTTTCAGAGAGACAGAGTGTTTCGGCTCTTCGTTTCAGAACCCAGGCTGACTTCAGAGAGAACAGAGTGAGAGAGAGAGAGAGAGAGAGAGAAGTGACTTCTGCCAACTCAGCCATCTCTATGTCCTCTCTCTAACCCCCTCTCTCTAACGCGCTGTCTCTCTCATTTTCACTGTCATTTTAACATCCTATTCATTTCATCCTTAATTTCCAACAGTGGTTTGTATTTGAAAAGAACTTTCTTCCCTTACTGACTGAAGGAGAAGTATACTGTGGTGTAAAAAATGTATAAGAAAAAGATTTAAAAATACCATGCTAGGGGCTGCAAACTGACCAAAAAAGACATTACCATTCAATCATTTAGTTATTATTATTATTATTATTATTATTATTATTAACACTTTCAAATGCCTTCATACTAAAATACAGGTTTCCTTCTGAAACTCATTCTCACTTTTTTACATTTTAATATGTTATCCATGGTGTTAATGGCCTCCACAGTGCTTCAAGGTGTGTTTTGGCTGCATTCAGGGTATCTTACAAGATGATTTTATTGAGCGAGCCTGACCGCAACGCGCCCAACATCTCGTGAAATGACTTTATACCTGCTGTAAAAAAAACAAATGAGAAAAAAAGGGCACAGAGTAAAATCCACGTTGTGTGAGGACTAGCAACTAAAAGAGGAACGTGGCGGCTGAAGTGGTCCTGAGTGTCCAGGTCTGATGTTTGGTGGGCTTTGCCCACGCCACAAAGGCAAAAAAAGAAAAGAAAGAAAACCGGCCTGGCAAGCTTTTGTTTGGTTACATAATATGGGCCACTACCAGCACGTGGAAGCGTTGAGATGTTCGGATCGATCACACACACACACACACACACACAGACTCTCACAGAGAGAAAGAAAGAGAGGTCAAAGGGGTCATATTCTACACTGGGTTAGTAACCGCCAAAGATGAATATTTACATTGACAACACTTAGTAGATGCTCTTATCCAGGGCAACACACAGCAGTGCAATGTTCTCACTAAGGGTCGACCAACTGATTATTGGGGGCTGAAATTAGGCATGCTGCCGATTATCAGTATCTGCGTTTAACTTTGAACATCACCGATATTAAGTAATTAAAAGGTGAGCTACGGTCTCTCCATTGCCGTCTCTTCTCTCTGTACTGTTTGTCCTCGACTCGCTGCTTCGTTTAATGTCCTGCCTAAAAATTCAAGATTTTCACAGAGATTTTCTTTTCTTTGCATATCGGTTTCAAATATTGGTTATCTGCCCTGTTAACTAGCAATAGTCGGTATTGGTATTGGTCATGAAAAGCCAATATTGGTTGACCTCCACTTCTTGTGTTTTTCCTTAAATAAGGGTCTACATCGGGTCATGACGTTTTCTCAATCTCCCAAATTTGAAAGTTTGTTCTTATGATGACAAATCATCTCGTAAACTAACAGAGCATGTGCCAGTCGTCGTTAATTAGGTACATGTCTCACAGACGCCTGTAGAAGACTGTGACACTGCAGGTCCATGTGTACATACACACACACACATTCACAAGCTGAAACCTGCAGCTGATAGAGAATTAAGGGTCGACCGATTATCAACTGGGCCGATATTACACATTTTGTTGATTATCCGTATCAGTGTTTAATTTTAACTATCACTGAGATTACATAATTACAAGGTGTGAACCTTCACTGGTCTCATGATTCGATTTGATTACGATTATTAGGTCAATGATTAAATTTGATATGATATCTCAATGCATCACAGTGCATGCCATCAGTTTTTCTAGATTACTTCACACTGTACGCAGACTGGGCAGCTAGAGTTACTACCGGGATGTTCTTTTTAACTTAGATTTTATGCCGTAGCCAGAAAAGAGGTAGTGGATTCAAATCCTGCCTCCAGCACTACCACCACTGGGTCCCTGAGCAAGACCCCCAACCCCGAGTTGTCTCAAATTAGGAAAATGAAAGTCACTCTGTATAAGCGCGTCTGCTAAATGTAAATGTAAGTGTAAGTGTACTTTCGTTTCCATTTAAACTGTATTCCATGCAAACTTATTTCAACCTAAAAGTTGTTGAGCTTTTAATTCATATAAGACCAAACAGACGTCAGTATAGCACCATTTAGGCAAAGTCAAGTCAAAGTAAACTTTACTGTCACCTCTGTTATATACTGTACAGATACATAGATAGATGAGACGACGTGGCTCCAGTTTTAACAGTGCCGTAGGAAATAGGGAACAAAGAACAAATAAGGCACATGGAATAAACAATATATAAATAGAGCACAAAATATAGTACATTTTAAACTAAACATGGAATAATAACTATAACTTTAACCTAGAATTAGAAATAGAGGTAGACAGAGTTAGGATGCAGTATTGCCTACAAAGTGGAAACTGACTTTTACACTGGATGTGCAAGAGGTTATAACAGTTATAATATAAAAAAAATCCAAATCCAGTCTATTTATACATTCAATGTTCGATATTTGTGCAAATAAGTGGCGGCAGTGCAAAAATTATTATTGCAGTGTTGTATCAACAGTCATTTGAGGAGAAAATAGTCCGTATAGCAGCATGTGTATCACAGCGACAGTGATGTGTAAATCGGTGAACACCCACGTTCCATAAAATCATAGTTGATAAATTAGCAAACCAATACGTTATTTCATTTAAGAAAATAATATTTAAGACAGTGTTAGTAGTAATGAATAACTTCAGTCAACGACAGGTGGAAGGTGTCCAAGTTAAACGTTCAGAGCAGAGGCCAAATTAGGATCTTGCTGTGTGAAAGCAAAAAGGTGTCTAAACCTGGAGAAGGTGCGGCCAAACAGAGGAGTGGAGGGAGGGATGGGGTGCGGCACACGACACGCCTGGCAGAAGGAATGAGTCTGCACCTGACCAGGCACTCACAAAGCACTTTCCCACGTCCCCAAGAGTGTGTGCGTATGAGGGTGAGTGTGCATCAGGGCGCTTCTGCAAATCACAGTGCATCCGCAAAAAACACAACCGACATGGCAAGATGTGCTGCACGCAAAAGTAAACACACGCGAACAAGCACACAAACTTGAACACACACAAACACAACTTCAGCTACACACAAACACAACTTCAGGGAAGTTGGTAACATAACGGTTAGGGAGTTCGTCTTATTATCAGAAGGTCGCCGGTTCAAGTCTCATTCCAGTAAAGGTACTCATGAGCACGGTACCGTCCCCAAGCACTGTTCCCCAGGTGCTGCCCATGTTAGCTGCCCACTGTTCCATACATGTATGTCTAAGTATGGCCTTGTAAAAGGGCCGGTCCGCACATACAACGCTACAAATCTTAGGTTTTCCAAGCATTTAGGGGACAATCAGGTCCTGCACACACTTTAATCTGGGCCAAGCGCTGGGAGAGAGAGACCTGACAGATCGCTGCAGTGAATCAGCATGACTCCTCGTTAAAGGGCCACTTTCAACAACAACCTCCGAGGCATTTTTAAAGGCTTTTTTTGTGTGTTTTAAGAGCCCCCCTTTACCAGTTCGGGCATCACACAGGCGATCACAGGAGCAGGTTTTTAACGGGTGAGAAGCTACGCCTTTTTTTAAAGATGATGACGAGGCGCCCCAAGTGCCAGAGTAATCAGTTTAGTCATCGGACGGACAGGATTATTACGTAATCTCACTGTTGATGGCTTGTGGGAGACTTGTGGACTGCGAGAGAGAGAGAGGGAGACTCAAGCCTCGACTCTACAGCTCTTTCAGCAACTACAATAATGCTGCAACGTTCACAGGGACTGGCTCTAAGAAGAAAGTCCTTCTTGTAACAGCTTCAGAAGCCAGAATTTACAAAGCATACAACATAATAATTAAAGGACTGAATAGCAGGGTGCAGTGACATAAAAAATAACCATCTACACATCTAAGGTCTAGTTTTACAGCAAGATCTTGAAATTTTGGATAATTAGCCTCTCAACTCATCAAAGCTTTGTGATCTCGGCAGACGTTGAATAGTTGTACATCTGTATAATACTGTATCATGATGAAACTCATTTACACCATAAAAGTCCAGTGTTCTCGACTTACAGTTTAGCAGTTCAGATCATTCTGCAAGAAGTTAATTTCCTGTAAGTGGCAAGCACTAGTGGACAAAGCATTGGTTAGTGGAGAATTCTGCTGCTTAACAACTCGGACAAGACAATTTGGAAGAATGTAATGACACATCAAATATCGCATCAATGATCAACGACCCATAGCCTTGATCCAAAATGAAAACATCGAACAGACATCACACATATTAATACAATTTCACTTTATACTAAATAGGTCAATTTTATTACAATGAAAGATGGTTTTTCATTTAAATGTCTAGTTGAGTTTAGGAATAAAAACATCAAATGATCACAAGTGCACCTGATCCAGACTGAGCCTCTGCTGGCATCGAGCTGGAACGGAAGCTGGACGAATGGAGACGCTCTGCATTTTGGTTTGCGAAAATACAGAGCCAGCCAGACAACCCGAGCAGACCAAAGCGACCTCGAGATTCTGTAGTGTGCAGGCTACTGAACCCAACCCTCACACACAGACACACACACTTATTTCACTATACATCTGAGAACATTCCAAAACACAGTGATGACTGTAGGTAAATGTTTGGGGCAGTCGGGAATGTAACGGCTAGGGAGTTGCCGATTGGCGATTTGAATCCTGGACTGGAAAAAGTACCACTGAGGCACTCATTAGCAAGGTACCATTCCAAAACACTGCTCCCCATAGTGCTGCCTATGTCAGCTGCCCACTGCTTCTTCATGGGTGGGTCAAATGCAGAGTTCACATTTCATTGTGGTGCACTGTGTGCTGCGCTGTGTTCACAAAGACAAATAATCACTCCGTTTCACTTTCACTAAATAAGTCAGTGCCCGCCACCTAATCTCCATAATAAGAATTCAACTTCTCTGCTCTTTTAATTTACATATTCATACATAGCATCAGATGACATTCATTGTAATACACACAATACCAAACGGGAATGTCATTTCACGTCCCCACAGGAAGGTCTGTTCAAGGGCTGGGAGATATGACCTCAAATTAATGTTACGATTAACCGAGCTCTTTCTCTCCATTATGATAACTTAACAATTACTTTGGCTTCATGTTTGTTTTGTAAATATGCTCTACTATTAAAATTGGGATAGTTTTTCTGATAAAAAGATGCATATCTTTGTGACAGAATACAAAAAAATTGAAACAACTGTCATGGGCAAGACTACGTTGATTAATTGCACGAGCATTTTGCAAGCGCAGGTCATTCCACACAGCTCCCACAATCCACAGAGACCATCACTGCTGACCAATCCAGAGGAGGAGGAGGAAGAAGAGGAGGATAAGAGCATAATAAGTGTGTTGTTATCTTGAGGACAGGAATTTGACTTACATACTCAGAATCTTTGTCTTTAGAGGTTGAAGTTGTAAAGTGTTAGAAGTGCTTTAGATTTACTTTTACTTTAAAGTCACTTCTCTGTCATCATACAGCCTCCTTCCCCGACTGACAGCCAGTCTGTTTGTTTGTTATCATGCAGATTTTTTCTACTTATTTTTTACACATTTATAAATCACATTAAGCTAAAATATTAAGTTCAACTTAAATGTATTTTGTAGTAAAAATACTTTATTCAAGGTTCATGAAGATACAATTTATTTTCAAGGGAAAAAGTGCAAATTTCAGAAATAAAAGTGGTAAATTAACAAGAAAAAATACTCAATTCTAAAGGCAAGTTTTTTTCTTGCAGATGTATGATTTTCCAATGTCAGAGAATATAATTTTTCATCATTCATTCATGGCTTTAATCTTTAATATAAATTATATTTTTTGTAAACGGTAAATATCTGAGAAAAAAAAAAAAAAAAAAAAAATTCTGATATTAAAGTCACACATAAAAATCATATATTATTTGGTACCATAAAGTTTTTAAATAGCATATTTACGACTTTACAATATCAGAAAATATCTGATTTCTTTTCCTTCATAAATTTGAGACTTTAATCTCGTTTGAACAAATCACTCTCACTTTCGCACTCTTGATGTCAGCACTTTTTTTTGAGCAGTGAAGTTCAGCTTTAAAGCCAAGCCCTGGGACTCAAGCTCTTATCAGCGGTGCGCTGAGTTCAGTTCAGTCTCATCAACAGGAAAAAAATAGCAGTGTGTAATCACGCGCCCGAAAATAGCTCTGCGCGCAAATCCGAGTCTAAAACAGGGAGCCCGAGTGAGAAGAGCAGACGACTTGGCAAAATCCCCTGTTCCAAATTCCACAGAGTGACCGCCGAACTGGCACAAAGCTCAGAGCTCAACCCAGGGGTTCAACGACGGAAAGCACAACATTAAAGGCCTGCTGTAAAAAAAAGAGAGACCAATATTAAACAATAATGAATGAAAGCTAAAGGGATTAAGAGGCTTAAAGTCACACGTTTTCCCTCCCTCCCTTTAAGAAGCATTTACTGTAATGGCAAAGCATATTAGTACCATTGTAAATAAATAAAAAAAATATACTATGGTAGTGAGGGAGCTGAGGAAGAGGTAATTCTAAGGAAAAAACTGAGGAGTTCAGATACTAAAGATGCACATTTATGAGAAAATAAAATCGCAAATGCAGCCGTAGCATTAACGTTGTCATGAAGGCTCTTGACTAGGACTGTGCGATAAAGCCTAAAAATAGTATCACGATATTGTTAAGCTATATCAGGTACATGATATACAGTATATCTCGGTATATAGTCTCTCTTTCTAGGAGAGAATTACATTTGGAGCCGTTTCACAATAATGCAATGGACATGCGTCCAAAATAAACACTCAAAATATCTGGTAAATAGCTTTATTGTGAGTAGAACGCTGGTTGGTGTTATTTATCAGCTAAAATGAGTTTTCCGATACTTGACTCATCGTTAATGGAAAGCCGTTCTTGCAAGTGACCCACAATGAGTGTGTTTTTATGTATTTGTGAGAAGCTGCCTGCCCCCTAAAAACCTGAGATTTGTTGCGTCTTTGTGAGAACATTTTTGTCTATTAGGTTTGTTCGACCAGTTGATTGTGATCTAAAGTACTCATACCCACTTACATAATTAATCAAAATTTGTCTTACTGACACTTCACAAATGCATTTTTTCCTCAATAAACTTTTTTAAAAATGGGGGTTACTCAGTGACACCTTAATTTCACAAAGCTGATTTATTTTTTCCCCAGACACCTCAGGGCTGTGTGGGGAGGGAAACTGATGGACGGTGACTCCCAGGATGTACAGACGGGTTTTGTTTTGGTTCGCCCGGGCAACACAATGTGGCACGGGAAATGTGTGCATGTGTGTCTCGTGCCAATGTAAACTGGGCACAATGCGGCCGAAGCACGGGATGGCGCAACACAAACGAGCCGGGCTTTCCCCTGCCGGCAGCAGCCTCTCACTCCGGACTGAGTCATGTCTTGGTCTGAGTGATTTATAGGGCCTTTTTGGGCTGGGGACAAATTTAGTCACTCAAATCCAGTGTGGTGGGAAAAACAGTGAGCATTGTTGCGGCTGTGTATGCGAAAGATTTGGGTGGTAACCTGAGATTTTTCTGATTTTTGTGGTTTTGTGAGGTCAGTTTTGTGCTTGAGAACTGGTTCTCTTACGGAACGAGATGAGGTTTCCGGTAGGGACGTACAATAATATCGGAATTGGCCGATAATTGCTGTCTTTTTTCTAAGTCATCGGCATTGGACTGATGCTTAGATTTGCCCTATATTTTAAGCCGATAGTTGATGACGCATCTATTGTAGGCCGGAAAGGTAGCACTTGTGCCTGACATGTCTAAAGTCTGAAGTGGGATTTTATACGGCCTGCGCCTTCTGTCTTAAAATGTATGTTAAGTTATTTTATCTCCAAATTCTGAGCATGTAAAGGAACTTTCACAAGCAAAACCTCTTGTCTTTACGCACACAACTCTGCTTGCAAGTGCAAATTAGAAATGTCAGAACTATGGCACTATTTTTGAGCTAAAATTCTAAGCATGCAGTGGTACTTTGGCAAGCAAAATATCTTGTCTTTACGCACGCAACTCTGCCTCATTTATCGTCGTCGGTATCAACAGATATAAGCACGAAAATGTATAGGTCAACAATCTCTTTATCGTGCAACCCTAGTTCCAGGCATCTGTAAAGACCTGATTTTCCAAATTTGTTGGAGTTCTGTAGCTTTATGAGGACCTTTTTTGTGGACCAGTCCTTTTAATTAACTTCTAGACAAATGAGTGTTTAAGAAATCAGATTTGTGAGGACCGGATTGTCTCCTAAGAGATAGAAAATTCTGATTTTGTGGTTTGCGTGTGCCTGTGTCAAGTTTTAAGGCGTTTGCGAGGACCTTTCTGCCTCCCTCCCGTTTGTAAGCCAGTCCATTTGTTACATAATTCACATTTAAGGCAGGGACAGGGAGCGGTTAAATAAGACGTGACATTTAATGAGATTTTCTCTCCCCTCGCTGCTGCTGCCTCTCCCTCGGGCAAAACACGTCCGGCGTAATTACAGTGCTGAGTTAGCCAGTGCGAGTCTCCTGAGAGCAGGTGAGAGCCACCGGTACAGTCCCACCACCTTAACGCCCCTTATAATGGTTAATGGAAGCATACGGGAAGTCTTAGCATCAGTTTTAAACAAGTACATTTTTTGGCCTCACATTTAAACAACTTTGACTTTTTACCAAAATACTAGGCTACTTTCCCCAAGAAGTAAGTAGCAAAAACAAGCCTGTTGCTCTAGCCAACACTTACACTTATCAGCTAGCTTGAATATGTAAACTTTAATGCCATGTTAGAATTAAGAATTAACGTAAATTAGCAATCCAGCGGATCAGGAAGTCATTAATATCATAAAGATGTCATTTTAGCGCTACAATCTAGAAAGCTTGTGACAATCGATCAGGGGCTTCCACAGCAATTCTACAGAAAGGAATTCTGAAAGTAAGAATGTGTGATTGTCATTGTGAACACAGCACACAGTGCACCACCTCTGCATTCAACCCATCTGTCAAGACGTAGGCAGCACCCGAAGACCCCTGCTTGGGGACGGTACCTTACCCTAACCGTTACCCTACCAACTGCCCCATTTCTACAGAAACTCTAAAGCTCTTGCCCTGAAATGAGGCAAGCAGCATGAGAATGACAAAGTTAACATAAAGAGTAAGCAGCAAACAGTCAATGGCCATGAAATGTGTGTTTTTTGCCATATTGGCTTTTACTCTTTAAAGCTTCTGGCTGAAGTAGCCTGGTCCTTTAACCTAGCACTGATTCTGTTAACTGTCACTTTTCCCTATGTAGATTAATGGAGTGTTCCCATAGCACACAAATGAGTAAAAGCTAATGGAGCCAAGAACCACCTTTTCTTAACTTTAACTGTCACTCTTTTATCTCTGCAGGTTAAAGGAGTACTTCTTCCACAATAATGTCAACCCAGTACATAAAAGAATGACCGTTTTTGTCCCATTAGATTTGCTCTGTAACATTTTGATAAAAGTATTTCTCTAACTTAGTACCAACTCCTTTAACTGTCACTTAAAAAACAGGTAAAGGCAGTTCCTTGCCCCATTAGCTTTAATTCATTAGCATTTTGAGGAATGACGGTTAGAGGCAAGAAAAAGTGGTTCCTGTAAAATATTTAAAACTCTATAAACTATTAAAAGAGAAATTCCTTATTACTTCTTTACATAAGTAAAAGAACAACAGTTAAAGGCACTTAAGATTGGTTTCTTGCCCCATTTTAAGTAAAAGAGGCAAGGAACCACCTTTTCATGCTTGTCACTGTCACTCTTTTACCTGTGCAGGTATAATACGGGGCAGTTGGTAGCGTAACAGTCAGGGAGTTCGCCCTGTGATCGGAAAGTTGCCAGTTCAAATTCCGGACCACTGAGGTACTTATGAGCAAGGTACTGCCCCCAAGCACTTCTCCTGCCCATGTTAGCTGCCAACGGCTCTTCATGGATGGGTCAAATGCAGAGGCGGTGCACTGTGTTGTGCTGTGTTCACAGTGACAAATAATCCACTCACTTTCACCGTAAGGAGCACTTGCTCCAAATATTCAAGCAAATGGGACAAGAATCAGCCTTTTCCTCTCTTTTAACTGTTGATAAGTTCCCAAGGGGGTTAAAGAAGTATTTAATTCAAAACATATCCTTTAACCTAGTACTCATGTGACCTACATGTAGAAGAGCAGCAGTTTAAAAGGTGACAGAAAAGGTGTCTGAATTGTGTCTCATTATTCTCTTATGCACTAGGGTCATGATAATGTACTGCTTCAACCTAGACAGACAGTACATCAGTAAAAGAATGACTAGAGGCAAGAAAAGGCGGTTTATGGGCCTGTTAGCTTTTACTATTATATTTTGTGGGAAGTACCCCTCAAAAATTGCCTTGTATTGATTGGCAGCGCCTCCCATTTACCTGCTGCTAATAGGTCTAAGCAATGCTGAAGTTAAGAGTCGGAGGCTGTTGCCACGGACTACAGCTGCTCAAAGACAGCTACAGGCCATCGCTCACACGAGTCCCCACGTGCTGCTACCCGACGATGGCGTGATCAGCAGGCGGCTTTGCGTCAATCCCTGTGATGTCATCCCGGGCAAGAGCGGCTCTTCAGCTCCAAGGTAATTGGATTAGCGCTGCTCTTCCTGCGCGAGGGGGTGAGGCTGGGCCTGGGGCTGGAGCCGATAGGGGAAGGGCCTCCCGATCGGGGTCCAGACATAGTGGCATCAACAGCGGAGCAACATTCTGGATTGCTCTTTTGTTATTGGCCTTCATAATGCAAAGATAAATTTCCAGTTGACTGCAAATCTATTCAGATGCACCCAACCAACAGTGTATGTAAATATATGGAGACAGGATGTTCTTCCAGTTTCCGTTTGATTCTTGGAGACTTGCTGACATTTCCTACACTGCTTACATAAACCAGTTTGCAGTTTGGAATCACTGATATCGATTGAGTGATTAAAAAAAACAAGCAAAAAGGACACTTTTAGGAGGACTGTGAGTATACAGTTTATGAAAAAAAGAGAATGCATCACTTGTGATGCATCACTTCAACAGCATCACACTAATACAGGATTGTTACAATTGATACCCATTTTGATAATTAGGAGATGTGATCTAATGAAACGATATTAATATTCGTGGGAAAGTACTCCTTTAACCAACAAAGGTAAAAGAGTGACACAAATATTTTGGCGCTACATACTACTTTAACCAAGTCTTGTACTGAATGGACAAGAGGAATGGCCAAGTTTGCAATCAGTGGACTGGATTCAAGAACCAGAAGTTCAGAAAATGTATCCGAAAAGCAAAACATCAACAACACTGGTCCAGAGCCAGGACTCCCAAACCACCGAAATGGAATTGAGACAAACACTGTTCAAGCCAAAGCCAAAGTAAAACACTTTGTGCTGCTTATTGTTCTCTGAGGAAAGACAGCACGCAGCCTCACTTTCACATGGCCAAAAGGAGAGATGGACAGTTTGTACATTTGTGAAGCACTTCAAGACCCACAAGAGACTCAAAATTTTCGGGGCATCCTCCATGTGGCATTTTGCTCGGCGTTCGGACAATTTTACCATTGTATATATAATGGGTGTAATGAATCATGGATCTATCAAGCCGATTATCAACATATTGCATCAAACCAAAATGAAGAATGAAAAATATACTGTAACGTCACTTTATATTGAACAAACAGAAGATCTGTTTTTAAAAAAAAGAAGATTCACTGAAATGTCTGATTAAGCTCAGAAATAAAAATACACACACCAATGAATATTTTCCCCATTCTTCTTTTTTAAAAAACACAGCATTTGGAAATCGAGTCAGACTCATAGAGTTGGGCCCTGGTTACACGTATGCAAATATTAATATAAAGCATTTTTAATACATTTTTACATATTTTTTTTTTGCATTTACACGACATTCGGTTTTAAAAAGACCTGTTTACACATATGCTGATATTTTTATAGGTTTGGGCCATTCACTTATACGTATCCACAAAACCCAGCGTTCTGAAAAATCTTCACTATGGAGGACGTTTTTAAAAATATGCGTTTGAAGTGGCTAAAATCTGGTTACGTGTAAACAAAAGGCCCTTCATCCTGAAGGACAGCTGCATTTTTCCACCTCAGCGGCCCCTTGTCACTGTACCAGGGACTTTGGAATCTACAAAGATCCCAGAACAGCAACCCCTGTTGGACCCACCAACAAATCTAACATCGGCAAGAAGCTACACAAGTTGGTCCAAGTACTGGCCTGTGTGAAAACAGAGTGTAAAGCTCAGACGGAAACAAGAAAAAGACAGAGAGAGAGTGAGAGAGAGCACACTCTAGCCCTGAAGCCCAACCTTCCAGAACCACCCATGCCAATGAATCCAGCTACAGGCGCTGGCCGGCGTCATTTATCTGGCCGGCGTCATTTATCTGGCCGGCGTCCAACTATGGTGAAGGACGCTTTATTAGCCGCTGTCTGGCTGCACAGACAGGCCCAGACTAGACATCGATCCTCTCTGGCTTTAGGTCAGCTGCTCCAGAACGTTAAGCCCACACCACGCTGCGTTGCATCTGGTCATGTGGGAGACCCTGGCAGCGCAGAACCCCAGCAGGCCTGCACAAGTCAAACGAAGAGCTGCACAAAACTGACTCGTCTGTTTAACGTTGATCACAACACAAAATGGACTACAAAGGTCAGTGGTAGCAGAACAGTAACAGGGGTTGCTCCTGTGATGCTGAGGGTTAGAGCTGGGCGGTATGAAATTTTATAACGGTATTTTTCAAAATTATATTGGTTTCACTATATACAACTTTTGTTTTGTTTTGTTTTAAGTATGGCTCTGCATTTATCACATTTTAGAGGATGAAATTAATTACTGCATCTGGCAGAACTTGCTTTTTTTAGTATCTGTTATATTATAACCTTCTACCTCCTGCACATCCAATGTAAAATGTCAATTTGCACCTGTTTAAATGTTTGCATATTTGCACATATACTGAACATTGTACTTGGAAATAGTCCGGATATAGTATCTGTCTATTATAACTCTACCTCTTGCACACTCAGTGTAAATGTCAATTTCAACCTGTTAAGAATACTGCATCCTGACTTGACAAACATGTTTAGCTCTATGTCTGTCTTCCCTGTCTAGTCTAAAATGTATATTGTATATTGTCTGGTTTAAAATGTATATTGTTTAATGTATATTTTAGTATTTTTACTTATTTATTGTTTATTCCATGTGCCTAGTCGTGCCACTGCCTATTTATTCTCTGTTCTACTGTTCTTTGTTTGTTTGCACTGGAAATAACCTGGAGCCACGTCGTCTCGTCTCTCTATGTATCTGTACAGTATATAGCAGAGATGACAATAAAGTTGACTTTGACTTTGACTTTGACTTTTGACCAGTGTTACTTGAAGATCTGGAAGCCGACCATATTTTCATGCTTTTAGACATGTTTTTGGGAAAACTATACTTTTCACAACATATTTTCAAGCATCCAAAGAGGTATTTAGACTTAGTAAAGTATCCAATGACTATTGATTACACTATAACATAAACTGAAAAAAAATCTGTTCAATTGAAAATGAAGAAATACTAAGTTTTGTGTCATTTTGAACCAATCTGATCTATAAAATGAGCTGCTTTTGGCCTTTCTGAAAGAGAACTACATTTCCCACAATCCTCCGTGCGCCCCCAGGTGTGATGTCACAATGAAGCATTGGGCACGTGTTCCGGAATAAACTATGGAAAAATCTACAGGAAAATCTCAATAAACGGCTGCATTGTGAGTAGAACGCTGGTTGTTGTGGTTATTTATCAGCTAAAATATGGTTTGGGTCTGTAATAAAGGGGACGTTTTGACGGAACTGGAGTGTTTTTGAGCGAGTAATGGCGCTCACACACGCACATAAACACAATGCGCGGTTACATCCCAAAAAAGTCATTTATGGATTTTTTATGCATTTACTTCTGTTTTTGTTCACGGAATATCTCACAAATACTTTCACATACAAAGGGATCAGGTCTCGTCTTGATCGCGCCACTAAAAACGTTGTGCGTCACTAATAAGCGTTTGTGTGAAACACAAGCAGCACATGCCCTAGCGAGTGAAATGAATTAAACGAAGCTCCAATTCTAGAAAAATTGTCTCGACCATTTTTTGTAATAGAATTACTTGAGTTATTGGAATAATCGTTTCAGCTCTACTTGTGTGTCATTATTTTCCAACTCCAGCGTTAGCTATATCTATCTGAACAGAAGTGGAAGAGCTCCCCACTCCAGCTCGGCCACTTTCCGAACAGTTAGGCTGTTTAAACCGGTATTGCGGTATAAGAAAAATTAATATCATAATTTAAAAAACGGTACGAAAAACGGTTTTCGGTATGAACCTGTATACCACCCAGTACTACTGAGTGTTGCCATTTCTGGACTGGTAAAGGTACCACAGAGGTACCTGTGAGCAAGATACCATCCCTAAGCACTGGAAAGGTCAACTGCCCACTGCTCCAACATACATAGATGGGTCAAATACAGAAATAGATGAAATTGAAAGTGAGTGATTATTTGTCATTGTGCACATAGCACAGCACACAGTGCACCACAACCACAACAAAAGTGACCTTTGCATTTGATCCATCCGTGAAGGAGAAGTGGGCAGCTGACACGGGCAGTGCCCGGGAAACAGTGCTTGGGGACAGTATCTTGCTCTTGAGTACATTACTGACACCTTTACCTGTCCAGGATTCAAACCAGCAACATTCCAATCACGGGGCGAATGCCCTAACCGTTACGCTATCAACGGCCCCAGGTGGCATTTCCTTGTGGTGCACTGTGTGTGGTGCTGTGGCGTGTTCACAATGATAACTCACTCACTCACCTGTTTCTTAGATTAAAATTAGTTCAGCAGGACCTCTATGGAAACTGTTATTTGTCATGTCAGCAGAGGACACTAGAGGAAAGAGGTGTTAGTTAGCAACCTAGCAGCAGAAGTCACAAGGACTAGAAACCCCCGATTTAAGTCAATCTGGTCCCTCACCACAACTCTTCTGGAGTATAGCAGTTACGAGGGAGACAGAGAGATGCTGGAGCAAAGCAATCTTCATACAAGTGATATCACAAGCAGTACTTTCAGTGTTACTCAACATCTCTTTAAAAAAGTACTAGTCTCAAGCCACCTCACAAATAGCAAGAAAGCTCTCCAGCGCTTTTCTTCACACTCACTGTCCAAAAGTACTCATTTTACTTCATCTACATCTAGTGGTGTAGTGATACATCGATCGATGATCAAGCCCATCGCATCAATACAAAATGAAAAATTGCACTTCAAGTCTACAAAAAGCTCTCTTGAGCAAATGTCAATTGCACAGTTTTATTGTAATATACTATCATTGTATATACTATTACTGTTTTATTGTAATAACTTTATGAACCGATTTAAGAAAAACTTGCAAAAATATTTGTGAATGAGTTCTAAGATAGTTTTTCACATAAATGTCTGGTCAAGCTCAGAAATAATTTACTTGCTTTTTGTGATTTGATATGAGTGGAAGTGATGGTGTTAAATCAGCATATGATATTGTCTTGTATCGACTGCTAGCTCCTGAATTGAAACGAATAAAAATTGTATCATAGCAAAATGTGTGATATTGGCAGACATCAAATTGCTGTCTAATGAATTGTTATTATATAGTATAGTGATTAAATTTGATTTATAATCCTATTTGCGTCTCACCACATCAAAGCAGGACCATGTCTGTGTCTGTGCAAACTCCTTAAACCAGCCTCCTCATCTACTATTAATCACGCAGCATTTTTGCCGAACAGATGCTTCCTAGGGGAACGCCCGACCCCTGTAAGTGATATGGGGTCCCCGCTCAGCAGACAGCTGTTCGCAAAGAGCGTTGCCTTCAATTTTTAATGGCCCTTTCTAAATGCACCAGCAAAGGCGGTCACTGAGCCGGCAAGGTTCGGCTGAACTCGCTCAAGCTGAGTCAGCTTCTAGACGAAGCAGAGACAGTGCTGCTAACAAGCAAGGTGACGTGGCATTTATCGATCGCCAATTTCCAGTCAGGACTGAAAAGCACGGTGGAGATGGTGGAAGGCCAGCACTGTAAACGTCAGTCTGCCACTTAAAAAAAAAAAAAACTGGAAAAGCAGAACACGAGCTGTGCTGACCAATTCCGAGTGAACGCAAAAAGGAAGCGATTCAGGTGGTTTCTGTCTCTCCAAAAAATTTTCCACCTTGTGCGATAAGCTATGCCAAGAAAACTTTCAGTTTTACTTTCTAATTAAATCCTGTAACATTAGATTTTAAGTGCAATAAATTAATAAAATCATGTTTTGTCACACGCCACGCCATGTTCTGTCTAATCTGCCACTACATCTGTGTGTGCTTCCTTCAGTTATTTTATAATCACAAAGGTATGTACTCTTTCATTAGAAACAAAATCCCAACTGTTTAGTTTTAAAGTATACTTACAGTACAGAGCTTGTCAATGATCTATGAAGGCAAAAAAAGCAAAAAGAAAATACTTGTTCACTAATCATAACTGAGGTAAAATGTTCAAGTAATATGATATGAGGTCATATACCTATATCTAGGAACAAATCATAAATAAGAAAACCTCTTAATAACTGTTGGTTTATTAGTCCCCATCTTTGCACAACTAGCCAGTGACGTTTTTGCAATTCCAGTTTCTAGAAAGATCGCTGAAATTATTCACATCAGCACTTTTAATTAACAACCGCAGCAAAAGGACTGACTACTATCATAAAATAAGCAAATGTATAACTTATTTTCATTTTATTCAAAGCGAGGTGGATATCCAAAAGACAACTGAACCGACACTGACATCAGTGCTGGCCAAAAAATTGGACTTCCTCCTATCTGCCTATTTCTGACCACCACTATGTATTAAGGATCTTAATATCACAAATGTGCCGCCTTCCTGCACAAAAAAGAAGAAGAAAGAACCAAGGGCTACAGGCCTCAAAAACTCCAGCCCTTGTTTTTGTTGTCCTGCCCTACTTTCGTGTTTGGGGCCGGCTGTCTGCATCCAACAACAAGCCGACAAAAGAGCTTGTAAATAAGGAGCTGAATAATTTAGGCCGTAATGTAACCAAAGCCGTGGAGAAACCGCCCGAGCCTCTGTCCGAAGCAAGGGCACTAACAAGACCGGCGACCGCTTTTAAGCCTCTGAACGCAATCGCTGAAACATTTTTGCCTGCCGGCAGATTCTGGAAAATGTAAAGATCTGCATACCCGCTGTTCACACAATCATTTTTTACAATTAATCATTTTAATCAAAGCAAAACATTAAAAGTCATGATACCAATTGTCTAGCCTCAGTCATATGACAAGAGCATTGTGCAGTGCCGACTGTGGTTTTCTGGCCGACTTTGCAGTATATTCATGAATTTTTAGGTCATTTTTTATAACCAATAAGGTCACATACTAGAGACAATCACAAGTAAATCACAAGTTTCCTCACAGCGCGGCACTAGATCAATTCAATGGACAACAATTTGATGTCTGCTGCCATCGCAATTTCATGGGCAGTTAATAGCGTAATTCTTAGGGAGTTTGCCCATGATCAGAGGGACGCCGGTTAAAGTGCCAGGCTGATAAGGTACCACTGGGGTACTCATGAGCAAGGGGCCATTCCCAAGAAATGTTTTGTGGGCGCTGCCCACTGCTCCTTTGTGGATGGGTGAAATGCAGAGGTCGTTACACGCTTGATTTAATTCAGGAGTTAACAAACAATATAATACAATATTAAATCACTTCCATTAATATTAAAACACAAAAGCAAATATATATTTGAATATTTTACTTTTTATTTCTGAGTTTGAGATGAAAAACATCTCTTTTAATAAAAACAGATCCCCAGCTTAATACAACGAAACTTTGCAATATGTATTACTGAGCTACTGCCAGAACTAACTAACTAAACAAATAAATAAAACATTGTGTCAGAGACTCAGAAAAATGCTTAAACTTGACATAAACTTGAAACTTTCCAAGTGTGGTGTCATGCTAAATGACCATATCTGAAATGCCATTAGACAAAACTGATAGGAGCAGCAGACAGTATATATACATATACACACCACGGGTGTAACAATATATTGATTGAAATTAATACATTGGCCCAGTGCTCATCAAGCCCATAATATCGATCCAGAATGAAAACATCAAACAGACACGATGCATATGTCAACGTCCCTTTTTTGTTAAAAGAAAAGCTAGTTTTTCATTTAAAAGTCTGGTTGAGCTCAGGAACAAAAATGTGAAATGATTGTGATTTGCTATGAGTAAAAGCGAGATGTCGTCTCTATGGATCTGTAAACTGAATTAGATGTGTTGTAGCAGACTTTGAACCATTGCTGGTTGAATTGAGATATCATACCATAATGGTTTCCACACCTAATACACACATATTCCTACACAGTGACAGTAAGTAAACTTTCATACAAATGAGCTGAATATCTTCTTTTGAAACAAATAGACCAATCTAGAATGATTTTGGGTACTTTTGTATGGGGAGTGATTTCGGCATGAATCGTCCTACTTTATCCAAAAACCGTTAAATCAGAGTAAATGGTGGTATAATCCAACAAACTACTGTTGGAGAGTAGTAATGTACAGTAAGAAACAGCGAGTTTTCTTTTTGTGAAAATGAGTCGCTTTCGATTTAACTGACTTTAAGTTGTTTTGAGGATGCCCGATGATGCCTCGGTAGAAACAGCAATTAATAAATGCTAAAACTCTGCATTTGAGTCTATTGCACCTCGTCACAATTCACTTTTGGCATTTAAAAAAAAAGTGTCTCCGGAAACTAATCCACATCTTATCTAGCAAGTACATTCACAAGCAGTAACTATGTTAGCAAACTGAACAAACTGTTACAGACAACACGTAAGCTTTGCTCAGATAAGGCAAATAAGCAGATTTTCACAACATAAAGCTACTGGCATCCAAAAAATACTTTACGTCTTACAAAACTCACTTTTAATACTTAACTCAGCACGATAACCGGCTAACTTTGCCCGAACGGAACACAAACGTTGTTAGCTAACGAGATTAGCCAGCTAGTAGTAGTATTTGGCGACTGGGATAATAACTTATACATTTAACATACTTTTTACTTGTATAAAACTATTTAAGGTTTCATTTTAAAGTATATGAAGTTATAAGTACTTCGGTAGCTAAAAGTGAGATTAAAGATCCGCCGGGTCCCGTTACAAAAACGGCTAACGTTAGTTCTACAGGGTCCGGGTCGCGTCCCAATTTAGGCTAAAGCACTATGTAGTGTGAAAGAGAAAGGTGAAACGTTATTCACGACGTACTACCTAGTTGGCGAGGGTGCGATTTGGGACGCGACCGCTTGTCACAGCAGGCTAGTGGCTAACTAGGAGTCCGTTGTCTCGCTTTACCTTGGTTTAAGAGGCCTCGTTGAGTTGTTTTTTCTCCTCGCCGTCACATTCTAGCTCTCGCCAAGCGGTGAAAGACGCGCCGAAGGCCACTTGCTGCTCCGGTTTGCGTTAATCCAAAAGTTAGCGTCTATTCGGACTTGACGATAAAGTACATTCTTACTCCCACAACAACAACAATGTCAACCGAGGCGCTACGAAATCCGCCCATCCTAAGAAACTCGGCCAGGGCGTGGGCAAATCAGAAACGGCGTTGGGCATGATAGACGGCAAGACGGACCTACGAGCGACGCGTTTAGCCGGCCGTCAGGCCTTTAAAGGCCAATGAAAAGAGACAAGAAATCGCCGTGGTAACGTTTATTGGTGCTAGGCATTTTCAAGAGGCGGGTTTTATGTAGAGAACCTATCAGTGCACGGCTTCTCATGGTGAGTGACAGGGAGCGACTTTGTCATGACGTCATTCGCGATGACGCTGGAAAATGCTTTTAGATTACGTTTGATTTTTCTGGTTATTTTGAAGCAAAAATAAACGTTATTTTAATCACTGACGAGAGAATGACTAAAAATAAACTCTGACAAAGGCTCTGGAAAATGCATCGCTTTTAAAGCTTATTTTCTGACATTCATTGCTTCTTTTAAAGCAATAATTACAATAGTTTCAGACTTAAGTGGCTAATAAGTGGCTAATAATGAACTTAAACTCACTTAGAACACTAGAAATTGCAGACTATTGAGACATTGGCATTAAGATGTGAAATGCAGTTAATTCTCAACATAAACTAAACATAGCCTGCACCTTCAAATTGCATCTTTAAAAAGTAAAACGGCTAAGGTTGTAGTCAATAGTCTATGAAAGTCAAAGAAATGTGAAATTTCTGTTTTTAGAACCCATTTATTCTTGAACATGCTTGAAAATCCTTATCACCTCAAACTTATTGTAGGAATACAAACCAATAGTTTTAAAATGAACAGTTTATTTCAAGCCTGCTTTGCAACATACATTCTTCACCCCTTCCAACACAGTTAAATCCCAAGGTATGTTTATTAACTAGAGTTGGGCGAAACAAACAACTGAGAGGCGCAAAGCCATTACGTATGAACCTACACGTTTTAAAGGAGAGTTTCTTCAAATTTTGTACAAAAAGTGATTAAGTAAAAGCAAGATACCAAGAACACTATACAGATAGAATTAACAATGCTGCATACAGAACTCAAAATGGGAAATCCTGCACAAAAAAAAAAAAAAAACCACTTAAAATAAGCCTTTAGAAATATCATGCCATCGCACTGGCTCCATCTTGCTAGTGTAACAACGGCAGGCAAGTAAGACAGCCGGTCCAGCTGGATCAGCGCCGCCTTCGGTCTGGACTTCTGCTGCGCCGTCTGCCACCCCTACAAGAAAATAAGGCAAAAAGAATTGTTCTTGTTCCTACACATTGGTTTTTGTTCCTACACAAAAAAAGGGAAAAAACAGGCTAACCGGGAACAGAGATCGTTGCTTCATTTCACCCTAGAATTAATTCAATGCCACCCCTTCTAAAATTTCAGACTTTTCAATACTATTCAAGGAATTAAACATAAAAAAAAAAAGAGTAAGACTTTTTAATACTTTTCAAGCATCCGCAGGGACCCTGGTCCTGTGCCTTGCCTAGAGTTGGATGTCTCGAGACCGGTCTTGGTCTCGAGACCAATTTACATGGTCTTGGTCTTGTCACAGTCTCGACGGTCTATTGTCTTGGTCTCGAATCCCTCGGTCTTGTCTTGCCGTCTCAGATCGACATAGTGGTCAGGAGATTTGGAGCCAACAGTATCCATGACACACAACGTAACGTTCGATAATGCAACATTATTATTATTTCGCCTTTCGCGTGCTTCAAATGCAACCAATCAATAACATACATGTATTTTGTTGTGATTCAGACATTGACGCTCATCCAATCAAAATACACAAGTGTAGCGCTAGTTAAACATTAGATCCAGCATCACAGTGAGCAGTAAGCCTAGTCAGTCAGTTACAGTAATGTCAGCAGTAGTAGGCTAGTCAGTAAGTTACAGAAATAATGTCAGCGAATTCTTCAGTCATAAAGTTTGCGTTCATAGAACACAGTTTTTTGCAGCACAGGTTCAAAAAAAGAAGCATTTGGCAAAATGCAGATTTTGCAAAGTCTCCTTGACTGAGACAACACCCCTCACCCCCCACATTTTGCACTGGGAGCATTTTTTGATAGGGTACATTAGTCTATCGAATTATGCTACCCTTGATATTTTAATTAAAGCTAACATAATAGGGTATCAAACCATAAGTATTGATATAATATGAGATTTTGCACTGGGAGCATCATGTGATAAGGGACATTTTTTTTTTCCCCATAAATTTGATAAATAGCATGAAACCTTACTCCACATATTTTTCTTTTTAATTAAACGAATGACAAATATTATATGTCTGCGAAACATATACTGTTATGGGAAATACACCATTTAAAAAGGAAACCATAAGGTAGCATTTTTCGATGCGGTAGCGTAAATCGATAGACTCTGCTATCGATTTGTGCTACGGTAGCATTTTTCGACAAGGCAGCATAAATCGAGAGGACACCGGGACTACCTCAACCTTCACCAGGCACCTGGAGCGTCAACATGCGTGGTATAATTTATTTAGGGACAGATTTTTATTTTTTTTGCAAGCTTCTCTGCAGACAACTTTTCTGGTGAAGAGTGTAACTACATGCTAAGTACAGGTAGCTAGCTCTATCAGTGGCTATCGGCAAGATGTCAGAATCTTTTAAGCACTTGTCCTTATTCTTATTAATGCACATTTGATGTGCAGTTTGTATTGGTATGTAGTATTTGTAGTTTGCATTTGATTCATGTGACGTGTGCGCATGTCTTTATATTGTTTGATTACAGTATTTTACTTAAATTGGTGTTTGACTAAATAAATGTGATCATTGACTTTTAAATAACATCTGCGTATCACGTTGTGTTGACTTAACAGGCCTAATACATTTCGGGGAAGTTGATATCATACGGTGTAATTTGGCTAGTACTACTACAATGGGACATGATGCAGTTTCAAGTTCATAATTGTGTATCTTCAATTTGATGTTACAATTTCATCTACAAATTAAGCAAAATTGAAATCAGTTACATATTTCCCATTCTTTAGACAGTTGTTGGAGGTGTTAGCTGTTTTGTCAGATGACTTTGGGGCCAGTCAGTACCCGTCATGTCTGTTCTCAACAGCACACAAAAGTTAAGGGAGTTTTTTTTTTTTTTTGGTCTCGGTCTCGCTTCGACTTTGTCTTGGTCTCGTCTTGGTTTAGGCGGTCTCGACTACAAGTCTAGGCCTGCCATCTGTATAATTACATTTAAACATTTTCTGTCAATATGTCTGTGTAGGTCGTCCAGGATATCCGTCCAGCTGCCTTCGATTCAACTTCACAACAATTTCTGTCAACTTCGTCTTCCAAAGGGAAACACACCAGTTGGCGTTATACTTAACAACTATGTAAGTTGCTACCTTTTAGTGACTACCACCTTCATCACGGAGTGATAGTCAGTCTTGTAAACCCCCAGATCTCTCGCATCTCTTACCTCCTCTTGCTCTTGGGCGGACCCCTGACAAAGCACCAATCCACACTGACCGGTTGACCCATGAGGTCTTGACCGTTGAGCCCTTCCATTGCAGCCTGGGCCTCTTTGTACGTTTCATATTCCACCAATGCGTAACCCTGCAGGAAACCCAAAGAATGTAAATATTCAACTCATGCTACATGAAGTGTTTAACATTTGAGGAGGGGGTGGTTGTCAAAGCACCACCTAAACTATAAAGCGTTGCAGGAAACCATGCATTTTCATTCCCTCCTTCATTTACCTGGACGTCCTGGTTGCCCAATGTTTTCTAACTCGCACGACCACAATGCTAATGTTTACCACAGAGTTTTTTCATGTGCAATGGGCAAATTTGCGCCGTTGGCTGTTGTGCTAGTGCGATGCCAGGCCCACTTGCTATGTGATAGGCCAAAAACACTGTCTAGCTCAATGCATTGTCGCATAGTGGGCAAATAAATCACATTCGTCTGTTTTTTTTTTTTTAAGAAAAAAAGGCACCTTTTAACGCCCAGCACTATGAAAAACAATTCTACATAGAAAACCAGAGCTTGTTTCCTCTCTTGTACTATGCTGCCACCCAGAGGTTGTTCATTTACTCAGAAACTGATGTAGCATCTCACACCAGCAGATCTCAACCCCAGAAGAACCAAACTTTGTAAGCAAAACATGTTTAAGAGCCCCAATCTGATATAGTCTCATCATTATGCAATACTGCAAGTGTATTCTGAGAAACAGCAGAAGGTCTGCAAATTAAGAACATTAAGCTAAGACAAAAACAGTTTTTTTAAGTGACTCAGGCATAAGCATACAGGACATGACTGCATATATTTGTGTGCGTTGCTTACTGGAGAGTTTTGTAGTTTTATAGCATTATCTTTTTAACCAACTCTACTTTTGTCAAAATTCAAGAGTTATCATGATGCTAATATGCCTGACTATGCACTGCCATGGAACAGCATTGTAAGCTTGTTACCCACATTCTAACAAAGTTATGGCTAATCTCAGTTTCAAGTGACTGAAAAACCTCTGTACTTTTCCACACTATACTGCATTTGAAAGTAAACCATGACCTTATAATGACACTTGTTGAAGAAGGGTAGCAGAATTATCATTTGTTAAGTTAAGAAAATGTGTCAGATGTATCATATAATGAAGAGACAAACTACAATCTTGTACAGTCCTGATCCCTGACGCAAAACTGAAAGTTTCAGCAAAAACTAAAAGTAACCTGCCTTAAGGTAACCGGTTCTCCTGTCCAGGTTGAGGTGGAGGTTCTTGATCTCACCATACTCTGAAAACTTGTCATGGATGTCTTCCTCTGTGGCCTCCTCGTGCACTCCGGTCACAAACAGGATCCAGCCCTCAACGGCTGCAAACAATATCACACCAGTGGCATTTAGGGCAACCAACAGGATCCCAAACTTTCCATGCTAGTTCATCAAAAAAAAGTTTGTAAACTCACATCTCTGTGGTCCGGGCTCATCGCCATCCTGTTCCACAGTATCATAATCTTCCCTCACCCTGGACCTTGTTCCTTCATCTAAATGAAAAACATAAAGGCTTACAAAATCAGATTAAAGATTCATAGTAAAGAAGAGTGTAAAGAACTAGCACAGTGCTACATACAAAACACTCACCTGATCCAAACCCACGACCCTTTCTCTTCTTCGCTTTTTCCTTTAACTTGTGAATGCTCTCTAGAAAAGAAATGTTACCAATTCAGAGCTCTACAAATATTAGTTTTACATCGGCATATGAGAAACACTTACAAAGTTAGAAAACATGTAGTACTGTGCTAAAGATTTTTGTCTCCAAATAGCCAGACCTTGAATTTATTTTTAAAAAATTTTTTTTGAATAACAGTTTGCAATAAATCACTTTAAATACTCATTTTGCCAGCGACACAAAATAAGCAGCATCTTGAGAATTTTGCACAGTAAATGTTGCATTAATTTGGGTTGATCAATTCATATAATTACCTCAGTTTAGACATTTTGGAAAGCACTGTGAAAGATATCTAAAAATGATGTGGCACCTCAGAGCATTTCTGTTTGCCTTTGACAGTCTACTTGTTTAAAATGTAAATTAAATAAAACCAAAAAATACTGACCAAAATGCCAAAGAATCGTGTAGGATACTGTCTTTAAGTTCATTCTATGACAGAAAATATAAGCATACGCATTTTGTGTTGCACACTGTATACACTCGCTGGGGTTCTTGACCTCACATGTTCATCATTTGAAAATTCATAAGATTTAAAATGGTGACCTAGTGTTAAAGTCATGGGTTTAAAAAAAACCAGCTCTAATCTAACTTTAGCGCTACATCCACTGGTCCTCTTTTGTTCCGTTCATGAATTCTGTCTTCTTCAACTTTAGGAATTTACATCGTAAAGTCAAGTGTGTGTGTAT